>OY731403.1:96622523-96940348 GCA_963425845.1 Sphenostylis stenocarpa | reverse complement strand
CACAAGAACCACAATTCCAGTTCTCGCACCTAACCTTTCACCAAGAACCAAATTCCGGTTCTTGAACTATCCTACCAGCCAAATTCGACTACTGACAAGCCGATTGCCCACAATTCCAGGCACCCACAATATAGTAAAAGAAAGTAAAGAAACAAACAAAAGAAAATAAGAATGCTCAAACCAGTTTTATGCAATTACGCAATATGTGTTTCTTCTCCAAAGAAATGCAATTTTGCCTCAAGAAAGAATTTTGATGAACTTCACAAAAACAAGTGTGATTCTCTCTTGAAAGTAGCACTTTTGATTGCTTGATTGATTGCTAAAAGTTGTGTAAAAGATATGATATCAAAAAGTTAAACCATTACTGTTTATATAGAAGATTTTCAAAGCTACTGGTTTAATTAATGCTGTTAAAATAATCTTTTAATATGTTAAAAGACTTGTTTTAATATGTTAAATCTTCTTTTAATCCATTAAAACATTCTTGATTATTTTCCAAATTTGTTTTAAGCTGATCGACAACGTTTATATCAATTAAAACTCTTTTCAAAAAATCTTCTAATATGTTTTAATCGATTGTTTCGAACTTTCAATCGATTAAAATACTTGCAAAACATTTTTATAATCTTTTCCAAGTGATTTTAAGCTGATAAAAATACGTTTTAATTGATTGAAACATTTAGTACAAATTTTCCAAGTTGTTTTAATCGATTGAAACATGTTTTAATCGATTAAAATAATTACGATCAGTCATAACTCAAATCTGATCGATCATATACAGTTACGATCAGTCATAAATCCATTCTGATCGATCATATCTGGTTTTGATTGGTCGTAAAGTCATTATGATCGGTCATTTGATATACCAAGTGGTTTTAATTGATTATTTCGAAGTTATATCGAACTAAAATGCTGAAAAAACACTTCACTGATCTTTTTAAGTGATTTCAATCGGTTATTTCGAAATTGTATTAGTTAAAATATGACTGAGAAAGTTTTCAACACTTCTTTTAATGAAAACAATCGGTTATTTTGAAGTTATATCGGTTGAAAACCTGTTATAGAAGTGTGAAGAACATTTTAGTTGATAAACCACATATACTATCGAGTTAAAATAGTTGATTAAAAATCCTTTTGTCAAAATGTTTTGTTTTTAACGGTTAAAACATTTTTAGAGGCAATTGCGAGAATCTTTTTAAGTGAAGAAACTTCATGCGGTAGAAAGATAAAATGGTTATACCTAAGCGAGCTACGAGACATACTAATCCTCTTCTCTTTTATCTTAAGTGACCTTTGGCCCCACAGAGTTGTCTTTGACTTCATTTTTTACTTAATCAAATCAACAAGATCTTTTCCAAAGTAAATAAGATCTTCATTACTTTCATGTTGGATTTGGATGAGTATGAACCCCCCATCGGGCTGGTAGTTGTGACTTGCTGATCCGGCTTGAGCGCGAGTCAGTGCACTTGCGTGCGCGGGTTGATAGGTATAAACCCCTGTCGAGTCGGTACGGTCCGCTTGCGTAGGGCTGGTGGTGGTGGCGACTTACTACTCGGGTGGATCATGCGCCCGGTGTTGAGATGTGCTCTCTTGTCTTTGATTTGGTCGTCCGGATTGTGTCACGGATTTTGTGGTGTTCATCCGGCCTTGTTTGTTCTTTGGGGATTCTTTTGTTTTTGATCTTTTGATGATGATCACCTAACTCTTGTTGGTTGGTCGGGTAGTCTTTTTTTTGTTCGACACTTGCTTGGTTGTCGAGGTTTGTCGATCAAGGTGGTTGACTTGTTTTAATCCTGCCTTTTCTCGCGAGTTTTATCTCTTTTTCCTCGTGATTTTGGATTTTGGCTTTTTTCTTGAGCGTAAGCCTTTTTACTCTTAGCTTCTTTTGGTTACATTGACTTTTGGAAGGGATAGCAAAAGATGCATGGAATAAAATTTTATTTATAAAAGATTTTATTATAGCGAGTCCTATTCTATGAGCAGTATCCCTAAGAAGGTGGGCTCTCGTGCGGAGACGATCGCGTAGGAGGGACATTGTCGGTACATATGCCTCGGAATTGCAGCGATCCCGGACTTCATCGCGATACTCTTCTTTGGAATGTTGTCCAGTCTTGCCTCATTCCCTCCGATATTGGTATATCGTCTCCGGCCTCGTGTCGAAGGCCTCTGTCTTAGAGACATCTGTTCTTGCCTCACAAACATCGATCAAATTGCTAGCACGGATCGTAGATGTTACGGTCCATGCCCGACAAAGTCGTACGTATGCTGTCTTGCTATTGTTGTTGATGCTTTGCTTGTTGTTGTTGGAACTCGGGAGGTGTGGGGAGATCGCGCATTGCCACGATTTCTGGAGATCCAAAGTGAAATCCGGTGATGGGTGGAGGATCAGGCTGGGTCCGTGGCACAGCGGCATCCCCATGCGACCGGGATCGACCAGTTGATGGACTCGGGTCGTAGAGCTGGAGGCTAGTTCTTCCCGGCCACTGCACCCCCATTTCTCGCCGGGGAGTGATGAGGGGGGCCATGAGGACGGATCCCACGGCCTACTCCCGAAGTCCTTGAGGGCCTTCGGGAAGAAATAGCCGGGGTTGCATCGGTGCCTCTGGTTCATGCATTAAGGACGAAGAGGTCGGGGAGTGTTACCTTTCCACGGCTCTCCTTCCTCCGTGGATGGTCCCGCCGACGGCTTGTGGCAAATGCGGAGGGCGGGGGAGTGCTTGAGCCCTTCATCGGCGTGGGAAAAGTGGGTGCCACTGGTGAGCTCCTCCCACATCTCGCCGGCGGTGAGGTTGGTGGGCGCGCGCGAGATGGCCTCCTGGTATTCCGGGTTAGCACGTCCGCGGGCTGGACGAATCCGATGGACACGTTAAATTCGTCCGAGTGGTGGTCCGGTACATCCCACCCATAAAGTATGTCACCATTTTTGTTGGTGACGGGCACGGGATCATGGCGGGAGTCTCGGCGTAGGAGATGGAGATAAGAAACTCCGGTCACGCTTTGAGGGTACACATAGGTGGGTGGAGGCGTAGGAGGAAGCCCCATCTAATGCTGTCAATGTGGGCTCGGACATCATCCTCCCACCCAAATTCGGCGAGGATGCCGAAGTCTAACTTGAGCATGGGGTGCCATGTGTACCCCTGATGTGCTCAAGACGAGCACGATGCGGCTGGAGAGAGCTGAGTGGGGTCCTGAGGGACGGGTGCGAGGAAGCTGCTAGGGCCGACGAGAACCTCTTCTCTTCCTGGTCTAGCTTCCACGGTACATTTTGATGGTAAAGTGCTTGGGAGTGAGTGATCGAGAGAGTTGGAGTGCGAGAGGAGTTGTGAAGAACCCCCGGGACGCCTCCCTTATTTATAGGAAAAAAATCAAATTCGGGACCGCCGTGCGGGAAGTCGAGACGGCGGTCTCGATTTTATGCAAGTCGAGACGGCGGTCTCGACTTTGGTCTTAAGCGAGACGGCCGTCTCACCAAGCGGGACGGCGGTCTCGTTTTTGCCAAGTCGAGATGGCGGTCTCGTTGGTCGAGACGGCGGTCCCGATTTTCGGAGGCCGAGACGACGATGCGGGAATGCTCGGACGACCGTCTCGATTTAAAGCTTCTTTTTTTTTAGAAAGAAATAGAACCTGGTTCAAAAACATTTTATGCATGCAATGTTTTAATGTTTGATGTCCTATAATGCCTATTTCAATTAGTTTTTAGAAGGACTTAAGCGGCGTGTCTTGTAGCGTCGAATGTCCTCCGATTTGCGTTTTTGTGTTTGGCTATACCATGCCGGACTTCTTGTGACCAGAAAGATAACTTGTTTTTCCTTTTTCTTTCCTTCTCTTTTTTGTAGAGCGTTCTTTGCCATGTTAGTGTCCCTTTTTCTTCACTTTAAGGGGTTTCAATCCTCTTGTTGACTATACGCATCCATATTCCTAAATTAATTATTAGAATATTGTTGTGAGGGTCAAGAGAAAAGAAGTCAAGAGGTAACTTCAATGGCTTGTGTTTTAGAAGGTTAATTTTATTTAGAAAAAGGTTTTGTAAGAATGGTTAGCTAGGGTTAGGCTTAGGTGTTTAAGCTTTTTGTCTAAGCAAGTGTTTCCCCTTTTTTGTACTTGCGCCTTAGTTTTATTTCCATTGCTTTTTATGGCTAGTTGATCTCCCTAGATCGCCCTTCGGGTTTTCGAACTAGGATATTATGTTTTGGCCCTATCTTTTGTCTAGGTTCCTTCTTTTTGTATTTTTAGGGAATCCTAGCGGACCTTAATTTGTAACCCTAACTTTTGCCTAGGCTACCCTTTATTTTTGTTCGGGTATCCTACCGGGTTGACCCTATCTTTTGCGTAGCCCCCTTAGTGGGTTTCCTACCGGGTATTTTGCCCTTTTCTTTTTGGGCTTTGGCTTCTATGGGTTTTTTTTCTTTGTGTATATATTTTTTTTCACATTATTGGCGAAGCATGACCCTTTTTCTTTATGGTGAGGTAAAGCCTTGTTTGGTGCCTCTAATCAACTAGTTTGACTGTAATGGCAATGGCGAATTTTTGGTTATTTGGATGCGCTTTTTATTCTTCTTTTCTTCTTCTTTTTTTTTGCTTACTTAGACAAGGTTATTGTGAGGTCTAGTCAAGACATAGCAAGAAGAGAAGCAGATAGTAAGAAGTATTCTTTATTAATTAATAAGGGAATATGTGCCCTAAAATGCCGGGGGTCGGGCTAGCCCCGGGGGATAGTCTCTAACAATCATGGGGTTTACATCCCTTAAATGAAGAAAAAGATCTCCTAATGACTAGGGTAGCTCTTGACGCTTGCACTCCTCCACTTCGGAAAATTTGCTTGAGTGTGCGGAGGGGAGACTTCCCTTTTCCTTTTTCCACTCGGCCCTTAGTGGGGTCATATCCTAGGTCATGCTTGAAAGGATTATCTTGGAATTCTGGGGGTTCCCTCATGCCTTGGGAATCTGCCCCCAGTCCTTGGCCAGGATGGTAGCCATGCTTCATCATCATGCGGGCTACCTTTGTGTTTTTGGGAAGTTGCTCTATGTTGGCAATTTCGAGCGCTTGAAAGGATGTTTCAAGGGCCTCTTCAGCCGCATCCAGATAAGGTTGGGCGGACGGTCCACTGATCAGGATATCATCTTCTGCTTGGACCGTGACCAATTTGTCATCCACTATGAACTTGACTTTCTGGTGGAGCATTGAAGGTACTGCCTTAGCGTCATGAATCCAAGGCCTGCCGAGGAGACAACTATATGCTGGAGTAATATCCATTACATGAAAGTCGACGTTGAAGACGGTGGGTCCAACTTGAATTGGCAATTTAACTTCTCCCACCACTTCTCGCTTTGATCCGTCCAAAGGCTCGAACGATAGTGCTACTTGGGCGCAGACGGGTTCCTAGGATAGTCAACTTGTCTAGTGTGCACTTGGGCATCACGTTCAAGGATGCCCCGTTATCCACAAGAACTGTGGCAATGAGGTACTCCTTGCACTTGATTGAGATGTGCAAGGGCTTGTTGTGGTTCGACCCCTCGAGGGGTAGTTCTTCCTCTGTGAAGGTGAGGTGATCGCTTGCCATAATGTGACCGACGATCCTCTCAACCTTTTCTTGGGATATGGAGTGAGGTACATGCGCTTCGCTCAAGACCTTCAGCAGGGCGTTTCTGTGCAGTTCGGAGCTCATCATTAGAGATAACAATGTTATCTTTGCAGGTGTGTGATTGAGCTGGTCTATAATGGAATACTCGCTTTGCTTTATAAACTGGAGTAATTCCTTTGTCTCCTCCTTGGATTCCTTATTTTCTTTTTCTTCAGCCTTTTTATTTTTTCCTTTATTTTTAGGTACATCTTCTTGTGAGTCCTTGGGGGAGTAGATTCTTCCGCTTCTAGTCATACCCCCGATGCCGGCTATATTCGTGATATCCTCTTTTATGGGTGAAGATTCCCCGTATCTCCACGGTACAACTTTATCTGACTCGTAGGGGAAAGGTCGTGGCATGAATAGTCGCACTAGTGTCCTTGCCCCCTCTTCCTTATTTTTTAGGACCAACGGTCGAGGCTTATTTTCCTCTTGTGGCGAGTCAACCGTTGGGGAAAGCTTGATTAGGAGTGGCTTTCTCTTCATTCTTCTGGTTTGGAAGATGTGTCAGTTAAACCTTCCTTTTTATTATCTTATTTATTAAGCGTGAAGGAGGGGAAATTAAATATGCAGATGAATGATATGCATGCAAGTAGACAATTGTTGAATAAAGAAAAATTTCATTTATCCGTTGGTAGGTGTACATTCCTCTATTCCATACTACGAATAAACTTTTGGAAAAAATGGAAAAGCCTAAAGAAACCCACAGGTGGGTCTTGATCTCTATGTAATTCCCTTTTGGCTTCCCGGACGTGACGAGCAAGTGCTTCACTTTGCTTCTGGACTGCTTGGCTCATGTCTTTGTTGTACTTTTGAGCCTCTTTGATCTTCGCCTCTTGATGGACGACCAAGGCTTGCAGTTCATCGAGTTTTGCAAGGGCTCAGTCCTTTTCTTGTAGTACTTGGCAATACTTAGCTAGCCCGTCTCTCTCTTTGCAACGTAGCTCAGTGAGACTTTTGTTGAGTCTCCGATTGGCCTCCCGCTCTTGGCGTATTTCTGACCGAGTCTTGGTGAGGTCTTGCAACAAATCCTTGATCGTCTGAGCCTGTTTTGCTGATTCGGCCTCAAGGCGTGCTGACCTGGCGATTATTTCTTGGAGTTGACTATCCGAGCTGGTTCTGGCAGCTTTGGATGCTCGGATAGCTTGCTCATTCGAGTCAGCACACTGGTCCTTGAGGCGCTCTATTTCATGATCCTTTTTCTTGCATTGCCTTTGCAGACCATCCATGGTGAGGATAGATTCTTGCTCTCTCTCTTCAAGGGCCCTCATCTGGGCTCCCATGATTTCTATCCTCTGGGTCAAGGCATCGACTTGAGCTTGCAGCTCTTCACTATTGGCGCTTGTAACGAGTGAGGTGGATGGTTGAGACATCCCTCTTCTGTTTCTCCACACCTCATAGTCACTAGAGACAGCCACTCGAGCTTTTCCTAGCTCTCTGTCTCCCATAAAGACTGGTTTCTCCCATGCTTTTCTCACGGCTAGTGAGTTGGCGACTGTGCATGGGTCTCCGAAGAAACACAGTCCTCCGAGTTCCCCTTGAGAAATTGTAGTTTGAGTCCTCATGAGCTGCCTCATAGCTACTCTAGGTGAGTAGGCTATGCAACCCCTGAGTCCTATCAAGGGTACGTTCGGATAGTCTCCACATCTGATGAGGACTGGACTGGGTCGAAACCAAGGGCAGGCCCAGGATAAATTGTTGGCGTCCCATTGTTCTAACTCATCCTTCCACTCTGAAGTCAAGCATCGTTGGAGAGGGATTTTGGAGAAGCTCCTCAAAGGATCGGGGAACATCCCCATGTGACTAGAGGCGTAAAAATGTGTAATGCCCCACCTAAAGAGTAGTGAAGAGCAGGAACAAAGTGTTTTTCCTTGCTTCTGGCAGCAGAATTCCACCGAGAGCAAGGTGTCAGCAAGAATTGCAGGCAAGGGACTCTTCGAGTTCACGCCCTAGGCGAAGAAGGCGTCCATGACGGCTTGATCCACTGTGTCGAGGTGGAAGGGAAACAAGATCGTTCTGAATATGATTAAGCCCAGGGTTTTGTTAAAAGCGACCCATTCTGTCCTTTCAGCCAAATCGGACAAATGGTCTTCTAACATTGAGACTTTCCAACCCTGGATGTTCCCTTTTCCTATCAGGGTGGTCTGCCGGAATGGTAGTTGAATGATGGCAGCGACTTGTGCTGCAGGAGTATATGCCCCATGGCGAATATGGACCCCGGCTGATTTGGGCCATTTTAGCAAGATATCGTACTCCTCCAAGGTGGGCACCATATCAAACTGCGGAAATTCGAAGCAGCGCAGACTGGAGTTCCAAAAGTGAACTAATACCCCGACGAAAACTAGATCGACACAGATCTTCAGGAGGTCTAGAATCCGTCCATAGGATTTTTCAAAGTCGGAGCGGACCTCTGGTGGCATTATTGCGCAAAGCCGTTCCAATTTCTCAGTATGGTATAGGGGAATGTCCACCTTCTTCAATTTTCTACTAGTCCCCTCCATTTTCTAAAACCAAAATGCATGTTTTATGAAAATGATGCTTATTGAATGAATGTGAGTGTTTATTTTCTATTTATCATGTTTTGTGTGATATTTGCGTATTTTTTGAAAAATAAACTACCTATATGAGGGTAATATTTTTGAACAAGGTCCCATTTATTGTTTTGGAATCAGATTTTTTTTTTTTTTATTTTATAGCCTTTTATCTCTTCTGTCGGACTACGTGGCTACTTAGCTTACAAAGAACTTGTAACCAGGCTAGCTAAAAGGCAGACTGTCCGAGATAAAAAAAAAAAGCTTTATGCGAAAGGATTATTTAGCATCCCCTATCTCTTCTGTCGAATTGCATGGCTACTTAGCTTACAAAGAACCTGAAACTAGGCTAGCTAAAAGGCAGACTGTCCGAGATAGGGGTGTTTATTGCAAAAAATGTTTTTTTTTTGTGATTCTTCTGTTGTTTGGTTATTCTATGCAACAGACAAATGGGACAAACAGATGCACACACAATTCGATCATCCACGAATAGGCGAGAAGTCGTATTAATCACGAGGTAGGGTTTTCCTGTAGAAAAGTACATTGGCGAAGGTAGGTTCTAACTGTTCTCACCAAGGCTAAGGCCCCCAAGGTGCCCCCATTATAGGGTCCCCACTCTCCAGCCTTCCGACCATGCTTAGCACTAAGGCCATAGTCAGTCTTTGTGCCAAAAGAGGAAGGTTATCACCTTGAGTGATGGTTTCCGATCACACTGGTGGGCACAAGGTCATCACTACAGCGAACCGTACCTGCCACCCACTCCCTATGGATTTCTCACTTGCCCCCGGGTATAGAGGGAACTGTAGTGTGCGAGGGTTTGTGTACAGTTTGTATTTCAGACAATTGCGTAAGTATAAACAGACAACAATTATTAAAGCCAAGCATTAAAACATGTTATAATACAAGGTAGGGGAAAAGCGTAATTTTCTTTGTTTATTTACTTTAGGCTAGCCCATCACTAAATGGGATCAACTCTCTAGGCTTCCCCAGTGGAGTCGCCATTTGTCGCCGCCGTCAAAACGAGGCGGTCGGAGTGACGCGATGGTTCTGACTTTCCCATTTTTCATTTTTATTGGTGTGGTTACAACGCCTTTAGGTTGTCCGATAACCGGGCTGAACCTAGGGGCGAGGTTTTTGAAAAGGGCTCTTGGATTGTCCGATAACTGGTCTAACCCAAGAACTAATTTTGAAGGGTTCTTCTGGAGTTGCCACCGATGTTTTTACCGGAAATATCGGAAAAGGAGTAAAAAGGCGTTGGTTTTTTGAAAAACCAACTTTGGTCATTAGAACCAGAGTTGGGTAAGGGAGTTAGTTACGCGTAAGGGCAGTGTTAGTTCCCTTACGACACCCCTTTCGGGTATGATAGGCTAGCTACTTTGAATAAATAAACTGGTGAAAATACGCTTTTACCCTTTATTTGCGGAATTTTAAAATTACGACTACATGACCCTAATATCTATTGCATAATTAAAAATAAAGCGATAAAGGAGAGAGAGAGTGTGTAGAAACCTCCGAGGCAAGCTTTCTATTAATTTCTTGAAAACTAGGGTGCTTTTTGGCAGCCCTTCACTCTTTACAGCGCCAGAATCTCTCGAAAATGCTATAAAAACTCTAAAAAGCTCTCAGAAACTCCGGAAATGCTTCAAAGGGATTCTAGAAAGAGAATTTGAGGGGGTGACTAGAGAGAGAATGGAAGAACTGTGTGAAATGAGGGGAATGACGCGGCTATTTATAGGGATTCGCGCCTGTCAGGTCGAGACGGCCGTCTCGTCTGACAAGGTCGAGATGGTCATCTCGCCATTCGAGACGGCCGTCTCGCCTCACAAAAATGGCGAGACGGACGTCTTGCCACTTTCGCGAAGCGAGACGGCGGTCCCGAATCCGAGACGACGGTCTCGATCCTAAAAGGCGAAAATCCTTATTTTTATGCCGAAAATCCCTCTTATCCTAGTATGGGGCCTAATAGTCTCTCCTAGTGGCTACTTAGGCTTCATCCATCTTCGAATAGAAGGTCTTCTGGTCTTTATCATGAGGCCAGGCAAGATTTGGGATCTATAGTAGATATCAAGCCTCAGTTGAAACCAGAATGAGAGGAGGGTCGAATTAGGAGAATCAGCTGTTAGGGCGCTTTTTCTTTAATCTTTTCTTGTATTTCCTACGGTCCCCGCTCGTGGCCGTAGGATCACCGATTAAAAGGGAACATGTACATATTTTTTCTTAATACATAAGGCATTTTCTGTCATATCATATTCATTCTCATTCTTTTCCCTCTTCTATTTATTATTCTTCGAAAATAATCGAATAATAAAATCTATGCCTAAAACAGAACCTAAAAAACAATCATGTCTATGACTAATGAACCTTTGTGGGATCCGGAAGCCGAAGGCGAATGGGTCGAGTCCAACAGTGAGCAGGGGACCGTTTCCCCTGACATGTAGAGAATGCTGGAAAAAGAAGCTCGCTCCATACAGCCTTATCAAGAAGAAATAGAAACTATCAACTTGGGACAAGGAGACGATAAGAAAGAAATAAACATCGCCACCAGATTGGTAGTGACATCAGGGAGGGACTAATACACCTTTTAAAAGAATATGTGGACGTATTTGCTTGGTCTTATCACGACATGGACGGACTCGACACAAGCATAGTGGACCACCGGTTGCCCTTGAGAGAGGGATTTCGGCCCATAAAACAGAAGCTCAGAAGAATAAAGTCGGATTGGTCCTTAATGATCAAGGAGGAAGTGCAAAGACAGCTAGACGCAAACTTTCTAATCGTGTCCAAGTACCCCAAATGGTTGACAAACATAGTGTCCGTCATCAAGAAGAGTGAAAAACTTAGAGTATGTGTAGATTATAGGGATTTGAATCAAGCAAGCCCAAAGGACGATTTCCCCCTACCACACATTGACACATTAGTGGGTCACACCACTACGAACACGCTCTATTCTTTCATGGACGAATATGCAGGGTATAATCAAATTAAGTTGGTCGTCGAAGATAGAGAGAAAACATCCTTCATCATACCATGGGGGACATTTTGCTACAGAGTGATGCCTTTCGGGCTCAAAAACGCAGGGGCTACTTATCAGAGGGTTATGGTAATGTTATTCCATGACATGATCCATAAAGAGATAGAAGTATACGTGGATGATATGATCGCCAAATCCAGAAATGAGATGGACCATATTCAGTATCTCAAAAAGTTGTTTGATCGACTTCAAAAGTATCAACTTAAACTAAATCCGGCAAAGTGTACTTTTGCAGTGCGGCCAGGCAAACTTCTAGGGTTCATCGTTAATCAAAGGGGAATCGAGGTAGACCCCGATAAAACAAAGGCGATTCTGGAAATGCCCCCACCAAGGACAGAAAAGGAGGTAAAAGGATTTTTGGGCCGAATAAACTATATTGCCAGATTCATCGCACAACTGACAGACAAATGTTTACCCATATTCAAGTTGTTACGTAAGAATCAACCGACAGTGTGGAACGAGGAATGTCAACAAGCATTCATCAAGATCAAGATGTGCTTCACCAATCCACTGATATTGGTGCCACCCATCGAAGGGAAACCTTTGATCCTATATTTGTCGGTACTCAAAGAATCCATGGGATGCGTGCTCGGTCAACAATATAAAATAGGAAAAAAGGAGAGAGTCATATATTATCTCAGCAAAAAGTTCTTAGACTATGATACCAGCTATATGTTAGAATTACGCAGCGAAATGTTCGCGTTTAGGGACAAAAACCAAGAGGGGGGTGAATTGGTTTCTTAAACAAAAATTACGGTTTTGAAAATTTTCCCAAATTTCACCGATTAAAATGCTTTGTAAAGTAAAGAGATAAGGGAAAGAGGATTATACAGTTGATTTATACTAGTTCGGATCAAAAGACCCTATGTCCAGTTGCTAATCACTCAAAAAGAGGGTTAACAATGTCACTATAATCACAGTTTACAATAGATTACAAATTGAAAAGATAAGGAATAGAAAACACCTCTCTTGAGTCACACAAGAGATGAACACCTCCTTTGAATCCACAAAGGATGAACAACAACTTTTCCTAGAGACGACACAACACACAATCCACCAAGAAACCCACTCAGTGATTCTTATCGCTTCTAGCCCACACTAGGTTTTCAAAAGCCCCTTTTTATTCCCTACAAAAAGTTCTCTAGCAGTCACAACTCTTAACTTTTGTATGAAAAAGGTTTGTTCATTTGCAGAGAGCCTTAGAGAACCTTACGTTGAGGGAATAGGGTCTAGGAAATAATGATTTTCGAAAACATAAGAATTGGGAATAAGGTTTTCATAAATTGGTCCAGATTTGAATTTCAAAACTCATAACAGACGTAGATAATCGATTATCTTGAGTGATAAACGATTATGATAGAGGAGCAAAACAGGACCAAGATAATCGATTATTTGTGTGAATAATCGATTATCTGGCTGGGATAATCAATTATCCTGAGTGATAATCCATTATCACAGGAAGCTTTTCACAAAGATGATTTTTCAGTGCAGGATAATCGATTATCCTGAGTGATAATCGATTATCACAGAGTAGATTTGATAAAAATGAGTTTTTAGATGAAAGACTATAATCACATTTTATAACATATAACAAATTGAAAAGAAAAGGAATAGAAAACACTTCTCTTGAGTCACACAAGAGATGAACACCTCCTTTGAATCCATAAAGGATGAACAACAATTTTTCCTAGAGATGGCACAACACACAATCCGCCAAGAAACCCACTCAATGATTCTTATCGCTTCTAGCCCACACTAGGTTTTCAAAAGCCCCTTTTTCTTCCCTACAAAAAGTTCTCTAGTAGACAAAACTCTTAACTTTTGTATGAAAAAGGTTTGTTCATTTGCAGAGAGCCTTAGAGAACCTTAAGTTGAGACAATAGGGTCTAGGCAATGATGATTTTCGAAAACATAAGAATTGGGAATAAGGTTTTCGAAAATTGGTCCAGATTTGAATTTCAAAACTCATAACAGACGTAGATAATAGATTATCTTGAGTGATAAACGATTATTACAGAGTCATTTTTGCATAGGAGCAAAACAAGACCAAGATAATCGATTATCTGTGTGAATAATGGATTATCTGGCTGGGATAATCAATTATCCTGAGTGATAATCCATTATCACAGGAAGCTTTTCGCAAAGATGATTTTTCAGTGCAGGATAATCGATTATCCTGAGTGATAATCGATTATCACAGAGTGGATTTGATAAAAATGAGTTTTCAGATGAAAGACTATAATCACAGTTTACAACATATTTGATGAGTAATTATTTTCCTGCATTTTCTTATCTTTATGTACTTATCTTAATTAGTGCATTGTGTTTAATTGTCTATTATTAGTGCATTTTCATTGATTGGGCTTCATTGGGCCAATAATTTAGATTTTAATTAATTTGAATCTATTTGATCTAATTTTTACTCATTATTAATTTTAGGACAGTTTAAAGCAATTTTGGACTTGAAAATTTGGGCCAAATGTCATATTTTATTTTATACAGGATTCAAAATCATTCAATTCGGAGCTAAATTGGATTTTACATAAATTATCCAAAACGGGTCAAGCGCACCAGGTCGGCCCAATGGACATGCTTCAGTAATTTAAGTCTCCTAAATTCATTAGACCTCCAAAAATAGTAGCAATAGTGGCGTTTTAAAGCTAACTCAAAAGGCTTTCAAAGGATACCAAAATCGCTTAATTTCGATAAGTATTGAAAATACTGCACGTGTTTGAAGTTCACAGACCTGCACTAAAGCCAACTTATGATGTGTTTCATGGACCAGTTGAGCCCAAACCTCAATAAAGATTAGGGTTAGGGTTATTTATATAAGAGAGGCACATCACACATCAGAAGACACACAACACACAAGGACTACGCAACCACCACACTTCCACCTTTCATCTTCTGCAATTTATATTCAAGTTTGTTTACTCTTCTATCATTATTTTTAAATTCTTGTTTCGATTTTAATTATGTTTCTTCTATTGCGTTTTCAACTTTCCATGGATAGCTAAATCTTTGTATTGATTTTCTGAGAAGAATGCAAGTAGATCTTTGAGGTTTTGTTATTCAACTTCATTTCGTTTGTTCTCTTCACTCTTCATCTTCTAATCTCAGTGTTGAATTATAATCTGTTTATGCTTAATAAACCGAAACTAATATCACAGTTTTCTTAATTCTGTGTTAGAGATGAGATTATGTGATGTATGCAATGCTTAATTGTATAAGGATAATTTGGGGTTAATCTTCGCTTAGTTGGTTAATTTCATGTTGGAATAAGGGTTAAGGAAAATTTGGGATTAATCTTCGCTTAGTTGGTTAATTTCATATTAGAATAAGGGTTAAAGCTAATTTGAGATTAATCTTCACTTAGTTGATTAATTTCGACTTAGAATATAATTTGGGATTTATCTTCGCTTAGTTGGTTAATTTCGAATTAATTTCGTAATCTAGGATAAGTGACACTGCATTAGAATCAGGAAATCAATTGCATTTTAATCTGTTTTTAATCCGCATTTTTATAATCTGCTTTTGTTATGTTTCATCTAATATGTTAATTTTGAAAAACTTCCCTTTTTCTTGTTACTGTTCTAATTTTAAAAATTGATAAGCTTTGATAGAAATTCGTGGTTTTTGGGAGACGACCTAGGAAAGCTTCCTAGTACTACATTTATCTGTTTTAATTATTTGATCGAGTACGACATCGATCAAATTTGGCGCCATGCCGGGATCAAGATTTTTTGTCTAGGTTTTCAATTTTTATTTTCTCGTGTTCTGTTTCGTTTTTTTATTATTATTTAAATATTTTATTTCATTTTCAGTTATTTAATATTTTATTTGGTTTGGTGTTATTTGGATATTTTATTTGATTTTTAGTTATTTAAATATTTTATTTGATTGTTAGTTTTTTGAATATTTTATTTGATTGTTAGTTTTTTAAATTTTATTTGATTTTCAGTTATTTTAATATTTTATTTGATTGTTAGTTTTTAATATTTTATTTGATTTTTAGTTATTTAAATATTTTATTTGATTTGCTTGTTATTTAAATATTTTATTTGATTGTCTCGTTATTTAAATATTTTATTTGATTTTCTGTTATATGAAATTTGGATATTTTATTTGATTTTCTATTAAATTTAACATTCTTACTTCTCTTAATACTATTTTAATAGCCCACTGTTGTTCTAAAACTCTTTTGGGTTAAAAAAAATAAAAAATAAATAAAAAATAAATATAAATAATAATTCAAAAAATAATTTCATCTCTAATTTGTTTTTCTAGCTTTATTTAAAAAAAGTTAATTTCCATTCTCATAGGAAACTCTGGATATAGCTTGGTAGTGTGAGAGTGCATGTCTAGGAGGGTTTTGGCTAGGAAAGACTTAGTACTTAAGCGTGTCCATTAGTGACCCAACTCTCTTTCCTGGGAACCAACCTGGTGTACTTGTTCACGGTCTACCGTTGTCATTCCAGTAAACAACTGATTTTTTTAGGAATTTTTTTTTTTGGGAAATACATGAATTGTTGAATACAGTGCATGACTAGGCGCAATCCTGACCTTTTACAACCTTTTGATCCCGAGATAGACAGAACCTTTCATAGATTAGTTAGACATTCTAGGAATTCATCTCTTGAGTCTGAACCATTAGATAGTCATAGTGAGAGTATTGCACCTAATATACCTTCTTCTGATAATTTCCAAACTAATAACATGGGTGATCAACCTATTGAACCTCGTGAGAGGACTCTCAGGGAGATGGTTGCACCTGATTTCACTTATGCAAATTTATGTATCCAATACCCTGAAGAGGACGTACCATGTATGCTTAAAACTGGACTAATCCATTTGTTGCCCAAGTTTCATGGTCGTGCAGGTGAGGATCCACACAAGCATCTCAAGGAGTTCCACATAGTCTGCTCCACCATGAAGCCACAAAATGTTCCTGAAGATCACATATACCTGAAGGCTTTTCCTTTCTCTTTGGAGGATCTTGCCAAAGACTGGTTGTACTACTTAGCTCCTAGTTCCATAACGAGTTGGGATGATCTGAAGAGAGTCTTTCTAGAGAAATTTTTCCCTGCTTCTAGGACCACTGCCATCAGGAAGGATATATCAGGTATCAGGCAACATATAGGAGAGAGCTTATACGAGTATTGGGAGAGGTTCAAGAGACTTTGTGCAAGTTGCCCTCACCACCAAATATCAGAACAGCTACTGCTGTAGTACTTTTATGAGGGGATGAACACAATGGATAGGAGTATGATAGATGCAGCTAGTGGAGGAGCTTTAGAAGACATGACACCTGCTACTGCTAGAGGTTTAATTGAGAAGATGGCATCCAATTCCCAACAATTTAACATGAGGAGTGATGCCATAGTCCTTAGAGGTGTACATGTTGTGGGTTCATCAGATTTGGTGGAGAAGAAGCTAGAAAGTAAGATTGATGCCCTCACCACCCTAGTCTCCCAACTTGCTACAAATCAGAGACCTGCACCACTTGCAAGGGTTTGTGGCATTTGTACTTCAATTGAGCATCCCACTGATTGCTGCCAATTATTGCATGAGTCTACAGGTTCTGGAGCTCCACAAGCTTATGCAGCAAATATTTTCAACAATAGGGCTCCGAACCAACAACATAATTCTGAACTCTCAAGCAATAGATACAATCCAGGGTGGAGGAATCACCCAAATCTGAGATGGTCCAATCAGCAGCACCAACAGCAGCACAATCCTTTGCCACCACCACCATTTCAGAATTCTGCTGGTCCAAGCAGACCTTATGTGCCTCCACCAATGCAACAACAATATCAAAGGCAGCAAAATGAAGCACCAGCTCCTCAACCTTCTTCACCTTCATTAGAGGAATTGGTGAAACAAATGGCTGAGATGAACATACAGTACCAACAGAAAAATGATGCCTCCATTCAGAGTTTAACCAACCAGATTGGTTAACTAGCTACTGTTGTGAATCAATTGCAAAATAAAAATTCAGACAAGCTCCCTGCACAGACTGTGGTTAATCCTAAGAATGTGAGTGTCATCACATTGAGGTCAGAAAAACAGATTGACATAACCACTGCAGTACCTCCACCCTCATCTGTAGCTGCCTCAGTTCCTGCACCTGAGCAACTAGTTGGTAGTCAAAAATTGCATATAGATGGACCTTCTTCCAGCCCCAGTTCTGACCTGCAATAGCCTCTTATCCCTCTTCCATTCCCTCCCAAAGCAATTCTAAGCAAAAAGATGGAAGAGGTCGATAAAGAGATTCTGGAGACCTTCAGGAAAGTTGAGGTGAACATACCTCTGCTTGATGCCATCAAGCAAATTCCCAGATATGCTAAATTCCTGAAGGAGCTATGCACCCACAAGAGGAAGATGAAGGGCAGTGAGACAATCAGCATGGGCATAAATGTGTCTGCTTTGATAGGTAAATTTGTTCGTTACATTCCTGAGAAATGTAAGGACCCAGGTACATTGTGCATACCTTGTATTATTGGCAATAATAAATTTGAGAATGCCATGCTTGATTTGGGTGCTTCAATTAATGTCATGCCTTTGTCCATTTTTAATTCTTTATCTCTTGGACCTCTGCAACCTACGGGTGTGGTGATACAACTGGCAAATAGGAGTGTAGCCCACCCTACAGGTTTCATTGAGGATGTCTTAGTTCGGGATGGTGAACTCATTTTTCCTGCTGATTTCTATGTGCTTGATATGGAGGAGGGATTCTCCCATGGATCTGTCCCAATCATTTTAGGCAGACCATTTTTGAAAACAACCTGAACCAAGATTGATGTGTATGATGGTACATTGTCCATGGAATTTGGTGATATTATTGTCCATTTTAATATTCTGGATGCCATGAAACATGCATCTGAGTGTCATTCTGTTTTTCGTGTTGAGATCATTGATGATGTTATTGATGAGTATGTTTTTGATTTTCATTCCTTACATGCTAGGAAACATTGTTTTCTTTCTGATTTGTATACTTCTTTTGCATGCACCGAATCCGAATCTGATTTTGATATTGACATTGATCTTCATTCTAATCCTGAGTTATATTCTGAATTTAAATCTGATCATATGTCTAATGTTTTGGGTGTTGTACCTCCTATGGATATAAGTTCTTTAGAGTCAGAATGCACTAACCATGTTGCAGGAAGTATACATGAATCTGACTTGCAGGTTGAGGTACAGGCTGTGGAACCCATTCTTCTTCCCTCTCTCGGTTCCTTCTGTTCGACCAACGACCCACTCCGGAACTAAAGACTTTACCGGAAAACCTCAAGTACGCTTATTTGGAGGATGATGAGAAGTTTCCAGTGATCATTTCCACCTCCCTTGATGTTGTTCAAGAGGAGAAATTGTTGAATGTTTTGAAAAGGCATAAGAAAGCTATCGGCTGTACCCTGGCGGACATTCCTGGTATCAGCCCATCCACATGCATGCATAGGATATTATTGGAGGATGGACCCAAACCAGTGAGACAACCACAGAGACGACTCAACCCCGTGATTTTGGATGTTGTGAAGAAGGAGGTGACCAAGCTTCTTCAGGTTGGGATCATCTATCCTATATCAGATAGTCAGTGGGTGAGTCCAGTCCAGGTGGTCCCTAAGAAGACAGGCCTCACTGTTGTGAAGAATGATAGGAATGAGCTCATTCCCACCAGAATACAAAATAGTTGGAGGGTCTGTATCGACTACCGAAGGCTCAATCAGGTAACACGGAAGGACCAATTTCCACTGCCTTTCATTGACCAGATGCTTGAGCGTCTGACAAGTAAATCTCATTACTACTTTCTGGATGGTTTCTCTGGTTATTTTCATATCCATATTGCTCCTGAGGATCAGGAGAAAACCACATTCACCTGCCCCTTTGGCACTTTTGCCTATAGGAGAAT
Organism: Sphenostylis stenocarpa; assembly: GCA_963425845.1. NCBI lineage: Eukaryota > Viridiplantae > Streptophyta > Magnoliopsida > Fabales > Fabaceae > Sphenostylis > Sphenostylis stenocarpa. The sequence continues at coordinate 96,921,257 of OY731403.1, read as the reverse complement.
TCCTTTTGGCCTATGCAATGCCCCTGGTACCTTCCAGTGATGTATGCTTAGTATCTTTTCATATTTCCTTGAAAATTGTATAGAGGTGTTTATGGATGATTTCATTGTGTATGGATCCTCGTTTGATGCATGCTTAGATAATTTGGATAGAGTGCTTAATAGATGCATTGAAACTAATCTTGTTCTGAATTTTGAAAAATGTCACTTCATGGTAGAACAGGGTATAGTTTTAGGGCATATCATTTCTAGTAAGGGCATAGAAGTGGATCCTGCAAAAATCTCTGTTATTTCACAATTGCCTTACCCCTCTTGCGTGCGAGAGGTTCGATCTTTTCTTGGCCATGCAGGTTTCTACAAGCAGTTCATTAGAGACTTCGGAAGAAGGCCCTTCCATTATCCAATCTGCTTCGAAAGATATTGACTTTGATTTTGATGACAGGTGCAAAAAGGCATTTGACCGCCTCAAGGAAGCATTGACCACCACTCCTATCATCCAGTGCACCTGACCGGACGAGTCCCATTTGAGTTGATGTGTGATGCATCTAATTATGCATTGGGGGTCGTCCTAGCACGTAGAGTTGGTAAGCCGCCTCGGGTAATATATTATGCTTCCAGGACTTTAGATACTGCCCAAGCAAACTATACCACCACTGAGAAAGAGCTTCTTGCCATTGTGTTTGCTCTTGATAAATTTAGATCATATTTGCTTGGTTCTCGTGTTATTGTGTTCACTCACCATGCAGCTTTGAAATACCTACTAAAGAAGGCTGAGTCAAAGCCTCGATTGATCAGGTGGATGCTCTAGCTCCAAGAATTTGATTTGGAGATCTGTGATAGGAGTGGAGCACAAAATTTGGTTGCAGACCATTTGAGCAGAATAGAGAGGTGTGTTGATGATGCTTCACCAATCCGGGATGACTTTCCCGACGAGGGTTTGTTTGCACTTTCTACTTCTTTTCCAACACCTTGGTTTGCAAACATTGTTAATTATCTTGTAGCTTCTGTTTTTCCTCCCTTAGCATCCAGAGCTCAATGTGATAAACTTAAGAGCGATGCTAAGTATTATATTTGGGATGACCCGTATTTGTGGAAGTTGTGCAAGTGATCAGGTTACCAGGAGATGCATTCCGGACCATGAGATTGCCTCTGGTCCCGCAATTTTGTCATTCTTCTCGCAACCGGTGATCATCTTGGCATTCGTGAGGACAAATCGCAAGGTGCTTGACTGTGGTTTCTATTGGCCCACCATCTTCAAGGATGCGTTGAGAATTTGCAGCACTTGTGAGCAGTGTCAGAGAGCAGGAGGGTCCCTTACATGGAGACAGCAGATTCCCCAACAACCCATGTTGTTTTGTGAGGTGTTTGATGTCTGGGGTATCGATTTCATGGGTCCCTTCCCTGTTTCTTTTGGTTTTTATTATATTCTCCTTGCTATTGATTATGTTTCAAAATGGGTGGAAGCCAAAGCCACCAGGACTAATGATGCTCGGGTTGTTGTGGATTTTGTTAGATGTAACATCTTTTGCAGATTTGGAGTACCCAGAGCCATTGTTAGTGATCAAGGCACCCATTTTTGTAACAGGTCCATGCAGGCCTTGCTCAAGAAGTATGGGGTTGTTCACAAAGTCTCTACACCTTACCACCCCCAAAGTAATGGGAAAGCTGAAATCTCAAACAGGGAGATCAAGAGGATTTTAGAGAAGATTGTCCAACCTAACAGAAAGGATTGGAGCAACAGATTGGAGGATGCTCTTTGGGCGCATAGGACTGCTTACAAGGCACCTATAGGGATGTCTCCCTATCGGGTTGTCTTTGGTAAACCATGCCACCTACCAGTGGAGATAGAGCACCGAGCATATTGGGCTGGGAAATCATGCAACTTCTCACTTGATGAAGCTGGAGAGGAGAGGAAGCTACAGATAAATGAATTGGATGAGATCCGTTTGGAAGCTTATGAGAATTCCATGTTCTACAAAGAGAAAACTAAGAGATTTCATGATAGCTCCATAGCTAGGAAGGAGTTCTTTGTTGGTCAACAAGTGCTATTGTACAATACCAGATTGGGTCTCATGGGTGGTAAGTTGCGTTCAAAGTGGATTGGACCTTTTATTGTTACTAATGTTTATCCTTATGGTGCAGTTGAAATTAAAAGTGAATCCACAGAAAAGAGATTCAAGGTTAATGGTCATCGACTGAAACCATTCCTCAGCAATCCTTCTCTAGTGGATGTAGTTGTGGAGGAGATATCCCTGATTGATCCCACTTACCTTCCACCATGACTTAGGGAGTTCTCTTTTTCCTTCTCTTTACTTTTACTGCACTTGTCCAATTGGTGATTTGATTGCTTGACTTGATGTTATGCTACATTGGGACAATTTGTAGTTTAAGTGTGGGGGAGACTGTTCTTTGTTTTCTTTGTTTAGGATTTTTAGTTTTCTTTGTTTAGGATTTTTAGTTTTCTTTGTATTTTAGGTTCGTGTTTTGTGTACAATTTGCATGTTTCTTTTGGATCTCTGGGTTTTGTTTAGGTTTTGGGCACTTTCTTCACTCTTGGGATAGGAGTTGCTTTATGCTTTTTGGATTGAAATCCTTGTTTTTCTCTGCTTGTCAAGTTGGTTACGATGTTTGAGAGGTTGAATTGAAGGCGACAATCTTACCCTTTGTGAGGAATTGAGCCACTACCTGTTCTTTCTTGAGTGTTATGCCTCTTGATTGCTTGTGCAGTAGCCTTGGGTTGACTCTGATTGATACTTCTTGATTCACATGCATGTTTGGAGATGATTAAGGCATTTTGGTTCTAATTAGCCTCTAGCCAAATGAGCCTACCTTGATTTAATTCCTTTGATAGCCCCTTTGAGCCTATGTTTCCCTTTATTTCTTTTGAAGCTCATTAAAAGCCTTAAGTGAAAAACCATGATTACCTTAACCTTAGGGATTTTTGGAGCTTTGGAATTGTTTTGGGAATAAGTTATTGAATAAGTGTGGGGGTGCATTTTGTATTTCATTGGATGATGTACTGGCTAGTTGGTTATCTCTTCTGTACAGTTTTTGTGTTTTCCTTTCAGTATATTTCATATAGTTTAAAAAAAAAGATATATTTAAAAAAAAAGAGAGAAAAAAAAAGAAGAAGAAAGGAAAGATGTGGTTGAGGTAAAGGCAGTAGTGGAGGTTTGATATTAGAAGTTTTTGGGCATGCATCTTGTGCTTATTTTTTACTTATTCCCCATTGCTCCTCTAGTTCCTCTGGTTCACAGCTACTTATCCCATATGATATCCTCTACCTTGTCCCTACCCCCATTACAACCTGAAAAGACCTTTTGATCTTTTTATGCATGTGCGTTGGGTGTTGAGTTTAGAGGTTTGCCAAGTCTATCTGTTGTTTACTTTTCTTGAGTATTTTGAGAGTATACAGTAGCCTAGACACATGAGAGATACAGTGCAATCTTGTGAGGTTTTATAACTTTGATTCACCTTTTGACCTGATTGACCTCTTGCCAGGTTTTGAAATGCTTGGATGATTTCCATGAGTATCTGGTTCCTCTGACTCTTTGTGTGTTGGATGTTGTCTACTCCTTTCTTTTCCCAGGATTCATTAAGGATTGTGTAAATTTGTTTGTGTTTTGTGTGTCTTCTTGTTCTTGCTCCTTTTTGTTATGTCACTCTCTTCAATTCTTTGGAATTGCTCCTTGCTTTGCTTCTTGATTTTGCCCGGGAGTGCAAAAGGCTAAGTGTGGGGGAATTTGATGAGTCATTATTTTCCCGAATTTTCTTATCTTTATGTACTTATCTTAATTAGTGCATTGTGTTTAATTGTCTATTATTAGTGCATTTTCATTGATTGGGCTTCATTGGGCCAATAATTTAGATTTTAATTAATTTGAATCTATTTGATCTAATTTTTACTCATTATTAATTTTAGGACAGTTTAAAGCAATTTTGGACTTGAAAATTTGGGCCAAAGTCATATTTTATTTTATACGGGATCCAAAATCATTCAATTCGGAGCTAAATTGGATTTTACATAAATTATCCAAAACGGGTCAAGCGCACCAGGTCGGCCCAATGGACATGCTTCAGTAATTTAAGTCTCCTAAATTCATTAGACCTCCAAAAATAGTAGAAATGGTGGCGTTTTAAAGCTAACTCAAAAGGCTTTCAAAGGATACCAAAATCGCTTAATTTCGATAAGTATTGAAAAGACTGCACGTGTTTGAAGTTCACGGATCTGCACTAAAGCCAACTTATGATGTGTTTCATGGACCAGTTGAGCCCAAACCTCAATAAAGATTAGGGTTAGGGTTATTTATATAAGAGAGGCACATCACACATCAGAAGACACACAACACACAAGGACTACGCAGCCACCACACTGCCACCTTTCATCTTCTGCAATTTATATTCAAGTTTGTTTACTCTTCTATCATTATTTTTAAATTCTTGTTTCGATTTTAATTATGTTTCTTCTATTGCGTTTTCAACTTTCCATGGATAGCTAAATCTTTGTATTGATTTTCTGAGAAGAATGCAAGTAGATCTTTGAGGTTTTGTTATTCAATTTCATTTCGTTTGTTCTCTTCACTCTTCATCTTCTAATCTCAGTGTTGAATTATAATCTGTTTATGCTTAATAAACCAAAACTAATATCACAGTTTTCTTAATTCTGTGTTAGAGATGAGATTATGTGATGTATGCAATGCTTAATTGTATAAGGATAATTTGGGGTTAATCTTCGCTTAGTTGGTTAATTTCATGTTGGAATAAGGGTTAAGGAAAATTTGGGATTAATCTTCACTTAGTTGGTTAATTTCATATTGGAACAAGGGTTAAAGCTAATTTGAGATTAATCTTCGCTTAGTTGATTAATTTCGAATTAGAATATAATTTGGGATTTATCTTCGCTTAATTGGTTAATTTCGAATTAATTTCGTAATCTAGGATAAGTGACACTGCATTAGAATCAGGAAATCAATTGCATTTTAATCTGTTTTTAATATGCATTTTTATAATCTACTTTTGTTCTGTTTCATCTAATATTTTAATTTTGAAAAACTTCCCTTTTTTTTGTTACTGTTCTAATTTTAAAAATTGATAAGCTTTGATAGAAATTCGTGGTTTTTGGGAGACGACCTAGGAAAGCTTCCTAGTACTACATTTATCTGTTTTAATTATTTGACCGAGTACGACATCGATCAATATTACAATTTGAAAAGATAATGTAGACCCTAAATCTTGCTCGGCCTCAAAATAAGAGCAGAAGATCTCCTATTCGAAGATGGACGAAGCATAAAGAGCCACTAGGAGAGACTATTAGGCCCCATGTTACAGTAGGAAGGATTTTTTGTACAAAAATAAGGATTTCCGCCTTTAGGAGTGTCGCCGCCGTCCCTTCCGACGTCCTGGGGACGTCTTGAAACGTTTATGCGAGCGGTCGCGAAAAGATGGTTTAGACTCGCGTATTTGTTTTAAAAGGTTTTCAAAAAGGGGTTCTTATGGAGTCGCCACCAATGTTTTGACCATAAACATTGGAAAAGGATAAAAAGGCATTGATTTTAATAAAAAACCAAACTTGGCCATTATAACCAGAGTTGGGTAAGGGAGTTAGTTACGTGTGGGGAAGGTGTTAGCACCCCACAACGCCCCTTTCGGGTTCCCTATGACATGATTAATTCATTTAAATAAAGATTACGAGAAATTACGCGATTACCCTATTTTATTACATAATATTAAATGGCTATCTACATGATTTTATTCTATGTTACATGCATAAAATGATGAATAAAGCTAAATAAAGCAATAAAAGAGATATTAAAATAGCTATCTACATGATTTTACTCTACATGGCATAAATAGTAAATAAAGCTAAATAAAACAATAAATAAAGCAATAAAAGAGAAGAGAATTGAAAAGAACCTCACGTAGCAAGCTTTGTATTGAGAATCTCCAAGCTGTGAGGATGCGTTTTGGCAACCCTCTCTCTACACGAGACTCTCCTCACCAATACAAGATCGACTCCACTAAAAATTTAAAGAAGAATCAAATGCCTGGAATATAATTCCTTAACCGATTGTTACCTATTTAAGGCGATCGGAAAGATCATTCGAGAAAGGGAGAGAAGTAGACAAGTGCTCCGAGTTTTAGAAAGTGTTTCGGAGCTCTGCGGGATGTCCGTGGTGTGAAAAAGTGACAAATGAGCCTCCTATTTATAGTTTTCGCAGTAGGCGCACTTCGGGACGGCCGTGCGGGTTGGGACGGCCGTACGGACTGGGATGGCCGTCCCAAATGGCAAATTTACACGGAGCGGGACCCCCGGGACTTGGGACGGGCGTCCCACTCGAATTTGGGAGGTTGGGACGGCCGTCCCACTTGGGACGCGCGTCCCACTCAAATTTGGGGGTTGGGACGCACGGCGTGTTTGGGACCACCGTTGCGTTTGGGACCACCGTCGCGTTTGGGACCACCGTTGCGTTTGGGACCACTCTGCGTTTGGGACCACCTGTCGCGTTTGGGACCCCCGTTGCGTTTGGGACCACCGTTGCGCTTGGGACCACCATTGCGTTTGGGACCACCGTCGCGTTTGGGACCCCGTTGCGTTTGGGACCACCTGTCGCGTTTGGGACCCCCGTCGCGTTTGGGACCCCCGTCGCGTTTGGGACCACCGTTGCGTTTGGGACCACATTGCGTTTGGGACCACCTGTGCGTTTGGGACCCCATTGCGTTTGGGACCCCTGTTGCGTTTGGGACCACCGTTGCGTTTGGGACCACCATTGCGTTTGGGACCACCTGTTGTGTTTGGGACCATCCGTTGTGTTTGGGACCACTTGTTGTGTTTGGGACTGCCTGTTGATGTCGATAGGTGTCCGTTGAAGCTTTATCTTCATGTAGGAAATCTCCTTTTTCGTTATCGTGTAGACGAGCGATCTCGTATTGGTTGCGGGAAGTTTCCTCTGTTTTGGGAAGCCGGATGAACTCTATCTTCGGGTGAAATTCCTCTAGCTTTTTCTTTTGAGAGGCCGGGCAAAATTAGGGGTCTACAGCTGCCCCCCTTCACCTGCCTAGCTAATTTGTCGACTGGATATGTCGACAAAATTAGTTGGTAGGGGAAGGAGTTAACCCTTTTGCCTGGTCATCCTTCGGATACTACTCTTTGTTGATCCTTCGGATGATAAATATTCTGTGTTGTTGTCTTCGGGATGCTTCCTTGCTAGGGAGGCTGATCCTTCGATCGATATGTGTGAAGCTTCGGGATGGTAGCCGACCCTTTGCCTAGTGAATGAAGATTTTTCCCTTAGGGTGCTCCTTTGATGCGGTAGCCGACCCCTCGGATAATGAATGTGAACCTCGGGATGCTCCTTCGATGCGGTAGGCTGATCCTGTGGTTGATGAGTATGAATTTTGTAGTTTTGGGATGCTCCTTCGATGTGGTAGCTGACCCCGTAGCTGACGAGTGTGAAGCCTTAGGATGCTCCTTCGGAGAGGTAGCCGATCCTTCGATTTGTAGGATGCTCCTTTGGAGAAGTAGCCGATCCTTCGGTGTGCAGGATGCTCCTTTGGTGAGGTAGCCGATCCTTCGGTGTGCAGGATGCTCCTTTGGTGAGGTAGCCGATCCTTCGGTGTGCGGGATGCTCCTTTGGTGAGGTAGCCGATCCTTCGGTGTGCGGGATGCTCCTTTGGAGAGGTAACCGATCCTTCGGTGTGCGGGATGCTCCTTTGGTGAGGTAGCCGATCCTTCGGTGTGCGGGATGCTCCTTTGGAGAGGTAGCCGATCCTTCGGTGTGCGAGGATGCTCCTTTGGTGAGGTAGCCGATCCTTCGGTGCGCAGGATGCTCCTTTTGTGAGGTAGCCGATCCTTTGGTGTGCAGGATGCTCCTTTGGAGAGGTAGCCGATCCTTCGGTGTGCAGGATGCTCCTTTGGTGAGGTAGCCGATCCTTTGGTCTGCAGGATGCTCCTTTGGAGAAGTAGCCGATCCTTCGTTTTGCAGGATGCTCCTTTGGAGAGGTAGCTAATCCTTCGGTCTGCAGGGTGCTCCTTTGGAGAGGTAGCCGATCCTTCGGTCTGCAGGATGCTCCTTTGGAGAAGTAGCCGATCCTCCGTTTTGCAGGATGCTCCTTTGGAGAGGTAGCTGATCCTTCGGATGATGAATAGTTTTGATAGGTACCAACCCCTATCTGGTTTGATGAGAATGAACCCTCATCTGATTTGAACCTTCTTTTGTAAGGCTCTTGTGAGTACAAACCCCCACCCGGTTTGAGTCTGTATTTGCTAGATTTTTGTGGGTACTTTCCCCCACTATGTTTGAGTTCGCGTTTGCTAAACTCTCTGACGAGCCTCGTTTTGCAAGGCTCTTAGGATTCTCTTTTTGGCGGTCAATCTTTTGATGAGTACAAACCCTCACCCGGTTTTTGGATATGTGTTGGCGGCTTATTGTCTCGATCATGCGCCTGCGGGAGTAATTGATTTTTCTTTTTGACTTTTCTGTTTTAGTCATCTGGTTTTACCAGGGATTGCTCGTATTTTGGCTTTTCTTGTTAACCATCCGGTATTGGTAGGGATTCTATCGATTGCCTCTTTTTAGGCGGGAATCCTTTGGGGATTTTGAATTCTCTTATTGATTGTGCCTCTTGATTAGGCGAAGATCCACTTGGGGATTTTGTTGTGCCTCTTGATTAGGCGGGAATCCACTGGGGATTTGTTGATTTTTGATTGTGCCTCTTGATTAGGCGGGTGCTTCGATAGTGGTGAAGGCTTTTTACTTGTTGTTCGCCTCTGAATAGGCTGATGTTCTATTTGAGAATATTTGTTCTTGATAATACCTCCGAGTAGGTAGATGTTTCTTGAAAGCTTTGCTTGTATTACCTCTTATAGGTTGATTTCCGTTTCTTGGGGATATCGGCTCTTTGCTTGTTTCGAGTAAGCATAGGCATTCTTGGGAGTGAAGGTTTTGTACTTCGCTGGGGATATTCATATTGGGTGTTCGGATGATTAACTCTCCGAGGATATGAATTTTGTATTTTGCCTTTTGCTTGGTAGGCTTGCTTGGGGATGAAAAATTTTCTTTCTTTTCTTTTTGTTGCCCCTGGTGATGTAAAGGGCTTGACTTCGTATGATGGGCTCTTGTGTAACCCTTATTCTCCGTTGGGGAATGAAGTGGAGATCCTTATATGAGTGTGCTTGATGACTCATGTGGTGACGAAGATGAGTCGCGAGGTATTCTTTTTGTTTTGCCTCCGGAGTAGGCAAGGATCCTCTTGGGGATTATCAAGCCTTTCCGTTGGCTTTTCTTGATGAATTTTCTGGATGGAAAGATGTCGATTACGGCTCCAAGTGATTTATGCTTGATGACTCATGTGGTGGTGCTGAGTCATGAAATAATTTTTGTGTTGCCTTCGGAGTAGGCAAGGATCCGCTTGGGGATTATCAAGTCTTTCCGTTGGCTCTTTTCCGTTTTTGATGTACCTTCTTTTATTGTTGTAGATGGTTGGAGCTAGTCTCTTTGAAGCTCCTTATTCTGCTGAAATGGTTTTTGGTTTTGTCTTTTGCGATTTTGATTTTCATATGGAGACTAGATTCTGGCGCCTCCTGTTTTCAATCACGAGTATGGAGACTAGCCTCCTTATATGCATGTTTAATATTCTTGTTTGAAGAAAATTATTTTTTCTTAATTTTGACAAAGTCGTATTATGCAACTATTTTGTGTGTGGATGTCCTAAATGCAATCTAATGTTTATTTATTTTTGATGCATTTAGAAAGTAACCGGCCTTCTCCTGTTGGCTTCTCATGAATACGCCGATGGGCTCCTATCTATGATCATGATGATGGGCTTCTCTTTTTATCCATCTCTTGTTTTTAGCCCTATCTTTTGCCTAGATCGCCCTTTACGGGTTTTCAATCTAGCGGGCTGCCTTAATTTTTGCCTAGAATATCTTAGGGGGCTTCCGATCTAGTAGGCTACCCTAGTTTTTACCTAAGAAAAAGTCTTTGCGCATATTTATGATTTATCAATAAAGAGGCATTTCCATAATATTTGGTCAAGAGAAAGGAAATGAAAGGGAATTTTATTGATAAATGAGCAAAAGTTTTATTTCTTTTATAGAAGGATTTCAAAAGGTATTTAGAAGAATGGGTGGTCGGGGTTGGGCATATCTTGTTTAGGCTTATACGAGTCATGTCTATGATATCTCGCTCCCTGGTTCTCCTAATTGCTTCAGTTGAGATGCCCGAGCTCGGAGTGAAGATCATGCAGACTGCTTGCTTTTGGAAGAATGCTACCTTAGCCGCCTTTCGGTTTTCGACTAAAGTAACCATTGCTCTTAGTTAGTTTTTTTTTTTTTTTTACTTTTATTTTTTACCTCTTCTTTTTGCCTAGGACGTATCCTAGCGAGGAATATGGACCCTATCTTTTGCCCAAGAATGTCCTTTGCGGATTTTCATTCCTGACGGGTCTTGAGCAATGTCTTCAAGCATAATACTTCTTCATCGTATCGGAGTTGATTAGGTGTCAAAGTTCTTTTCCATCCATACTAACGAGGATAAGAGCCCCTTCCGAGAAAGCTCATTTGACCACAAGGGGTCCTTCATAGTTCACTTGCCCATTTTCCAATTTTATTATTCTGGATCTGGAAGCAACTTATTTACCATTAAGTCCTTCTTATGGTAAATATGAGGGTTGACCTTTTTGTAAGCCTTTCTTCTTTTCCTTTGATAGGCTTGTCCATGACATATCATATTCAATTGTTCTTCTTCAATAAGGTTTAGCTGGTCATATCGGCTTTGAACCCATTCAACTTACGTTAAGTTGAATTCCATCATCATGTGCTTTTGTCAACATGATTAGTCTGTACTCGATTTGCCGTCTCGGATCTTTGCTGTAATCGAAGAGTAATTCTTTTGAATGTAGAGCAATTGTCATGTCAATGCCCCTCTTCCTTTCCTTAGGGATTTCAATCCTCCTATTGATCACTATATTTCCACATTTCCCGAGTCAATTACTTGAATGCTTTACGAGTGAATGGTCAAGAGAAGAGAAAGAAAAGGGATTTATTGCAAAGGCTTGTGTTTTAGTGGGATTTTTTTTTTTTGAAATAATAGTTTTTGTAAGAATGGCTAGCCAAGGTTGGTCGGTGTTTAGGCTAGTTTAAACAAACGTTTTGTTTTAATGATGTGGCGTCATCAACTGCCTATTTGTGATCGATCAACTTTCCTAGTCTCGCCTAGGATTTTTCCCTTTTATCTTTTTGTCTTGGTCTTTGACCTTGACGGGCTTCTTTTAATAATAATTTCTTTTCTCAAACATTGTCGAAACACGATTTTCTTATTTGTGTCTCTAGCTAATCAATCATGTTAACTTTGGCTTCATTTTGTCTATGGCATTTTGACGCATTTTGGAACAAAACGTTTATCTAAACATTGGTTATTTAATGGGGTATAGAAATGTTTAGCTAGAAGAGAAGCAGATAGTAAGAATAGCATTCTTTTGTAATTCAAAGGGAAATGCGTGCCCTAAAGATGCTCGGGGGTTCGGGCCTACCCCGAGGAGTGATCTCTAACAGTCATTGGGTTTACGTCCCTTAAAATCGGAAGAAGGACATCTAATGACTAATGCTACTCTTGATGCTAATATCCCTCCTTTTCGGAAGATCGTCTTTTTAAGGTACGGAGGGGAGACTTCCCTTTTCATCGTATAACTTGTTCTTTTGTAGGGTTGTTCTTTAAAGGGTTATCCTTAAAATCTGGTGGCTCTCTTATTCCTTGAGCATCCTTTCCAAGCCCTCGTCCTGGGCTATATCCATTGAGCTTATTTTTTTTCAACAGTCTTTGCATGTCCGGGGAAATGGTCCCCTCCTCACTGTCCGACTTAGTTCATTCGCCTTCGGCTTTTAGATCCGCAGAGAGTTTTCAATCACGAGACATGACTTGTTTATATGGTATATATTTGGGTGTAGATGTTATTCAATTATTTTGGAATGAGAGAGAAAAGAATGAGAAGCATATGAATATTATGAAAATGCCTCATTGTATTGATGAAAAGAGAAATATATATAAAGCCCACTTTAATCGTAAATCTCGTGATCAAGGGCGAGGATCACGAGAGATACATCGGAAGCTTGAATTATTTCTTTATGTTTATTGCAAAAAATGGTAAAACTGATGAGCCCTAATCTGTCTGGTCTCCCTTATCCCGTCTTTTACTCGGGCTTCGATAAGGGTTGGTCGTCCACCTTTGGAGTAGATGCGTCAAAGGTAATCCATCCTGCATTCAACAATTCTTGAACCCTATATTTTAAGTTGATGCAATCTTCCACAGAATGCCCGGGAGCGCCTGAGTGGTAATCACATTTTTCGTTGAGCTTGTACCAACCAGGGTAAGGTGGATCTTTCTTCTTTGGAGGGATACGTGTTAGGAGCTTGGCCTCTAACAGTTTTGGCAACAGAGACTCCCATAAGAGGTTGGAATGGGGGTAAATTTCTTCTCTTGTACGCGTGATTGCCCAGCTGGTGGCGAAGAGGGAGAAGGAGTAGCAAGGTTGATGGCATTTACGCTTCCTTCCTTCTTCCGGCCAAAACCTTTTTTAACGTCGGGAGTAGAGGAATTAGAGGAAGTATGTTGTGCAATTCTTCCGCTTTTTAGACCTTGCTCTATTCTTTCTCCTATAATGACCACATTCGCAAAGAGTGTTGATGTGTTCCCTATCATTTTTTCATAATAGGGACCAGTCAGAGAATTGATGAACATGGACGTAGTTTCCTTGTCGGACAGAGGAGGTTCCACTTGTGCTGCCAATTCCCTCCATCTTTGAGCATATGCTTTAAAAGATTCGTCGTTTTTCTTGCTTAGTAGTTGTAGATCTGCTCTTTCGGGGGTCGGATCGATATTGTATTTATAACGACGAAGAAACGCATCTGCCATATGTCTCCAGGTTTGGATTTGCCCTCCTTCCAGGTTGCATATACCGGTTTAAAGCTGATTCGGCCAGGCTCTCCTGAAGCGAGTGGATCAGGAGTTTTTCATTATCGGCATGTGCGGCCATCTTACGACGGTACATTGTAAGATGGCTTCTTGGGCGAGTCGTTCCCATGTATTTTGGGAAGTCCGGAGTTTTGAACTTGTTAGGGAATTGGATATCCTTGACGAGACACATGTCAGTTGCTTCTTTTATATCGAAGTTATGACCTTCCATGGCTCTCGACCTCTCTTCAAGAGCGAGTGATTTGTTGTTTTGATATTTCGGGAGCATGAATATGTCTTGTTCTTGTGTCAGATTGATCGTGCTCATTTTGAGGTTCCTCTTCTTCTTCCTGGTGAGAGGCTTGTCCATTCGAGGACCCTCTCGATGAAGATTCTGTTGATGCATCATTTCTAACATTTGAGCCATTTGTTCTTTCGGTGTAGTAATCTCGCGGTGAGCTTTCGGTTTTGCTCTTCTAGTTGTTCCATCTTCTTAGCTTTTTGAGCACGAGTGAGGACGGGCGGAAGACCGACCACCTTCTCAATGATTTTAATGATTCTTATTATGACTTTTTATTTTAAATGATTAGCGTGGAATAAATATGCCCTAGGATGAATGTGTTTATGTATGAGAGGTTTTATTATGATGATGTTTATGCATACTTTTCTTAATGCATTGGTTTTCTCTCTTGGTTTTACCACTTATTGAATGATATGGTATGAATGATACGACTTTGCCAAAAATCTTTTGTAAAAAGGTATTTTTATGACCTTAATGTTTTTATATTTTTAGGGTTTTTTCATTATTTTATGATTTTTAGGGTTTTTCATTTTTTATGATTTTTAGGGTTTTTCACTTTTTTGTTTGTTGTATGATTACCCTATACTAATGCATCAATACAAATGCAGCAAACGTATGCACACACAATTCATACATCCACGAGCGAGCCACGCTTATTTAATCACGAGGTAGGATTTTCCTGCGAAACGTGCTTGGTTTAGGTGGTTCTAACTGTTCTCACCAGGCCAAAGGTCCCCAAGGTGCCCCCATTATAGGGACCTCTCAATCTCTCAATCCTCGGGTCATGCACGGAACTCAGTGGCGACACCCTTAGACCAAAAGAAGAGAGTTATCACCTTGAGTTGGTGGTTTTCCGAGCAACGGCAGTAGCCCGTGTGCCAACTAACCGATCGTATCCGCCACCCACTCCCTATAGATATTCACTCTTGCCCCCGGGTATAGAGGGACTTGTTGTGTGCAAGGGTTTTTTTGTGTGCAATTTATATTTCAAACAATTACGGAAATAATCATACAGCGAGTTATTGAAGCCATACGGTAAAAACATACGGAAGGGTAAAGGCGTAATTTCAAATTTTTACTTAGTTTGAATTTATCTGTCACTAAATGGGATCGCACGTCCCTAGCTCCCCGGTGGAGTCGCCATACGTCGCCGCGCGTCCCTTCCGACGTCCGGGGACGTCTTGAAAGCGTTTATGCGAGCGGTCGCGAAAAGATGGTTTAGACTCGCGTATTTATTTTAAAAGGTTTTCAAAAAGGGGTTCTTATGGAGTCGCCACCAATGTTTTGACCATAAACATTGGAAAAGGATAAAAAGGCATTGATTTTAATAAAAAACCAAACTTGGCCATTATAACCAGAGTTGGGTAAGGGAGTTAGTTACGTGTGGGGAAGGTGTTAGCACCCCACAACGCCCCTTTCGGGTTCCCTATGACAGATTAATTCATTTAAATAAAGATTGCGAGAAATTACGCGATTATCCTATTTTATTACATAATATTAAATGGCTATCTACATGATTTTATTCTATGTTACATGCATAAAATGATGAATAAAGCTAAATAAAGCAATAAAAGAGATATTAAAATAGCTATCTACATGATTTTACTCTACATGGCATAAATAGTAAATAAAGCTAAATAAAACAATAAATAAAGCAATAAAAGAGAAGAGAATTGAAAAGAACCTCCGTAGCAAGCTTTGTATTGAGAATCTCCAACTGTGAGGATGCGTTTTGGCAACCCCTCTCTCTACACAGACTCTCCTCACCAATACAAGATCGACTCCACTAAAAATTTAAAGAAGAATCAAATGCCGAAATATAATTCCTTAACCGATTGTTACCTATTTAAGGCAATCGGAAAGATCATTCGAGAAAGGGAGAGAAGTAGACAAGTGCTCTGAGTTTTAGAAAGTGTTTCAGAGCTCTTTGGGATGTCTGTGGTGTGAAAAAGTGACAAATGAGCCTCCTATTTATAGTTTTCGCAGTAGGCGCACTTCGGGACGGTCGTCTGGGTTGGGACGGCCGTCTGGACTGGGATGGCCGTCCCAAATGGCAAATTTACACAGAGCGGGACCCCCTGGGACTTGGGACGGGCGTCCCACTCGAATTTGGGAGGTTGGGACGGCCGTCCCACTTTGGGACGCGCGTCCCACTCAAATTTGGGGGGTTGGGACGGCCTGGGCGTGTTTGGGACCACCTGTTGCGTTTGGGACCACCTGTCGCGTTTGGGACCACCTGTTGCGTTTGGGACCACCTGTTGCGTTTGGGACCACCTGTCGCGTTTGGGACCACCTGTCGCGTTTGGGACCCCCTGTTGCGTTTGGGACCACCTGTTGCGTTTGGGACCACCTGTTGCGTTTGGGACCACCTGTTGCGTTTGGGACCCCCTGTTGCGTTTGGGACCCCCTGTTGCGTTTGGGACCACCTGTCGCGTTTGGGACCCCCTGTCGCGTTTGGGACCACCTGTTGCGTTTGGGACCACCTGTTGCGTTTGGGACCACCTGTTGCGTTTGGGACCCCCTGTTGCGTTTGGGACCCCCTGTTGCGTTTGGGACCACCTGTTGTGTTTGGGACCACCTGTTGCGTTTGGGACCACCTGTTGTGTTTGGGACCATCTGTTGTGTTTGGGACCACTTGTTGTGTTTGGGACGGCCTGTTGATGTCGATAGGTGTCCGTTGAAGCTTTATCTTCATGTAGGAAATCTCCTTTTTTCGTTATCGTGTAGACGAGCGATCTCTGTATTGGTTGCGGGAAGTTTCCTCTGTTTTGGGAAGCCAGATGAACTCTATCTTCGGGTGAAATTCCTCTAGCTTTTTCTTTTGAGAGGCCGGGCAAAATTAGGGGTCTACAAGGAGTGAGACTGCCATCTCGCTTTTCGGGACCGCCGTCTCGCTGAATGGCAAAGTCGAGACCACCATCTCATTTGGCGAGACGGTCGTCTCACCATTTTCTAATGGCGAGACCCCCCTCCCGTTTGGAGAGAAGGACCTCTCGCTATCTGGCAATTCGAGACTGTCATCTCGCCAAACGAGACCACCGTCTCGCCATTAATTCAAGGCGAGACCGCTGTCTCGACCTTGCCAGTCAAGACCGCCGTCTCGACCTGTCAGGCGCGAATCCCTATAAATAGTGAGGGCTCCCCCTTCATTCCACACAGTTCTTCCACTTTCCCTTCTACACTTTCTTCAAATTCTCCTCCTAGAGTCCCTCCAAAGCATTTCTGGAGTTTCTAAGTGTCTTAAAGAGCTTTTTATAGCGTTTTGAGAGCGATTTTCGGCGTTGTAAGAGCGAAAAGATGCCAAAACGCACCCTATTCTTCAAGATAATTAATCAAAAGCTTGCTCCGGAGGTTTCTTCACTCTCTCCCTCTCTTTTCCTACTTTTTTACTTATATTAAAATTGCACAATAGCTATTAAGGCCATGTAGTCATTATTTTAATTCCGCGAATAAAAGGGTAAAAGCGTCATTTCGAAAGTTTATTTATAAAATAACTGGCCTGTCATAGGGTACCCGAAAGGGGCGTCGTAAGGGAACTAATACTTCCCTTACATGTAACTAACTCCCTTACCCAACTCTGGTTTTAACGACCAAAGTTGGTTTTCGAAAAACCAACGCCTTTTCTCTCCTTTTTCGATGTTTCCGGTAAAAATATCGGTGGCGACTCCATAAGAACCCTTTCAAATTAGTTCTTAGGTCTGCCCGGTTATCGGACGACCTAAGAACACATTTTCGAAAACCTCGTCTTTCGGTTCAACCCGGTTGTCGGACAACCTAAAGGCGTTGTAACATCACCCATAAAAACGCGAAAAACGGAAAGTCAAAACTATCGCGTCGCTCCGACCGCCTCTGTTTTACGACGACGACAGATGGCGACTTTGCTGGGGAAGCCTAGAGAGTTGATCTCATTTAGTGATAGGCCAGTTTAATAAATAAACTAAGAAATTTCACTTTTACCCTACCTTGTATTATAACATGTTTTAATTACTTGGCTTTAATAACTGTCGTTTGTTTATTTTACACAATTGTTTGAAATAAAAACTGTACACAAACCTTTGCACACAACAGTTCCCTCTATACCCGGGGGCAAGTGAGAAATCCATAGGGAGTGGGTGGCAAGTACGGTTCGCCATAGTGATTGTCATAAGCCCACCGGTGTGATCGAAAACCACCACTCAAGGTGGTAACCTTCCTCTTTTGGCACAAAGACTGACTATGGCCTTAGTGTTAAGCATGGTCGGAAGGATGGAGAGTGGGGACCCTTGGGGGCTAAGCCTTGGTGAGAACAGTTAGAACCAACCTTTGCCAACGAATTTTTTTGCAGGAAAACCCTACCTCGTGATAACTTCCCGCCTGTTCGCGGATGAGTGAAATTGTATGTGCATTTGTTTGTTGCATTTGATTGCATAGCATAACCAAACAATAGATAAAAACAAATTTTTTTACAATAAACACCCTTATCTCGGACAGTCTGCCTTTTAGCTAGCCTGGTTTCAGGTTCTTTGTAAGCTAAGTAGCCACGCAGTCCGACAGAAGAGATAAGGGACGCTAGTATTATTCTTTCGCAATAAACCATTTTATCTCGGACAGTCTGCCTTTTAGCTAGCCTGGTTTCAAGTTCTTTGTAAGCTAAGTAGCCACGCAGTCCGACAGAAGAGATAAAAGGCTATAAAATAAAATAAGAAAAGACCTAAAACAAATAAATGGGACCTTGCTCATAAACATAAAATTCATAAATCATCCATATAGGTAGTTTATTTCCGAAGAATAAACACGTAAATACCATCATACATCATGTAGAAATAAAAGATGATAAATAGGAAAAATAAACACTCACATTCATACCTACAATAAGGATCATGTTCATAAGAGATGCATTTTGGTTTTTAGAAAATGGAGGGGACTCGTAGAAAATTTAAGAAAGTGGACATTCCCTGGTACCATACTGAGAAGTTGGAATGGCTTTGCGCAATAATGCCACTTAAGGTCCGCTCCAACTTCAAAAAATCCTATGGACGGATCCTCGACCTGTTCAAGATCTGTGTCGATCCCATCTTTATCAGGGTTTTAGTTCATTTTTGGAACTCCAATCTACGCTGCTTCGAATTCCCGCAGTTCGATATGGTGCCCACCTTGGACGAGTATGAGATTATGTTAAAATGGCCCAAATCAGCCAGGGTCCATATTCGCCACAAGGCATATACTTCTGCAGCACAAATCGTTGCCATCATCCGATTGCCATTCCGGGAGACTACCCTGATAGAAAAAGGGAACATCTAGAGTTGGAAAGTTTTAATGTTAGAAGACCATCTGTCCTCTTTGGCTAAAAGGACAGAATGGGTCATTTTTAACAAAACCCTGGCCTTGATTATATTTGGAACAATCTTGTTTCCCTTCCATATCGACACACTAGATCAAGCTGTTATGGACGCCTTCTTCACCTGGGACGTGAACTCGAAGAGTCCCTTGCCTGCACTTCTTGCCAACACCTTGCTCTCGGTGGAATTTTGCCGCCAGAAGCAAGGAAAAACACTTAGATGTTGCTCTTCACTACTTTTTGTGTGGGGAATCACACATTTCTATGCCTCTAGTCACATGGGGATGTTCCCCGACCCTTTGAGAAGCTTCTCCAAAATCCCTCTCCACCGACGTCTAACCTCAGAGTGGAAGGACGAGTTGGAACAATGGGACACCAACCAATTATCCTGGGTTTGCCCTTGGTTCTGACCCGGCCCAGTCCTCATCAGTTGTGGAGATTACCCGAGCATACCGTTGATAGGACTCAGGGGTTGCATAGCCTATTCACCAAGAGTAGCTATGAGACAACTCATGAGGACTCAAACTACAATATCCTGGGGGGAGCTCGGAGGACTGTGTTTCTTCAGAGACCCATGCACTATTGCCAACTCACTAGCTATGAGAAGAGCATGGGAGAAACCAGTCTTTATGGGAGATAGAGAGCTAGGAAAAGCTCGAGTAGCTGTCTCCAGTGACTACGAGGAGTGGAGACGGAAAAGAGGGATGTCGCAACCATCCACCTCACTCGCCACATGTTCAAACAGTGAAGAGCTTCAAAATTGAGTCGACGGCTTGACCCGGAGGATAGAAATCATGGGAGCCCAGATGAGGGCCCTTGAAGAAAGAGAACAAGAATCTATCCTCACCATAGATGGTCTACAGAGGCAATGCAAGAAAAAGGATCATGAAATAGAGCGCCTCAAGGATCAATGTGCTGACTCTAACGAGCAAGCTATCCGAGCATCCAAAGCTGCTAGAACCAGCTCGGATAGCCAACTTCAAGAAATGACCGTCAAATCAGCACGCCTTGAGGCCGAATCAGCAAAACAGGCTCAGATGATTAAGGACTTGCTACAAGATCTCACAAGGACTCGGTCAGAAATACGCCTAGAGCGAGAGGCCAACCGGAGACTCAACAAAAGTCTCACCG
Organism: Sphenostylis stenocarpa; assembly: GCA_963425845.1. NCBI lineage: Eukaryota > Viridiplantae > Streptophyta > Magnoliopsida > Fabales > Fabaceae > Sphenostylis > Sphenostylis stenocarpa. The sequence goes on along the minus strand of OY731403.1, from coordinate 96,901,563 downwards.
AGCTACACTGCAAATAGAGAGATGGGCTAGCTCGGTATGGTCAAGTACTACGAGAAAAGGACCGAGCCCTTACAAAGCTCGACGAGCTGCAAGCCTTGGTTGTCCATCAAGAGGCAAAGATCAAAGAGGCTCAAAAGTACAGTGAAGATATGAACCAGGCGGTCCAGAAGCAAAGAGAAGCACTCGCTTGTCACGTCCGGGAAGCCAAAAGGGAATTACATAGAGATCAAGACCCGCCTGTATGGAATAGGGGAATGTACACCTTCTACGGATAAATGAAATTTTTCTTTATTCAACGATTGTCTACTTGCATGCATATCATTCATTTGCATATTTAACTTCCCCTCCTTCACTTTTAATAAACAAGATAATAGAAAGGAAGGATTAACTGACACGTCTTCCAAATTAGAAGAATGGAGCGAACACCGCTTTTAATCAAGCTCTCCCCAACGATCAATCCACCACAAGAGGATAATAAGCCTCAGCCGTTGGTTCTCAAAACCAATAAGGAAGAGGGGGCAAGGACACCTTTGCGACTATTTATGCCACAAACTTTCCCCTACGAATGAAATAAAGTTGTACCGTGGAGATACGAAGAATCTTCACCATTAAAAGAAGATATCTCCAATATAGCCTGCATTGGGGGCATGACTAGAAGTGGAAGGTTCTACTCCAACGACCTACAAGAGGATGCCCCCAAGAATAAATGAAAAAATAAACAGATCGAAGAAAAAGAAAATAAAGAATCCTAGGAGGAGACAAACGAATTACTCCAGTTCATAAGGCAAAGCGAGTATTCCATTATCGATCAGCTTAATCATACACCTGCAAAGATAACTCTGTTATCTCTAATGATGAGCTTAGAATCACATAGAAATGTCATGATGAAGGTCTTGAGTGAAGCGCATGTGAAAGTGATGAAGATCTCATTGAAATACTTTGGCAAAGATCTCATTGATTTGATGAAGTCAAAGATGAAGTCAAAAGCAACTTTGCAGTGGACAAAAGTCACTAAGATAAAAGAGTAGAAGAGTTAGTGTGTCTTCAGCTATGCTTAGGTATAATCATTTTATCTTTTCTGCTGCATGAGGTTTCTTCACTTAAAAGATTTTGCGAAATGCCTCTAAAAATGTTTTTAACAATTAAAAACAAAGTATTTTGACAAAAACTTTCATAAACAAGTTTTTAACTGATACAACTTTGATAGAACCGATTAAAATTACTTAGAATGTTCAGAGAAGTGTTTTTACAGTATTTTAATCGATACAACTTGATTTTAATCGGTTAAAACCACTTAGAGTTCAGGATGATCAATCAGAATACAATTATGACCGATCAGAATCAGATATGATCGATCAGAATTGAATTATGACCGATCAGAATCAATTATGATCGATCAGAATTTAGTTATGATCGATCAGAACTCTTTTAATCGATTAAATCTCGTTTCAATCGATTAAAACAGTGTTTTAATCGATTAAAACTTATTTTTATCAGTTAAAATAACTTGAAAAGTTTTACAAGAAAGTTTTGCAGTATTTCAATCGGTTGAATCGTGAAACAATCGATTAAATCAACTTAGAAGATTTTTTGTAAAGTGTTTTAATTGATACAAACGTTGTCGTATCAGTTAAAACAAATCTGTTAAAGAATCAAGAACGTATTAATGGATTAAAAGAAGTTTTAATGGATTAAAACTGCACTTTTAACAGATTAAAAGAATCTTTTAACAGATTAATTAAACCAACAGTTTTGAAAATCTTCTATAAAAACAGTTTGGCTTAAACTTTTTAAACATACATTGAACATCAGTTTTTACACATCCTTGAGCAATCAATCAAGCAAACTTTAGCACTCTTTTCAAGAAAGATTCGCATCAGTTTTTGAGAAGTTCTTTGAAAATCTTTCTTGAGGCAACTTGATTTCTTTTGAAGAAGAAACACTTACAGCAGAATTGCATAAACTGGTTTGAGCATTCTAGTTTCTTCTTTTTCATTTCTTTACATTCTTTTTTGTATTGTTTGGTGCCTGGAATTTGGGCACTGGTTTCTCTGCAGTTGGAATTTGGTTGTAGAGGTTATCAAGAACTGGAATTTGGTTCTTGGTGAGAGGTTGAGAGCAGGAACTGGAATTTGGTTCTTGTGGTAGATTAAGTGTAAGATTGTAAATCTGTAAAACATTTGATCTAGTGGAACCCAGCTGCAATTTGGCTGGACACTGGACGTAGCCCTGGTATTGGGTGAACCAGTATAAAACACCGGTGATATCTTTCTTAACCTTTCTCTATTTTAATTCTGTCGCTGCATTTATATTGATTAATTGCTTTGTAATTCAAGAACAGATCTGGAATCTTAATTTTTGAATTAGATAATCTGTTATTTGCGAAAAACTTTTACAGATCAATTCACCCCCCCTCTTGATCTCAGCCTACTTTTCTAACAGCATGTACCTCACACCATATCCCAAGAAAAGGTTGAGAGGATCGTCGGTCACATTACTGTTAGCGATCACCTCATCTTCACAGAGGAAGAACTCCCCCTCGAGGGGTCAAACCACAACAAACCCTTGCACATCTCCATCAAGTGCAAGGAGTACCTCATTGCCAAAGTTCTTGTGGATAATGGGTCATCCTTGAACGTGATGCCCAAGTGCACACTCGACAAGCTGACTATTCAAGGAACCCGTCTGCGCCCAAGCAACACTATCGTTCGAGCCTTCGACAGATCCAAATGAGAAGTAGTGGGAGAAGTCAATCTGCCAATCCAAGTTGGACCCACTATCTTCAACATCGATTTCCATGTAATGGATATTACTCCGGCATATAGTTGTCTCCTCGGCAGACCTTGGATTCACGACGCTAAGGCAGTACCTTCAACGCTCCACCAAAAAGTCAAGTTTATAGTGGATGACAAACTGGTCACAATCCAAGCAGAAGATGACATCCTAATCAGTGGATCGTCTTCCCAACCCTATGTGGATGCGGCTGAAGAGGCCCTTGAAACATCTTTTCAAGCGCTCGAAATTGCCAGTGTAGAGAGATTTCCCAAAAACACAAAGGTAGCCCACATGATGATGAAGCATGGTTACCATCCTGGCCAAGGACTGGGGGCAGACTCCCAAGGGATGAGGGAACCCCCAGAATTCAAAGATAATCCTTTTAAGTGTGGCCTAGGATATGACTCTACAAAGGGCCAAGAGGAAGGAAGAAAAGGGAAGTCTCCCCTCCGCACACTCAAAAAGATATTCCGAAGCAGAGGGATGCAAGCGTCAAGAGCTACCCTAGTCATTAGGAAATCTTTTTCTTCACTTAAGGGATGTAAACCCAATGATTGTTAGAGATTATCCCCCGGGGCTAGCCCGACCCCCGGGCATTTCAGGGCACATATTCCCTTACTAATTAATAAATAATACATTTCTTACTATTTGCTTCTCATCTTACTATTTCATGTCTAGACCTCATAATAACCTTGTCGAAACAAGCAAAGAAAAAAAGAAGAAGAATAAAAGTGCGGCCAAATAATCAAAATGTAGCATTGCCATTACAATCGAGCTGGTCGGTTAGAAGCACAAAATAAGGCTTTACCTCACCATAAATAAAGTCGTGTTTCGCCAATATTGTGAAAAACACAACAAAAAAGAAAGAAGCCCATAGAAGCCAAAGACCAAAAGAAAAGGGCAAAATACCCGGTAGGAAACCCACTAAGGGGGCTACGCAAAAGATAGGGTCAACCCGTTAGGACACCCAAACAAAAATAAAGGGTAGCCTAGGCAAAAAGTAGGATTACAAAATAAGGTATGCTAGGGTTCCCTAAACAAAAAGAGAAAGGAAGAAACCTAGACAAAAGATAGGACCAAAACACAATATCCTAGTTCGAAAACCCGAAGGGCGATCTAGGGAAATCAATCAGCCGTAAAAAGCAATGGAAGTAGGCTGAGGCGCAAACCCACAAAAGAGAGAAAAATGTTTACTTAGACAAAAGCTTAAACACCTAGGCCTAACCTTAGCCAGCCATGCTTACAAAATCCTTTCCGAATAAAATCAACCATCTCAAACACAAGTCGTTGAATTTATCCTTTACTTCTTTTCTCTTGACCCTCACAACATTATTCTAACAATTAGTTTGGGAATATGGAGGCGTATAGTCAACAAGAGGATTGAAACCCCTAAAGTGAAGAAAAAGGGACACCAACATGGCAAAGCATGCTCTCCAAAAAGAAAAAAAAAGAAGAGAAGAAGAAAGAAAGAGAAAGTCATTCTTCGGTCACATTAAGTCCAGAACGGTATAGCCAAGTACAACAGAGAACAAAGATCAGAGGGCATCCGTCTCTATAAGACACACCAGTTAATCCTTCTGAAAAACTAATGAAATAGGCATTATTGGACATCAAACATGAAAACATTGCATGCATAAAATGTTTTTGAACAAGGTCCTATTTTCCTCAAAAAAAAAAAACTTCTAAAAATCGAGACCGTCGTCTAGTCCTCCCAGACCGCCGTCTCAAATTCTGAGACTGCCGTCTCGATTTGGACAAAAACGAGACCGCCTTCTCGCTTGGTGAGAGGGCCGTCTCGTTAGAAGCCAAAATCGAGACTGGCATCTCGAAGTTCCAGACGGCGGTCCCGAATCCCGTGAAATCGAGACCGCCGTCTCGACTTCCCAGACGGCGGTCCCAAATCAAGTCGAAAATCCTATATATAGGGGGCCTTGGAGGGGGTTCTCAAACACTCTCTCCTGCACTCCTACACTCCTTTCTCCCACATTTGAGCATTCTACTACCAAAATGCATAGAGGTGAAACATCTAGAAAGAGAAGGGGTTCTTCTGGCCCAAGTAGCTCCACGACCCCAGCTCCACAAGATCCAACTCAGCTTTCGCCCCCACACCAGGCCCGCCTGGAACACATTCAGGGGTACACTTGACACCCTATGCTGAGCCTAGACTTCAGCATCCTCGCGGAGTTCGGTTTGGAAGATGAGGTTCGCGCCTACCTCGAAAGCATTGGATGGCATTTCCTCCTCCAGTCTCCCCCTACCTACGTCTACCCACAAGCAGTATTGGAGTTCCTCACCTCGTCCCCCTACTGCGAGCTCCCCACCATGGTGTCGGGCCTCCCGCCAACGAAGATGGTGTCCTACTTCATGAACGGGTTGTACCGGACGACAACCCTGAATGAGTTCAACGTATCCATTAGATTCGTCCGGCCCGAGGATGTCTTGACTCAGGAATACCAGGAGGCCATCTGCAAGCACCCCACTACCCTCACCGCCGGAAAAATGTGGGAGGAACTCATGGGGATGCACACTCACTCCCGCCCTCCGCATTTGCCACAAGCTGCTGGCTGGGACTATCCACGGGCGGAAGGAGAGTCAGGGTAAGGTCAAGGGTGCCAGTGCAACCCTCGCTACTTCTTCATGAAGGCCCTCAAGGACTTCAGGAGCCGTCTCGTGGGAGCCATCCTTATGGCTCCTCTCATCACCCCGTTGGCAAAAAAATGGGGGCGTAGCGGCAGGGAGAACCTCTCCTCCAACCTTCGACCCAAGACCATCAACGGGTCCATCCTGGTCAGCATGGGGATGCTGCTCCGCCAAGGGTCTCGGTTGATCCTCCACCCCTCACTGGACATAACCCTAGACCTCCGGGACATAGTGGCGATGCAAGATCTCCCGACACCCCCGGAGTTCCAGCAACAACAACAACAACAACAGGAACAACAACAACAACAGTAGCAACAACATCAGCAGTACACAGACGACTTTGCTGGCATCAACCGTAACATCTACAGCTTGCGCCAGCAATTCGACTAAATGTCCCTAAGACAGGACCAGATGTCCTTAAGGTAGGACGCCTTCGACATGAGGATGGAGACCTTCAGCCAGATACAAGAGGGAATAAGGCAAGACCTGGCGATGCTCCGGCAGGAGCACCTCGACGCAATCCAAGACCAAACAGAATTTCAGAGGCACATGTACCGGCAGTTCCCTCATCCTGGATCGTCTCTCGGCTCAAGTCCACCGTCTTAGGGATAATACTCAAAAAATAAATGCTGTAATAATTTTTTTTATCAAATAAATTTTTTCTTGCATTCATTTTTCTCTCTTTTCGAAAAGTCAGCATAACGAAAAGAAACTAAAAAGTAAAAAGACTTATGCTTAATCCCGAAAAATCCAAAATTCGAAATCGCGAGAAAAAAGATAACCGCGAAAAAAGGCAGGATTAAAAGACAAGACAAGTCAAAACCACATTGATCAAGAGTCTTCGACGACCAAAGTCAAACTACAAAACAAAAACTCCCCAGCAACCAACTAGTTGGATGAACCGAAAATCAAAGGAATCCCCGACACAAACCGGATGACTATCCCAGAAAAGTCACAAAACCAAAAGACAAGAGAACGCATCTCAACACCAGCGCATGAGCGACTGAGCAGTAAGCCGCCACCACCACCAATCCTACGCAGTGGACTGTACCAGCCTAATAGAGGGTTCATACCTATCAACTTGCGCATGAGGTGCGCCTGATCTACACACGAGTCAGACCAGTAAGTCACAGCTACCAGCCTGATGGGGGGTTTATACTCATCCAGTCCTATGCACAACAGACCGCAACTACCAGCCTGATGGGGGGTTTATACTCATCCAGCCCGACGCACAGTGAGTTGCAACTACCAGCCTGATGGGAGGTTTATACCCATCAACCAAAGGATCGGCTACCGTCAGAAGGAGTATCGTGAGGTTCTACCACGTGTCAACCAAAGGGATCAGCTACCATCAGAAGGAGCATCCTGGAGGCGCACAACATACTTTTCCCCAGAAGATCAATCGCCGCAAGACGAAACATCCGAAGGGTAACTGGGCAAGAGGGTTAACTCCTTCACCCTCCAGCCGATCATCTTGGCACAAAAGGCCAACAGTCGGCTAGTCAGGTGAATGGGGGGCAACTGTAGACCCTAAATCTTGCCCGACCTCAAAATAAGAGCAGAAGATCTCCTATTCGAAGATGTACGAAGCCTAAAAAGCCACTAGGAGAGACTATTAGGCCCCATGTTAGAGTAGGAAGGATTTTTTGTACAAAAATAAGGATTTTCGCCTTTAGGAGTCGAGACCGCCATCTCGCTTTTTGAGACCGCTGTCTCGCTAAATGACAAAGTCGAGACCGCCGTCTCGTTTGGTGAGACGACCGTCTCACCATTTGCCAATGGCGAGACCCCCCTCCCGTTTGGCGAGAAGGCCCTCTCACCATCTGGCAAATCGAGACCGCCATCTCGCCATTGATTCAAGGCGAGACCACTGTCCCGAATGGCGAGACCGCCGTCTCGACCTGACAGGCGTGAATCCCTATGAATAGTTAGTGCTCTTCCCCTTCATTTGACACAGTTCTTCCACTTTCCCTTCTACACTTTCTTCAAATTCTCCTCCTAGAGTCCCCCCGAAGCATTTTCGGAGTTTCTAAGTGTCTTAGAGAGCTTTTTATAGCGTTTTGAGAGCAATTTTCGACATTGTAAGAGCGAAAGTCTGCCAAAACGCACCCTATTCTTCAAGATAATTAATCAAAAGCTTGCTCCGGAGGTTTCTTCACTCTCTCCCTCTCTTTTACTGCTTTTTTACTTATATTAAAATTGCGCAGTAGTTATTAGGGCCATGTAGTCATTATTTTAATTCCGCAAATAAAAGGGTAAAAGCGCCGCTTCGAAAGTTTATTTATAAAATAACTGGCCTGTCATAGGGAACCCGAAAAGGGCATCGTAAGGGAACTAATACTTTCCGGTATTCGAAAAACCAACGCCTTTTCTCCCCTTTCTCGATGTTTCCGGTAAAAACATCAATGGTGACTCCATAAGAACCCTTTCAAATTAGTTCTTAGGTCAACCCGGTTATCGAACGACCTAAGAACACCTTTTCAAAAACCTCGCCTTTCGGTTCAGCCCAGTTGTTGAACAACCTAAAGGCGTTGTAACATTACCCATAAAAACGTGAAAAACGGAAAGTCAGAACCATCGCGTCGCTTCGACCGCCTCTTTTTGATGGCGGTGACAGATAAGGAATAGAAAACACCTCTCTTGAGTCACACAAGAGATGAACACCTCCTTTGAATCCACAAAGGATGAATTGGGAATGATGATTTTCGAAAACATAAGAATTGGGAATAAGGTTTTCGTAAATTGGTCCAGATTTGAATTTCAAAACTCATAACAGACGTAGATAATCGATTATCTTGAGTGATAAACGATTATTACAGAGCCATTTTTGCAGAGGAGTAAAACAGGACCAAGATAATCGATTATCTGTGTGAATAATCGATTATCTGGTTGGGATAATCGATTATCCTAAGTGATAATCGATTATCATAGGAAGCTTTTCACAAAGATGATTTTTCAGTGCAGGATAATCGATTATCCTGAGTGATAATCGATTATCACAGAGTGGATTTGATAAAAATGAGTTTTCAAATGAAAGACTATAATGTTAGTTTACAACATATTACAAATTGAAAAGATAAGGAATAGAAAGCACCTCTCTTGAGTCACACAAGAGATGAACACCTCCTATGAATCCACAAAGGATGAACAACAACTTTTCCTAGAGACGGCACAACACACAATCCACCAAGAGACCCACTTAGTGATTCTTATCGCTTCTAGCCAAAACTAGGTTTTCAAAAGCCCCTTTTTCTTCCCTACAAAAAGTTCTCTAGCAGTCACAACTCTTAACTTTTGTATGAAAAAGGTTTGTTCATTTGCAGATAGCCTTAGAGAAACTTAAGTTGAGAGAATAGGGTCTGGGAAATGATGATTTTCGAAAACATAAGAATTGGGAATAGGGTTTTCGTAAATTTGTCCAGATTTGAATTTCAAAACTCATAACAAATGTAGATAATCGATTATCTTGAGTGATAAACGATTATTACAGAGCCATTTTCGCAAAGGAGCAAAACAGGACCAAGATAATCGATTATCTGTGTTAATAATTGATTATCTGGCTGGGATAATTGATTATCGTGAGTGATAGTCGATAATCACAGGAAGCTTTTCACAAAGATGATTTTTCAGTGCAAGATAATCGATTATCCTGAGTGATAATCAATTATCACAGAGTGGATTTGAAAAAAATGAGTTTTCAGATAAAAGACTATAATCACAGTTTACAACATATTACAAATTGAAAAGATAAGGAATAGAAAACACCTCTCTTGAGTCACACAAGAGATGAACACCTCCTTTGAATCCACAAAGGATGAACAACAACTTTTCTTAGAGACGACATAACACACAATCCACCAAGAAACCCACTCAGTGATTCTTATCACTTCTCGCCCATACTAGGTTTTCAAAAGCCCCTTTTTCTTCCCTACAAAAAGTTCTCTAGCAATCACAATTCTTAACTTTTGTATGGAAAAGGTTTGTTCATTTGCAGATAGCCTTAGTGAACCTGAAGTTGAGAGAATAGGGTCTGCGAAATGATGATTTTTGAAAACATAAGAATTGGGAATAGGGTTTTCGTAAATTGGTCCAGATTTGAATTTCAAAACTCATAACAAACGTAGATAATCGATTATCTTGAGTGATAAATGATTATTACAGAGCCATTTTCGCAGAGGAGCAAAACAGCACCAAGATAATCGACTATCTGTGTGTATAATCGATTATCCTTCTGGGATAATCGATTATCCTGAGTGATAATCGATTATCAAAGAAATCTTTTCACAAAGATGATTTTCAGTGCAGGATAATCGATTATCACAGAGTGGATTTGATAAAAATGAGTTTTCAGATGAAAGACTATAATCACAGTTTACAACATATTACAAATTTAAAAGAGAAGGAATAGAAAACACCTCTCTTGAGTCACACAAGAGATGAAGACCTCCTTTGAATCCACAAAGGATGAACAACAACTTTTCTTAGAGACGGCACAACACACAATCCACCAGAAACCCACTTATTGATTCTTATCGCTTCTAGCCCACACTAGGTTTTCAAAAGCGCTTTTTTCTTCCCTACAAAAAGTTCTCTAGCAGTCACAACTCTTAACTTTTGTATGAAAAAGGTTTGTTCATTTGCAGATAGCCTTAGAGAACCTTTATTTGAGAGAATAGGGTCTGGGAAATGATGATTTTCGAAAACAGAAGAATTGGGAATATGGTTTTTGTAAATTGGTCCAGATTTGAATTTCAAAACTCATAACAAACGTAGATAATCGATTATCTTGAGTGATAAACGATTATTACAGAGCCATTTTCGCAGAGGAGCAAAACAGGACCAAGATAATCGATTATTTGTGTGAATAATCGATTATCTGGCTGGGATAATCGATTATCCTTAGTGATAGTTGATTATCACAGGAAGCTTTTCACAAAGATGATTTTTCAGTGCAGGATAATCGATTATCCTGAGTGATAATCGATTATCACAGAGTAGATTTGATAAAAATGAGTTTTCAGATGAAAGACTATAATCACTGTTTAAAACATATTACAAATTGAAAAGATAAGGAATAGAAAACCCCTCTATTGAGTCACACAAGAGATGAACACCTCCTTTGAATCCACAAAGGATGAAAAACAACTTTTCCTAGAGACGACACAACACATAATCCACCAAGAAACCCACTCAGTGATTCTTATCGCTTCTAGCCCACACTAGGTTTTCAAAAGGCCCTTTTTTTTCCCTACAAAAAAGTTCTCTAGTAGTCACAACTCTTATCTTTTGTATGAAAAGGTTTGTTCATTTGCAGAGAGCCTTAGAGAACCTTAAGTTGAGAGAATAGGGTTTGGGAAATGATGATTTTCGAAAACATAAGAATTGGGAATAGGATTTTCGTAAATTGGTCCAGATTTGAATTTCAAAACTCATAACAGACGTAGATAATCAATTATCTTGAGTGAGAAACGATTATTACAGAGCCATTTTCGGAGAGGAGCAAAACAGGACCAAGATAATCGATTATCTATGTGAATAATCGATTATCAGGCTGGGATAATCGATTATCCTGAGTGATAATCAATTATCACAAGAAGGTTTTCAGAAAGATGATTTTTCAGTGCAGGCTCGTTGTTCCCCTTCAACATTGACACCTTTGTATTCAAGAATCCTGCATATGAGGAGAGCGTAAGGAATCTTGAAGGTTGGGTGACGCTTTGCCTTGAGCATTGTTAATGTGACTAGGCTTGGCCAATCAATGGGCTCATTATTCATGATGGCATGGATAATGCGAAGGTCAGCAGAAGAACATTATGCATGGTTGGTTGCCCGAGGACACAGAATCCATACAAGAAGATGCAGCAACAAGCGTTCTTCTTTCTTCAAAGGCTCGACCAAAAGTTGTCAGCCAATTTCCATGACAGGGTTGCGAAGAAAATAACGGTATGCCAGAATGCGATTAAAATCTTCTGAATCAGCGATAACATTTATAGCATCCTCCCTTAAAGGAAAATGAGCAACATTTTCCCAAATATCATCATCAAGGATAATGGTTACACCCTTGACTCTAGAAGTAGCAAAGTGATCCCTATATTTGAAATAAGATAGAAAACCCGAACTAAATCCGGATAGTATGTATCTTGCATTTCGATGAAAGGAAGAACACGTTGTTGCTCAAGTAGATTTGGAAATTTGAATCCCCAATTTATGAATTGATCTCCAATCATAAATTTAAGAGTAATAATACCCCTTTCTTTCCAGAAATTCAGAAATTCCTGTGTTCCCTGGCATGGTTGTGAAGAAAATAATGGTATGCCAGAATGCGATTAAAATCTTTTGAATCAGCGAGAACATTTACAACATCCTCCCTTAAAGGAAAATGAGCAACATTTTCCCAAATATCATCATCAAGGATGATGGTTACACCCTTGACTCTAGAAGTAGCAAAGTGATCCCTATATTTGAAATAAGATAGAAAACCCGAACATCCGGATAGTATGTATCTTTCATTTCGATGAAAGGAAGAACACCTTATTGCTTAAGTAGATTTGGAAAGTTGAATCCCCTATTTATGAATTGATCTCCAATTATAAATTTAGGAGAAATAATACCCCTTTCTTTCCAGATATTCAGAAATTCATGTCTTCCCTCTTCATCAGATACCCACCCTTCAATGGAATTAGGGCGGGGATGAGAAGCAGGAGTGGATATTCTCCTTGTTAGAATCTTTCTACGAGAAGATGAAGCCATTTAGAATGAAAAGAGAGGAAGATGAGGAGGTTTTGAAGAGAAGAAGGCTTTGAAGAGATAAAGGAGCTTAGAATGTGTGAAGAATGCTTTGATTCAAGGTTTGGAAGTGCTTGGATGTGAATTTGAGCCCTCCTATATATAGAAAATCATCCCAATGGCCATAAACGGCTAGTTTGAGGAGAATTAAAGGAAAAAGAGTCATTACAAACGACTAGTTTATCTCCAACGGCACAGGATAATCGATTATCACCCCCTAATAATCGATTATTTCTTCAAATGTAGAGATAATCGATTATTCCAAAGAGAAATCACTGATTTGGGTCAGTTTTGGTACATATAATCAATTATTACCCCAAATAATCGATTATTACAGAAAGATTTTTCATGCTCATTTAAGCTTCAATAATCGATTATTACCCAAGATAATCGATTATTCCAGAGAGATTAACAATTTTATCATGTATTAGACACAGGATAATCGATTATTGCCCTATATAATTGATTATTCCAGTACAAAATGCAAAGATTGGTCAGAGTTTAGACTATTTCTAATATTCCTAATTCTCTCCTAAGTTCATAGAATCTATCCTTTGGAAGATGTTTGGTAAATATATCTGCTAACTGATGTTTTGTATCTATATACTCAATTTGACAATTTCCTTCATATATATGATCTCTTAAAAAATAATGCCTAATCTCAATGTGTTTGGTTCTAGAATGCATAACACGATTCTTTGTGAGATTAATAGCACTTGTATTATCACACATTAAAGGAATATTACTTAGAAAATACTAAAATCTTCAAATTTTTGCTTCATCCATAAGATTTGAGCACAAAAATTACCAGCTGTAATGTATTCAGCTTCACTTGTGGATAAAGCAACACATGCTTGTTTCTTAGAATGCCAAGATATTAAGGATGATCCTAACAGATGGCATGTTCCACTAGTACTTTTCTATCTATTTTACATCCGCCATAATCAGCATCAGAATAACCTATTAAACTAGGAGAAGCTTCAGATGGATACCATAATCCAAATCTTGTAGTTCCTTTTAAATATTTTAAAATTCATTTTACTGTGGTTAAATGAGATTCTTTTGGACATGCTTGAAATCTAGCACACACACAAACATAATGCATAATATCAGGTATACTTGCAATTAAGTATAATAGAGAACCTATCATACCTCTATACATTGATTGATTAATTTCCAAACCCGATTCATCTTTATCCAAATAGCATGATGTTCCCATGGGTGTGTTAGCTTCCTTTGAAGTGTCCATTCCAAATTTCTTGAGAATCTCTTTGCAGTATTTGGTTTGAGACACAAAGGTGTCATCTTTAAGTTGCTTAATTTGAAGTCCAAGAAAGAATGTTAATTCTCCTATCATTGACATTTCAAATTCACCCTACATTATCTTAGCAAATCCTTCACACAAGGAATTATCAGTTGATCAAAAAATAATATCATCAACATATACTTGAACTAACAGAATATGTTCTTTTACTTTCTTAATAAACTGGGTGGAATCAATTTTTCCTCTAGAAAGATCATTTGAAATTAGAAAACTACTTAATCTTTCATACCAAGACCTAGGAGTTTGTTTCAAACTATATAAAGCTTTCTTCGATTCTAAAATGTGATTAGGATATTTAAAATCTTCAAATCTATGGGATTGTTCCACATATACTTCCTCTTTGATAAACCCATTTAAAAATGCACTTTTAACATCCATTTGATAAAGTTTAAATTTTAGCAATGAGGCATAAGCAAGAAGTAGGCGTATAGCCTCTAACCTGGCAACAGGAGCATAGGTTTCATCATAATCAATACCTTCCTCTTGACAGTAACCATTGGCAACAAGTCTAGCTTTGTTCTTTGTTATATTTCCATCTTCATCAAGTTTGTTTCTAAATACTCATTTTGTTCCAATAACTTGATGAGATTCTTCTCTTGGAATTAATTCCCATACTTGGTTTCTTTCAAGTTGATTTAGTTCTTCTTGCATTACAATGCACCATTGGTCATCTTTGAGAGCTTCCTCAACACTTTTGGGTTCAATCTGTGAAACAAAAGCTACAGACATACAGAAATTTGTCATATTTCTAGTTCTTACCCCTTTTGAAATATCACCAATTATATTGTCCATTGAAAGTCCTCTTGGTGGTTGCCACTCTTTTGCCAATTCAGTTGGTTGAGATGGATCATTCTCATTTAAGTACATTTCTTCTAGAGCTTCTCTTATGTACTCATCATCACCTACATATTCTTTATTTGACTCAAGAGGATTTCCTTCAAGGTCTACAATTTCATCAAAGGTAACATGTACAAATTCTTCAATATTCAAAGTTCTTCTATTGAATACTCTATATGCTTTGCTAGTTAGTGAATAACCTAAGAAAATGGCCTCATCGGCTTTTGAGTCAAATTTTCCTAAGTTATCTTTTCCATTATTTAAAACAAAGCATTTACATCCAAATATTTTTAAATGAGAAACATTTTGCTTCCTTCCATTTAACAATTCATAAGGAGTTAATTTTATGAATGACCTAATAAGCATCCTATTCAATACATAACATGCAGTACTTACAACATCAGCCCAAAAATATTTAGGAATATTTGATTCATTTAACATTATTCTAGCAAGTTCCTCTAGTGACCTATTTTTCCTTTCTACTACACCATTTTGTTGGGGAGTTCTAGGTACAAAAAAATTATGCAAAATTCCATTTTATTCACAATAATTTTCAAAGGATTCATTTTGAAATTCTCCACCATGGTCACTCCTTAACACTTTAACTCTTAAGTTTTTCTTATTTTGAATTTTCTAGGTAAACTTCCTAAAGACCTTCAAAGCTTCACTTTTTAATGTTAAGAAAAATGTCCAAGTAAATCTAGAAAAATCATCAACAATTACAAGAGCATAGTAATTTCCACTAAAACTTTTTATCCTAGATGGACCAAATAAATCTAAGTGTAGAAGTTCTAAAGGTTTTGATGTGGAAATAACATTCTTAGATTTAAAGGATGATTTCACTTGTTTACCTTTTTGATATGCATCACATAATATATCTTTTTCAAATTTTAGCTTAGGCAAACCAACAACTAAGTCCTTTGATATTAGTTTGTTTAATTGATGCATGTTTATATGAGTCGCTCTCTTATGCCATAACCATGGATTTTCTTCCTTAGCAACTAAGCATGTTATATTAGTATTAGATACACAATCCAAGTCAATCAAATAGATGGTGCAAAACTTACTTTCAAAAATTACCTTAAATCCTTTTACCTTTTAATGCTATATTTTCGGAATCCTTTAAATGAATGGTGCAAAACTTACTTTCAAAAATTACCTTAAATCCTTTATCACAAAGTTGACTTATACTTAGGAGATTATGCTTTAGCCCATCAACAAGAAGTACATCCTTTATCTCCAAAGTATTTGCACCACCAATATTTCTATTCCAAGTATTCTTCCTTTGTTGTTGTCCTCATAGGTAACCTATCCTGTAAGAATTAATGGTTGAGTTCAAGAGGGGGGTGAATTGAACTTTGAAACGTTTTTCAAAAAACACTTTCTTTATGGAAGAATGATTAATCTTTATCCAATCTTTTATTATGAAGATTTGGTTTTTAACAAAGCAAGAATATAACCCAGAAATGAAAAGAGATAAATGTAGAAATACAACACAAGAGTTTTATACTGGTTCACTCTTCCCAAGAGCTACATCCAGTTCTTGACAAATCTGTCAAGTTCCACTAATACCAAGTGAAAATACAAACTTGTAGATACAAACTAGTCTACCCCAAGATATACCTTACAACACCACAAGATAGACTCTTGAAAAACCACCTAGCAACCAAACCCAGTCGCTATAACCAGTGCAAATTCAAACCCAATCTACACAATTAAAATTCGTACAAGTATTGGAAAGAATAAACCTGGACAGTAGCTTTTGCAATACAGAAGTCCAGAAGAAAATTTGCTAACACAAAACTTTCTCTCTTGAAGATCTTTCAACAATCTTGATCAAAGCGCCTTATGATATGAATGTGTATGAATGCTCAGAAAAACACACGAATATGAGAGCTCCAAGATTGCTTTTAATCGATTTCCAAATTGTGTTTTTGAAAGAGAAATCAAAATTGTATTTATAGAGTAAAAGAGAAAAACTGACAGTTTCAATTGATTAAAATGATGTTTTAATCAATTGATTTCATTTAAAACTCTGTCAATCGGTTAATTCGAGCTTTTAATGGATTAAAACTGCTAGAAGAAAAAATGGTAGCTCTCTATTTTAACAAATTAAAATTCATTTTAACAGATTAAAAATCTGAGATACTTAAAATGAAAAAATGGTAGCTCTCTGTTTTAACATATTAAAATTCATTTTAACAGATTAAAAATCTGAGATACTTAAAATGAAAAATGGTAGCTCTCTGTTTTAATAAATTAAAACTCATTTTAACAGATTAAAAATCTGAGGTACTTAAAATGCGAATTATGACTTAGAACATTTTAATCTATTGATTTACCAATTTAACAGATTAAGACTGTGAAACCCTTAATATAAAAAAAACATCAAGAACATTTTAATCCGTTGATTTTACGGTTTAATCAATTAAAATAATTTTCAAACCTTTCATTTTGAAACTCACCACCATGGTCACTTCTTAAAACTTTAATTCTTAAGTCTTTCTCATTTTGAATTTGCTTTGCAAAATTCCTAAAGACCTTAAAAGCTTCACTTTTCAATGTTAAGAAAAATGTCCAAGTATATCTAGAAAAATCATCAACAATCATAAGAGCATAATAACTTCCACCAAAACTTTTTATCCTAGAAGGACCAAATAAATCTAAATGTAATAATTCTAAAGGTTTTGATGTGTAAATAACATTCTTTGATTTAAATGATGATTTTACTTGTTTACCTTTTTGACATGCATCACATAATCTATCTTTTTCAAATTTTAACTTAGGAAAACCAATAACTAAGTCCTTTGATATCAACTTGTTTAAATGATGCATAATTATATGAGCCGCTCTCTTATGCCATAACCATGGGTTCTCTTCCTTAGCAACTAAGCATGTTATACTAGTATCATGTATACAATCAAAATCAATCAAGTATATGTTATTATGCCTAATGCCTTTCAATGCTACATTTTCGGAATCTATCAAATGTATGGTACAAAACTTACTTTCAAAGATTACCTTGAACCCTTTGTCACAAAGTTGACTTATGCTAAGAAGATTATGCTTTAGCCCATCAACAAGAAGCACATCCTTAATCTCCAAAGTGTTTGCACCACGTATATTTCCAATTCCAAGAATCTTTCCTTTGTTGTTGTCTCCATAAGTTACATATCCTTGTTATTTAGATTTGAAACTCACAAATTTCGTTTTGTCTCCGGTCATATGTTTAGAGCATCCACTATCAAGATACCACATTGACTTCTTTGATTTGGAAGTTTCCTACAAAACAAGAACATAGTAAACTTAGCTCCCCATAACTTTTGGGTCCTTGGGGTTAGAGACAAACAATTCATTTAACTAAAGGAACCCAAATATATTTTCCTTTAGGAACACCAAAATGTTTGATTTTACATCTATTTGAAGTATGACCATGTTTCATAGAATAAAAACATGCTTTAGATGTAGCTTTTGAATATGATGCATTTCTAACAATAGATGCTCTAGTTCCTTTTTCAATCCATACTCTTCTATTTTTAATTTTAGGCTTTTTCAAAGGAACTTGATGGTTTACCCTATTTAGAGCAATAACAACTTTATCCTTATTATTATTACTTAATTCCTTCTCGGCTTTATCAAGCAAATGATTAAGTATATCAATGTCATATTCATACTCTTTACAAGATGCACATGCTATATTCTTATCATCATTCTCATCTATACATACAATTTTCGTTTCTATGGTTTCCTTTTCCTCTAAACATGCAATTTTCGTTTTTAAGGACTCTACCTCCTTTTTGGATATATTTAAACTCTTTTTTATAGCTTTGTATTCATTTTTCAAGTCCTCAAAGGCATTAAACAATTCATTATATGCATTTTGCAATTCATCAAAATTATTTTCATCATCACTTGAAGATGAGTCGGAATCACTTACCTCAAAATCGGAAGATATATTGTCATTTTCCATTAAGCAAATATTAGCTTCAATTTCCGAGTCACTTGACTCCGAACTCGAATCACTATTGTCCCAAGCGATGTAGACTTTCTTCTTGAAGAACTTTTTGCCTTTGTTATCTTCATTTTTCTTGTTTGGACATTCGGTTTTCACATGTCCTGTTTCACCACAACCATAGCATTTGATATTTAAGGAAGTATTTTCTCTTACCTTTCCCTTACCTTTGAATGGATGCCTTCCTTTAGATTTCATGAATTTGGTAAAATTCTTAATCATGAGACTCAATTCTTCTTCATCATTCTCTGAGTCTTCTTCTTCCTTTTTACTCTTACCTTTGGAAATTTTAGTTTTGAAGGCTAAGTTCCTCTTTTGATGTTTTCCTTCCTCATCGTTTAGCCTTCCTAGTTCAAGCTCATGCTCTCTCAACTTTCCAAAGAGCGCCACCATAGACATTGTGGCAAGGTTTTGTGACTCCGAGATGGCCGTCACCTTAGGTTGTCATTTTCTATCCAAAGATTTCAATATTTTCACATTTAATTCATCAACATAAAAAATTTTACCTAATCCAGTGAGATGGTTCACAATGTGTGTGAAACGCTTTTGAACGTCAAATATGATTTCTCCTTGTTGCATTCGGAACATCTCATATTCTTGGATTAGAGAATTTTTCTGTGCTCTCTTAACATCATCAGTACCTTCGTGGGTCACTCTCAACATTTCCCACATCTCTTGAGCACTTTTACAAACGGAGATCCTGTAAAACTCATCAAGGGTTAACCCAGATGAAATAATATTTCTAGCCCTAACATCAAATTGAGCTTTTCTATTTTCCTCCGCCGTCCATCTAGAAAATGGTTTAGGAACGTCTACTCCATTTTCAGAAACTTTAGGAATATAGGGACCGTTTAAAATAGCGTCCCAAACAGCTCTATCAACAGACTCTAAAAATATTTGCATTCTTACTTTCCAGAAATATTAATTTTGACCTGCAAAGAGTGGGGGTCTGTTGATAGAAGCACCTTCAGCAAAAATTTGATTTTGTCCGGCCATTTTTGTAAAATTTGAATGACTATCAAAGCAAGCTCTGATACCACTTGTTAGAATCGCGTAGTGGAATGTTTGCGTGAACGGACAAAAACCAAGAGGGGGGTGAATTGGTTTCTTAACAAAAATTAGGTTTTAAAAATTTTCCCCAAATTTTACCGATTAAAATGCTGTGTAAACGTAAATAGGATAAGGATAGAGTCTTACACAGAAGATTTATACTAGTTTGAATCAAAAGACCCTACGTCCAGTTGTTAATCACTCAAACAGAAGATTAACGTTGTCACTATAATCAAAGTTATACAAGAAGATTACAAATGAAAAGATAGGGTAACGAAAACACCTCTCTTGAGTCACACAAGAGATGAAGAACAACTTTCCCTAGAGACGGCACAACACACAATCCACCAAGAACTCCACTTAGTGATTCTTATCGCTTCTAGCCCACACTAGGTTCCAAAAGCCCCTTTTTCCTTCAACAAATAGTTCTCTCGCAATCAAAGCTCTCAACTTTTGTTTGAAAAAGGTTGTTCTATTTGCAGAGAGCCTTAGAGAACCTTAAGTAGATGAATTAGGGTTTGGGAATTGGGGAATTTCGAAACCTGGTGTATTGGGACTAGGGTTTTCGAAACCTGGTGTATTGGGACTAGGGTTTTTGAAACTTGGTCTAATTTGAAGTTTAAAATGCATATCTGATTGAAATAATCGATTATCTTGAGTGTTAATCGATTATTATAGAGCCAAAATCAACAGGAACCCGTAACCACGCATTTTAATCGGTTAATTGCCCTGTTAATCGATTAACAACCCTGTTAATCGATTAACATGAGTGTTAATCGATTATTACAAAGAGTTGATACAAAAAATGGTTTTTCTCTTTGTAATAATCGATTATTTGGCCTTTTAATCGATTAAACCAGTGTGTTTTTGATAAAAATGAGTTTTTGAAGCTACTAAAGAGTACACTATGTGCTGGCTATCTTAGACTCTAATATTACAGACTCAAAATCATTAAAACAGAGTTATTACACAAGAATACAAGTCTTCAACTATCTAAGTCCATTGTTCTTGAATCATCGTCAAAATCAACAAGCTTCATGTCGATGTAAGTTCAACATTCATGTCCTTGTATGTTTCAACAGGTTTCTTCATGCATTTCATTAAATGCCTCTTGTAATGAATTGTAATTCACCAAATTAGAAGAAGAGTTAGAACTTACACTGCTGGTTTGATAGTTCTGATTAGCCATTAGACCTAAGTTAGCTTCTTCATTATCAGAATTTTCTGTTGATGAGGTATCATTGTCATCCCATGCTACATATGCTCTTCTTTTTATCTTTTCTTCTTTCTTATCATTGTATTTGTTCTTTTCTGGGCACTGCATTCTTACATGACCCTTCTTACCACAACCATAGCATTTATAGTTAAAAGAATCATATTTTTTTGATACCTTTTGTGTTTTTCTTTATCTTGAATCTTTTTCTTGAGAAACTTGTTGAACTTTCTGACAAGCAGTCC
The DNA here is from genome assembly GCA_963425845.1 of Sphenostylis stenocarpa. NCBI lineage: Eukaryota > Viridiplantae > Streptophyta > Magnoliopsida > Fabales > Fabaceae > Sphenostylis > Sphenostylis stenocarpa. The sequence goes on along the minus strand of OY731403.1, from coordinate 96,880,681 downwards.
AAGATTTTCTTTCTTCCTCTGATTCTTGATCTTTTTCTTCAACTTTGAGTGTTATGCTTCTACCTTTCTTTTCAGAGATTTCTTGCTCATTGAATCTGTTAATTTCCATTTCATGTTCTCTGAGTTTGCCAAATAAGGAGGTTGTTGTCATGACGGATATGTCTTTTCACTCTGAAATTGCTGTGACCTTAGGCTGCCATGACCTGTCAAGAAATTTTAAAACTTTTATATTTAATTCTTCTTTATCAAAAGTTTTACCTAAGCCCATTAGATGATTGATGATGTGAGTGAAGCGCTTCTGCACATCTGCAATACTTTCTCTAGTTTGCATTTTAAACAACTCATATTCTCTTATGAGAGTATGCTTTCTGGCTCTCTTTACATCAGTTGTTCCCTCATGAGTAACCTCAAGAACCTCCCACATTTCCTTGGCAGATTTTGCATTGAGAGACCCTAAAAAACTCATCCATGTTTAGTGCAGAAGTAATTATGTTTTTAGCAGTACAATCACTTTGAACTTTTTTCTTCTCTTCATCACTTAGACTAGACCATTCTTTTTCTATTATTAATGGACCATTAACAATTACATCCCAAACATTCCTATCAATGGATTCAATAAAGATCTTCATCCTAATCTTCCAAAATGGATAATTTGTACCACAAAACAGTGGAGGTCTATTAATAGAAGCTCCCTCAGAAAAAAGTAATTTGTTTTCAGCCATGAAAGATTTGGACCGAAAGTCTTGAGTATTTTTTAGACCCTTGCTCTGATACCAATTGTTAGAAAATTAGGCTGAGATCAAGAGGGGGGGGGGTGAATTGATCTTTGAAAGATTTTCACAATATACAGATTATCTATTTCAAAGATTAAGAATCAAACAACGCAAGCAATCAAAAATAAAGACAACAAAATTAAAAATAGAAAGGTTTAGAAAGATACAACCAAGATTTATACTGGTTCACCCAATCCCAGGGCTATCTCCAGTTCCCAGCCAAATTCCAGCTGAGTTCCACTAGATTGAATGTTTTACAGATTACAATTCCAATCACACACCCAATCTACCACAAGAACCAAAATTCTAGTTCTTGCACCTAAACCTTCACCAAGAACCAACTTGCAGTTCTTGAAAAACCCTGCAGCCAAATTCGAGCCACAAAAATCAGTGCCCACACTTCCAGGCTCCCACAATACAGTAAAGAAAAGTAAAGAAATAAAGAGAAGAAACTAGAACACTCAAACCAGGTTTATGCAGCTCTACAGAATGAGTTTCTTCACAAAAAGAATGCAAAATTTGCCTCAAGAAAGAGCTACGAAAATCTTCACAAAACTTGTGCGATTCTTTATTGAAAGTAGCACTAATGATTGCTTGATTGATTACTCAAAGATGTATATTAAAAGACTCAAGCAATCCTGTTTTTATAGAGGATTTTTCAAACTGCTGGTTTAATTAATCTGTTAAAACAATCTTTTAATCTGTTAAAAGTCTTGGATTAATCTGTTAAAACTTCTTTTAATATATTAAAATGTTCTTGATCATTTTCCAGATTTGTTTTAACTGATACGAAAAACGTTTATATCAACTAAAACACTTTGTAAAAAATCCTTCAAATTGTTTTAATCGATTATTTCGTCTTTTAATCGATTAAATACTCGACAAATATTATCATAAAACTTTGTAAGTGATTTTAACTGATAACAATCTGTTTTAATCGATTTAAAATACTTTGGAAAAAATCTCTTAGTTATTTTAATCGATTGATTCGCATTTTAATCGATTATAATTCTGCCAAAAAGTTTCATAAATCTTTCTAAGTCATTTTAACTGATAACAGACTTGTTTTAATCGATTAAAACATTATGGAAAAAATCTCTTAGTTGTTTTAATCGATTAATTCACATTTGTATCGATTAAAATACTGATAGAACATCTTTCAAAATACTTCAAGTTATTTTAATTGATTATTTTGAGTTTGTATCGATTAAAATTCTGCCGGAACACTTTTCAAAACATCTTAAGTCATTTTAATCGATTATTTCGATTCTACATCAGTTAAAATACTGGCAGAAGGTTTTCAAAAACTCTTTTAATAAAAACAATCGATTATTTCAAAGACATATCAATTAAAACAGTTCCAGTGTATGTTTTAAAAGGTTTTAATTAATTATTTCGAAAACCTATCAGTTAAAAACTTGTTATGAAAGTGTTAAGAACACTTTAAATTATAAAGTTCATATAATATTAGTTAAAACAGTTTACTTAAAAGCCATTTAACAAATTACTTTGTTTTTAACAGTTTAAACACGTTTTAGAGGCATTTGCAAAATCTTTTAAATGAAGAAACCTCATGCAGCAGAGAGATAAGAATGATTATACCAAAGTAAAGATGCAGACTCACTAATCACTCTACCCTTTTATCTAAGTGACCTTTGACTGCAACAGAATAGCCTTTGACTTCATTTTGACTTAATCAAATCAACAAGATCTTCGTTTAAATGATTCAATAAGATCTTTGTTTAAATGATTCAATAAGATCTTCATCACTTTCAGTTTCCTACAAAACAAGAACATAATAATCTTAGGTCCCCATAACTTTTGGGTCCTTACAATCAAATCATTTAACTATAGGAACCCAAACATATTTTCCCTTAGGAACACCAAAGTGCTTAATTTTACACATATTAGATGTATGTCCTTGTTTTATTACAATAGAAGCAAGCATTAGATGTAATTCTTGAAAATGATACATTTTTATTTTGAGAAGATTTAGATCCTTTTTCAACCCATACTCTTCGATTTTTATTTTTAGGTTTTTTCAATGGAACATGACAATTTTCTCTATTTTGTACAATAACCTTATCCTTATAACTATCACTTAATTCTTTCTTAGCTTTATCAAGGAAGTGGTTAAGTATGTCAATATCATATTCATATTCTTTACATGATGCACATGTTATTTGTTTATTATCTTTTTCCTCTAGACATGCAATTTTCGTTTTCAAGGATTCCACTTCTTTTTCTGATTTATTCAAACACTTTTTCAAGGTTTTATAGTCATATTTTAAGTCCTTAAAAGCAGTAAACAACTCTTGATATACATTATGCAATGCATCATAATCATTTTCATCATCACTTGAAGAACAATCGAAATCACTTACCTCATAGTCGGAAGAAATGTTGTCATTTGCCATCAAACAAATGTTTGCTTCAACTTCCGAATCGCTTGACTCCAAATTTGAGTCACTATTATCCCAAGTGATATAGGCTTTCTTTTTGAAGCTTTCCTTTATAGTCATCACTTTTCTTTCTTGGACTATCGGATTTTACATGCCCTGTTTCACCACAACCATAACATTTAAAATTTAAGGAAGAAATTTCTTTTACCTTTCCCTTACCTTTGAAAGGTTGCTTCCCTTTGGCTTTCATGAATTTTGTAAATTTCTTGATCATGAGACTCAAGTTTTCATCTTCTTCATTTTCAGAGTCTTCTTCCTCTTTCTTGTTCTTGCTTTTAGAAACTTCAGTTTTGAAGGATAGATTTCTCTTTTGATGTTGGCCTTCTTCATCGTTTAGCCTTCCGAGTTCAAGTCCATGCTCTCTTAACTTTCCAAAGAGAGCCGCCATAGACATGGTCTTTGATGTTGGCCTTTGATTGCCATTTACTATCCAAAGATTTAAGAATTTTTACATTTAACTCATCAATATCAAAAATCTTACCTAGCCCAGTGAGATGATTCACAATATGTGTGAAACACTTTTGGACATCAAAAATCATTTCTCCTTGTTGCATCCAAAACATTTCATATTCTTGGATCAATGAGTTCTTCCATGTTCTTTTTACATCATCGGTACCTTCATGGGTTACTCTTAACATTTCCCACATTTCTTGAGCACTCTTGCAAACGGATATCCTGTAAAACTCATCAATGGTTAAAGCAGATGAAATTATATTTCTAGCCCTAACATCATATTGGACTTTTCTATTTTCTTCAGCCGACCATCTAGAAAATGGTTTTGGTACCTCTTTTCCATTTTCAGTAACTTTAGGAATAAATGGACAATTTAAAACAGCATCCTATACACCCCTATCAATAGACTCCAAAAATATTTGCATTCTAACTTTCCAAAAAGGATAATTTTGCCCCACAAAAAGTGGGGGTCTATTGATAGAAGCACCCTCGGCAAAGGTTTGGTTTTGTCCGAACATTTTCGAAATTTGAATGACTATCAAAGCAAGCTCTGACACCACTTGTTAGAATCGCGCAACGGAATGTTCGCGTTTAGGAACAAAAACCAAGAGGGGGGGTGAATTGGTTTCTTAAACAAAAATTAGGGTTTTGAAATTTTTCCCAAATTTCACCGATTAAAATGCTTTGTAAAGTAAAGAGATAAGGGAAAGAGGATTACACAGTTGATTTATACTGGTTCGGATCAAAAGACCCTATGGCCATTTGTTAATCACTCAAAAAGAGGATTAACATTGTCACTATAATCACAGTTTACACAAATTGAAAAGATAAGGAATAGAAAACACCTCTCTTGAGTCACACAAGAGATGAACACCTCCTTTGAATCCACAAAGAATGAACAACAGCTTTTCCTAGAGATGGCACAACACACAATCCACCAAGAAACCCACTCAGTGATTCTTATCGCTTCTAGCCCACACTAGGTTTTCAAAAGCCCCTTTTTCTTCCCTACAAAAAGTTCTCTAGCAGCCACAACTCTTAACTTTTGTATGAAAAAGGTTTGTTCATTTGCAGAGAGCCTTAGAGAACCTTAAGTAGAGAGAATAGGGTCTGGGAAATGATGATTTTCGAAAATATAAGAATTGGGAATAAGGTTTTCGTAAATTGGTCTAGATTTGAATTTCAAAACTCATAACAGACGTAGATAATCGATTATCTTGAGTGATAATCGATTATTACAGAGCCATTTTCACAAAGGAGCAAAACAGGATTAGGATAATCGATTATCTGTGTGAATAATTGATTATCTGGCTGGGATAATCGATTATCCTGAGTGATAATCGATTATCACAACAAGCTTTTCACAAAGATGATTTTTCAGTGCAGGATAATTGATTATCCTAAGTGATAATCGATTATCACATAGTGGATTTGATAAAAATGAGTTTTCAGATGAAAGACTATGGTTGGCTATCTTGGACTCTAATTTTACAGACTCAAAAACATAAAACAAAGTTATTACAAGTAAATACACATGATTACAAATCTCCAAGTCCTTTGTTCTTGAATCATCATTAAAATCTTGAAGCTTCATATCCTTGTATGTTTAACACTATACGTCATTCGAAAAAACATGTTGTGCACTGGTGTGGGTGACTCAACGTCTCCGACAGTATATGGCTCGACATACAACGTGGTTGGTCTTCGAAATGGACCCAATCAAGTACCTCTTTAAAAAGCCCATCTTGACCGGAAGGATAACTAGGTGGGAAGTACTCCTCTCAGAATTTGATATCATCCATATCACGCAGAGAGCTATCAAAGTTAGTCCCCTAGCGGACTATTTAGCGCATGGATCGATAGATGAGTATCAATCCCTACAGGATGACTTTCCGGATGAACATATCATGCATATTGAATACGAAGAGACCAAGGAAGATGTATGGACTATGTTTTTCGATGGAGCCTCAAACATGCTCGGACATGGGATCAAAGCCATCTTAATATCCCTAGAAAAGAAATACATCCTGGTAACGACTAGGTTAAATTTTGACTGTACAAATAATATGGTCAAATATGAAGCCTGTGCTTTGGGAGTCCAAGCAGCTCTAGATCATGGGGTAAGCAAACTCAGAATTCTCGGTGACTCATCCCTTGTTATCTATCAACTCAAAGGCAAATGGGAAACCCAAAATTCCAAATTAATCCCATATCTAGAGTACATTCGCAATTTGACTTCGTGGTTGGAAAGCGTCACCTTCGAGTATGTCCCTCGGGAAGACAACCAATTTGCAGATGCCCTCGCCACTTTATCATCCATGTTCTCTTTAGATCAAGAGCATGGGATGCCAACCATCCAAATCAGGCTGCATGACCGTGACTAGCGAGCAAGACAAAAACCCTTGGTATCACGACATCAAGCAATACCTCACGAAGGGTGAATATCCTGAGGGAATCAGTGATAATGACAAAAGGACCATCCAGAAGAGGGCCGCAAGGTTTGCATTGATTGGAGAAACCCTTTATAAAAAGAATTTTGACTCCACTTTGTTAAGGTGTGTGGATCACGAGGAGGCTCAAACTCTAATTAAGGAAATCCATAAAGGAGCCTTCGGAACCCACGCGCCAGGGTATGTCATGGTAAGGAAGATCCTAAGGGCAGGATATTTCTGGTCCACAATGGAAGGTGATTGTCACCAATATGCTAAAAGATGTCATAAGTGCCAAGTCTACGCCAATAATTTTCACGTCCCACCCGTACCTCTCAACATCTTAGCTACACCATGGCCATTTTCCATGTGGGGCATGGACGTCATCGGACCCATCAAGCCTAAAGCATCTAATGGTCACCATTTTATCTTGGTGGCCATTGACTATTTTACTAAATGGTAGAGTCGGCATCCTACGCACACGTGACCAGGAAAGTAGTAACCGCCTTCGTCAAGAAAAATATTCTATGTCGGTATGGAATCCCTCATCGTCTCATCACCGATAATGGGACCAATCTGAACAACAAGATGATGGAGGAGTTATGCCAAGATTTCAAAATTCAACATCATAACTCCTCTCCATACCGACCCAAAATGAACAGTGTAGTAGAAGCAGCCAACAAAAACATCAAGAAAATCGTCCAGAAAATGGTGATCACATACAAAGATTTGCATGAAATGCTGCCTTTTTCCCTTCATGGATATCGGACTTCCGTACGGACCTCCACAGGAGCCACTCCGTTTTCCCTCGTATACGAAATGGAGGTCGTATTGCCAGTGGAAGTCGAAATACCCTCCCTGAGAGTCATTATGGAAGCAAAGTTGACAGAAGCAGAATGGGTCCGAAATCGGTACGATCAGCTAAACCTAATCGAAGAAAAACGGTTGAACGCCATCTGCCACGGACAAGCCTACCAAAATAAAATCAAAAGGGCTTACGATAAAAAGGTCAATCCCCACGCTTATCATGAAGGGGATTTAGTAATAAAGAAATTGCTTCCAGCCCAGAGGGATAAAATCGGAAAATGGGCAGCCAACTATGAAGGACCTTTTGTGGTCAAATGGGCTTTCTCAAGAGGAGCCTTTATCCTCACCAACATGGATGGAGAAGAGCTTTGGCACCTAGTCAACTCAGATGCAGTGAAAAAGTATTACACTTGAAGACATTGCTTATGACCCATCAGGACGAAAACTCGCAAAGAGTGTCCTGGGCAAAATATAGGGTATGTATTCCTCGCTAGGACACATCTTAGGCAAATTTTAGAGGTTAAAAAAAAAACAAAAAGAGTGATGATTACCTTAGCCGAAAACCACAAGGCGACTAAGGTAGTATCCTTGCAGAAGCAAGCAGGCTTTGCATAGTCTTCACTCCAGGCTCGAGCATCTCAATTGAAGCAACTAGGAGAACCATGGAGGAAGATGTTAGGGACATGATTGTTACAGCTTAGACAGTGTAGCCAACCTTGGCCAACCATGCTTCTAAATTCCATTGAAAATTCCTCTATAAAAATGAACCATTCGTTTATATGAATAAAATTATCTTTTACTCCTTTTCTTGACCAAATTATGAAAATACCTCTGTATTAATAAAACATAAGCATGCATAAAAACCAATACAGGAAAGCATAAGAAAAGGAAAAGGCTCGCTGAATCAAGAAATCAAAGTGGTCTAAACAAAAGATAAGACCAAAGAAAAATTTGCAAGGGAGCCCGCCAACTTCCGGCAACCAACAGGAAGAGAAGTCACTTTCTAAACACATCCCATAGAAAGATAGATTGCATTAAACATCCACACAAATAGTCGCACAATACGGATCTATCAAAAATCAAAAAGAAAAAAAAAACAAAAAACATTTGTAAGAAAAAAAAAACACACTCATGCATATAAGCAGGCTAGACTCCATGTTTGTGATTGAAAACAGGAAGCATCTAAGTTTCCAAAATATTGCTCCCCCAAGACAATAGGAACAAGTTGTCATCAAACAAGCAACTCAAAGTAAAATAAGAAGCTTCCGAGTACCAATTACCATTCTCCCATCAAAAAAGAGAAGGCAACCTTCAACCAAAAGTCTTCACCTCCAGACGAAGCATGTGCCTACTCAAAGGCATTATCAATTCTCCAAGAAGAGAACCGGCCTCCTCAGAGGCTAGACCATACGAGTCGCGAAAGACTACAAATGAAACATCTGCCTACTCAAGAACGCATCACCAAGATCAACAAATCCCCAATGGATTCCTGCCTACTTCAAGAGGCATTTAACAAAGAATCCCCAGTAATCAACAAGCCGGATGGCTATTGGAAAAAGCCAAAAATCAAAGAATCCCCGGCAAACCGGGTGACTTCATCAGAAAAGTCAACTAAATACCTCAAAAGCAACAAAAGTCACTCCCCATAGGAGTTTGCGCATGAACAAAATCAGTAAGTTGCACCAGTCCTACAAAGTAGACTTACAAACCAGACGGGGGTTCGTACTCGCCAAACTAGATGAGGGTGCGTACTCATCCAGTCATACAAAGTGGGCTGCAAATTCAATAACCAGACGGGGGTTCATACTCGTCAAACCAGATGGGGGTGCGTATTCATCAAGCCTTACAAAAGGGGGCTTAAACCATATTTTACAACCAAAGGGGTCAGCTACCGCATCAAAGGAGCATCCCGGAGGATCACATTGAGCGTCCAGAAGGTCAGCTACCATGACAAGGGAAGCAACCGAAGGACAACCGGGCAAGAGGGTCAACTCCTTCACCCTCTAGCCAATTTCTTGGTATATTGGGCCAACAGTCGGCTAGTCAGGTGAAGGGGAGGCAACTATAGACCCCAAATCTTGCTCGACCTCACAATAAAGAACAAAAGACTTCCGTTCGAAGAATGACAAGGCCTCAAAGGTCCCAAGGCATGTGTACTAGACTCCATGTTAGAATAGGAAAGCTTTCTGTACACAAAAAATAGGAGAATTTTTCCCAAAAGACTGAGAAGGTCGTCCCATTTGACCAGACGGTCGTCTCGCCAAAAGGGTGAGACCACTGTCTTATTTGGCGAGAAGGCCATCTCGCCACTCGCCAAAGGTGAGACCGCCGTCTCATTTGGTGAGAAGGTTGTCTCGCCACTTGCCAATGGCGAGATCGCCGTCTCGTTTGGTGAGAAGGTCGTCTTGCCACTCGCCAATGGTGAGACCGCTGTCTCATTTGGTGAGACTGCTATCTGGAATGGCGAGACAACGGTCTCGACCTTGTCAGGCAAGATAGTCGTCCTAGTCTGACGGGCACAGATTTCTATAAATGGGGGTCTCCTTTCCTTGTTTTCAACAACTTTTTCACTGGACTTGATCCTCCGATACTCTTCTAGAACCTCACTGAAGCATTTCCAGAGTCCTAGAGTTCTTTTTAGACATTCTAGAGTCCTTCGGTAGAAGAGTGAGCATCATTGTAGAGTGTGGGGTTTGCCAAAAAGCGCCCTTTACAAGAATATATATAAAATCTCACTTCGGAGGTTTTTACATCCCTTATTCTCTTTCTTTTATCGCATTTATCACCTCTCTGTGCATTAGATATTAGGGTCGTGAAGTCAATTATTTAAATTTCGCAATGAATAAATAAGGTAAAAGCATGATTTTAATGTTCTTATTTTTTTACAATAAATAGTCCATCATAGGGAACCCGAAAGGGCGTCGTGGGGAAACTAATACCTTCCCCGCATGTAACTAACTCCCTTACCTAACTCTGGTTGTAATGACCAAAGTTGGTTTTTCTTAAAACTATCGCCTTCTATTTTCCTTTTCCAATGTTTTTGGTTAAAATATTGGTGGCGACTCCAGAACCCACTTATGAAAACATCACCCTTAGAATAGTTCGGTTATTGGACATCCTAAGGGTGATGACCACACTTTTTAAAACGCGAGTCGAATAAAAAAACCATCGCGTCGCTCCAACTGCCTCTTTTGACGGCGGTGACAATTGGTATAAGGGGTGAAGGGGATGGTGTAGGTCCTACAACAAAGGATGGCAATGGTATGGGTGCAACGGGTGTGGATGATATAGGTGTAATGGATGGTGTAGCTGTAGTGGATGGTGTAGGTGTAGTGCATGTGGAAGGTACATCTGTGGAAACCACTTTCAAAAATGTAACGTGGTCTCTTTTTCTTTGATATCGCCTTCCCCTTCCCTTTATCACTACTAGAGGGTGGGGGTCGAGGTGAGTCAGAACCTCCTGTGGACATATCTATACATAAAAAAATAAGATTATGAATAACTTATGATGTAAAAACTCATAAATTAAGGGAGACTCAGTTAATAACATAATTAATAACAAATGAGGGTACAATATGTTTTTATTACAAAATCAAAAAGTTTATGTTTCTAATTTTGTTGAAACATTAGGCGTCATCCTCATCCTCGTCATCGTCATCCTCATCCTCATCCTCTTCTTCTTCCTCTTCCTCTTCCTCTTCCTCTTCCAATTCTTCAGGATTAGCTTCATAGTCATGTAATCCAAATATGCCTTCCACTTCAATGACTTCATTGCCATGTAACATTTCATCTACTTGGTAAGGGGCATCCTCTTCCACACCATCAGAATCAATACGACCTCTTGGTTTTGTTTTGATTGCAACACACGAACCACGCTTGTCTATTCGAAATGATGGATATGGGACATAATACACTTGTCTTACATTATGTGCAAGGCTAAATGGATCAAATAGTTCATAACTTAAACCCATTCGAATATCTACAATATTATATTTAGGATCCACTTTTGTACCTCTTCTTGATGGATCAAACCATTCACAATAAAAAACCACAACTTTTTTGGGAGAACTTGAAGTATTGTACTCCAACTCATATATTTTCATAATTACTCCATAAAAATCATCTTCACCACTTTCTGTCAAACCCTTAACATAAACACCGCTATTTATTGTCTTTTTTCCCTTCCTCCATGCATTTGTATGAAATTTGTATCTATTCACAAAATATGTGTGCCATTCTTTAACGCATTGCATAGGGTGATTGGATAAATCCTTTAGGTCTTGATTCTTCACACTAAATGGCTCATTATGGATCTACAAATATAAAATGCACCAAATGTTACATTAATACCTATATACCATATTTAAAAGAGAATGGTAACATACATACTTGTTGCCTAAACCATGTAGGAAATTCTGCATGAATCCTAGTAGATGCTTCTGATTCACTTATTTGCTCTAATTGCAAGAATGAGTTGTCCAAATAGAAAATGCTAAAAGGTTACTTTAAGAATGTGACAAAGAATTTAATAATGAAATTGAAAAGATATGTCCTTTGAATGTACTCAAGGTACGGTTTAACTTCTTGACAATTGATTAATACATGAACATGGGCTGACTTGAATTCAACATCAGTTAATTAGTGAGTCAACTCCCGCCCAGATGGACGACCAACTTGTCAGAATACTGATAACACTAACAATTGTGTTTGACTTTGGAAATACATTTCATTTCTAGGTTGTCGGGGTGACAACATGAAGTTATTGAAATAATGAGAACAAAAGTATGCCATCTCACGATGCAAGTAAGCTGCACAAATTGATCCTTCAACTTTAGCCTTATTTTTTACCGATTGATTAGACTCCCCCATGAATCTATACAATTTAAGAAACAAGATTATGATTGATCAAACTAATCAAAATAACATATAAAACATATATAGGACAATCATTTCAACACCTTTCAAATGGATACATCCACCTATATCGCATTGGTCCACCGAGCCAAGCTTCATACGGAAGATGAATAGGGAGATGTTCCATTGAATCAAAGAATGCAGGAGGAAATATTCTCTCCAACTTTTAAAGAATGATTGGAATATTTTCTTCCATCCTAATAAGCATTTCCCTCTTCAACGTTGTAGAACACAAATCTTTGAAGAAATTACTAATTTCAATAAGAGGACTCAAAATATGTACTGGTAACACACTAAATGCAATAGGAAGTAAACATTCCATGAATACATGACAATCATGATTTTTCATGCCATGAATCCTCCCCTTTTCAGCATCAGCACATCTTGCCAAGTTGGAAGAATAACCATCGAGCATCCTTAGTTCTTTTAACCAATGACAAACTACCTTTGCTTGTTCAATAGTATACGTGTAGTTTGCTTTAGGCTTTAACATTTTTCCGTTAGCTTGTGCCTTTAACTCCAAGTTTGGACGCCTACAATACAAAGCAATATCCTTCCTCACCTTCTCATTATCTTTTGTCTTTACATTTACATTCATCACAGTGTTGAATATGTTATCAAAAAAATTCTTCTCTATATGCATTACATCAAGATTGTGTCTTAACAAATTATCTTTCCAATACGGGAGATCCCAAAATATGCTTCGTTTTGTCCAATTATGCCACCCTCTGTATCCTTCTATCCTTGTGATACCACACTCAGTTACTTTTGGTAAATCTTTTACTCTTCTCCAAACTTGTGTAGGTGTTAGCTGAGGAGGTGACCCTTCTACTTCAACTTCTCCCTTTCGAAAGGCTTTAATATTTCTTCTAAATGGATGATCATTTGGTAAGAACCTTCGATGCGAATCAAACCAACAACTTTTACAACCATAATTTAATGTAAAGGATTTTTTATGCTCCATGCAATGTGGGCAAGCCAATCTACCATGAGTTCCCCAACCAGATAACATCCCATAAGTGGGAAAATCATTAATTGTCCACATTAAAGCTGCCCTCATCATAAAATTTTGTTTCTTTGAATATCGTATGTGAGAACACCATTCCACAATTTTTTCAAATCATCAATTAAAGGCTCTAAGTAAACATCAATAGAGGCCTTCAGATTGGATGGACCCGGAATTAGGCAAGTTAGAAACATATATGGCTTGGTCATGCACATTTCAGGAGGAAGATTGTATGGAGTAACAATGATAGGCCAACAAGAATAAGGTGAAGATGAAGCCTGAATATATGGATTAAATCCATCAGAACATAACCCAAGTATGACATTGCATGGATCAGCAACAAAAGTTGGATGTTTTTGATCGAAATGTTTCCAAGCTTCACCATCTGATGGATGACGTAATACATCGGAAGTTTTATTGTCATGCTGCCAAGTCATTTACCCAGCAGTTTGCATTGATGCAAACATTCTTTGTAATCTAGGAATTATAGGCAAGTAAAACATGAACTTTATTGGAACTGGATTTTTATGGGTTGTTCCACTACTTTTCTCATGATATCTTGACTTTTGACAAAATTTACATTGAAGTAATGTAGCATCTTTTTTTCCATTGTCATTTTCATAAAAAAGCATGCACCCACTCACACAACAATCAATCTTCTTCACCTCTAATCCCAACTTTGATACTAATCTCTTGGCATCGTAAGAAGTTTTTGGAAAATTGTCTTTTATAGGTGTGACATCCAACAACATGTGTGTCATAAAGTCTAAGCATTGATCAAGAATATTCCAATTTGACTTGCACGCTAAAAGTCTAACACATTTTGACAATTTTGAATCTGTTTCCCCCTCAAATAATGGTTTATTTGTCTCTGCCAACAAATTATAAAACCTTTGAATTGCTTCATTTGGTGGCTCTTCTATGTTAAGACAATTGGGTCCTTGAAATGATTGATATTTCCAGAGAGAATTGTACACCATCTCTTGCATTGACATAAATTGGTCTTGTTCAGTCATGTGTACATCAATAGATGAACCGCTAACACAATTATCATCAACATTCTCTTCAACTTCAAGCACTCGTTCTCCGTGATCTGTCCAAATCCAATAATTTGGTTTGAACGCTTGCTTGTAAAGGTGAACTTTGACGATTTCATCCTTCAAAATTCTTGTACAATCGCATTTGGTGCATGGACATCGAATTCCTCCATCACGTTCGTAATACTCATATTGTCGAGTAAATCTAACAAACTCTTCAACCCCTATAATAAAAGACTCTTTCAAACTTCTTATACCACTATAACATCTATCATACATCCAACCGCAACTGAAAGAAATACCATCCATGTTTTGTAATATTGAAGAGAATAAGATCAATTGAATGACTTGTTTGAAAGAAATTGACCATTGTATTTTAATTAAACTATGCTCCAAGTAAATCGAACATTGATTAAACATAATAATACTAAGCTACTTTTATGTTGTCAAATCCAATTTAACATTGGACTTTCAAGCAATTAGGATTAAATAAAAAAGGAATCAGTGTACTAAAACATATTTGCAAATATATAAAAGGAAGAATCAACCAGGTTAAATTAAGAAATGTCAATATTCATGAACTCAACTCACCTCAGCACAAATAAATCCCCTTTCAAAATCAGTATGGATAGTCCCTGCAGGTTGAAGAGTCTTTGTTTGGCGTCTGATTTGCCAACACTTAACCTGCAAGAAGTATCATGTACCAAAAACAATTATTAAAATTGAAAGACAGCACATGGTGTGATATTAGACATGGAAAAACTATTGGTAAAATTGTTCAAGAGAATTGTTGTAGACATGCATGTGACGATATATAGTATTGTTGCTTAATGCTGAATGTCATCCATGTCTTTTCTTTTAGCAATCATCTCACACCAACTTTGAAAAGTGGGAACAAGTCACAAGACTGATTTATTTTTCAGAATTAGAATAATGCAACTTCTATAATGTGACATGCAAGTACATACTTTAACTTTTGGACCCCTTGCATTATTTGACCCAAGTTATATATATTTATATATATTCCTCCTACACATTCATTAATGCAAATTATTTAAGTTGGTTATATATTCACAATTAAACAACCTTAAAAAATAAGCATTAAGAAGTAACCGTACACATGTCTTATATAAAAAGGAGGGTAAAATTTTGTCCTAATTTAAAAGAATGTATCTTCTTGTTTAGGGAAAACAAAGGCTAATCTTAAGGACGTTTGTCCTAATACATTAGACAAACGCCGGCTAAAAGCTTTCTACCTAATTAAGCTTTTGGTACTTGCACATATGAATATAGGAATTTGAAGTACTAATGAATAAGTTATTAACATGATAGTAAATCATATCATTTTTCGTAACTTAATTATTACATTCCAAACTTTAATTTCTACATGCAACTCCCATAGCTCATGATTAATGCCTCTATCATAAGAAATAAATTAAATTTAAATGACTTTTTTAGGTAAATTTTATACGCAACAACAATTCATAAGAAATATATAAAGTGGTACAAACGCATGAATATATAAAACTAATCCTAACAACAATGCAAAAGCAAATTACATACACTTCATCCTAAAACAAAAAGGAAAAGTGGATAAAGAAAAGGAAAGTAACCAAGTAGAAAAAAAAGGTTGGGAAAATTTTCTTTAATTTCTCTTTTTGACGTTGTCTCATTTTCAATCAGTGTCACTTTTTTACTTTTGAAAAACTTGCCATGCAAGTGTTACAATTGGCAGTGTCACTTCTATACTAGGACCCTCCCCTTTGGATGTGTACCTTCACTTATATTAATTAATTGATTAATTTAAAAATAGTTAAAACCAGCTTGCAGCTAAAGCTGGAAAACGTATTCATTATTAATGAATATATTGGATTTGACAAACAGCAGAATGCAATGAAGCAAGCCAAAATAACAGTAATAATAACTGAAGGACCCATAGAACAACCATCTTAGCCTTCAGCTACTCAACACAGTCAACCTTAGTAGTTACTAGTTAGTGGTTTTCTTCTCTTTTCTTAATCTGACAAGTATTAATCCACCATTAAACAAAATAAATATTACCTTTAGAAACATTTATGGTACTAAATTTTTTAATAGTTAAGAATAGTTTTAGTATGTATGTGAAAAATAAAAAGTGGGTATAGTGTTATGTCGGGTCCTTTATATATACTTTATAGCAAACCAATCTCATGACAATAAAAAGTAACAAACAATTAATTTATTTGTTGTTAATTCTTTTGGCACGAATTATGTTGTTGTTGCCTTTAATAAACAAGGATAAGAACCCATTATCTATATCCTATAAATTGAAAACGTCCATATTAGTTAGCAAATAAAGAAAATACAAGTCTTCTACAAGGCTTCTGGTAAACAACATATGAATCATGCAGGCCTCAATATGTGAAATCAAATTGTAGAATATGAATCCAATTTGCTGCCTAACTAAGGTAAAGTATAAGATGTTGCAGCATTATCCCTCCATTAGCCCACAGTTCAGTTTATTCCATTCCCTCAATTTATAGCCAATTTAGTGTAATTGGCCTATTATTATGCTAAAGCTAAGCTATAAATTGATGTATTCTGTAGTGTTAAAACTTGAGGCTAGGTGAAGTGTTTACTTAGAAGAGTATTATAAAATGGCATTCCTCAAAGCTAACAAAATTGTTGAGAAATGTTCTTCATCTATAGGGCAGGTGAAGAAAGAGACTTCTGCCAAACCTAGTTTAGGCACCTCCAAAGCCCCAGCCTCCAAACCAATTCCAAACAAAACTCCAAACCAGACTAACTTCTTCTCCTAATTTAAAAATTAAGACTAATTATTCTGTTTGTAAATCACTGTGCTTCATATTGTTCTGTTTATTTTTTGATCAAGACAACGCATCTCTCCCTATCACTATCTCCTCCTTTCTCTGCTTTTCATGGCCTCAACACTCTTTGAACCCCGCTTTCACTACAAAAGCTAACCCAACGACCCCAATTTTTTATTTTCTTCAACCCCGCAATAAAGCCCCACTTAAAGTTTAATAGATTTTGATTCATATTTATTAACATAGTTTTAATTAGGCATGCATAAAGGTACTATAAGAAACTTTGTTCATATTTCCCTTTCAGCCTCTATGAAAGGAAACTATATTTGAGTATTGAAGCTTGATTTTATAATCTATTAAGGTTCAAACTATTAAATTATCCTATCTGAAATCACAAGACACATCAAAACCAGAGCATAGCTATACTAAAATTACCAAGCAACTCAGTCCACAATAAGAAAAAAAAAATAAGGCCAATCATGCAAAAATGAAACCCTAAACAAAATCCAGCATACTCCAATTAGAAATAAAAATGTTCAGCATGGTCCCAATTAACAAGACTACACCATCACAAGCAAAACCCCTCAATCATAAATAATTAGAAGTAGAACCCTCAACCAGAAATGCAATGCCAAATCAGAATAAGGTAGAAACATAAAGTAAATAAAGCAAAAAGAAACCCAGAATATGGATCCCGACCTCGGGTTGAACCACCACAGGGGAGCTAGCTCATGCCCTCTCCTTCGACCAGGGGACTGGCTGCTGCTTCGAGCCGTGGTGAGTGGATGGGTAGGGAGGCGATTCGTGGTTAGTGGTGGTCTAGGCCCATGCTAGGGTTCGAGTGAGGGAGATGGGGGTGTTACAGTGATTTTTGGTGAGGGTGTTGGGCGAGAGTAAGTGAGGTTGGTGAAGGAGAAGGATTGAAGGAGATGATGAGAGCTGGGAGGTGAGGTCGCGAGTCACTGGTAGTGGAGGTGATAGGCGTCGCGGAAGGGTTACAACTGATGGTGAGTGGTTGTGAGCGTGATAAGGTGGTGCGACACGTGAATTTGGAGGCTACCGGAAGGGAATAAGGGGAATAAGGTGGGAATGTGGTGAGATTGGGGAGTTTAGGTTACAAGATAATAATATTATGAGGAGAGAAATAATTTCACTAGTTGTTAATTTACCGACGGATATCCGTCGGTAAGACCACATTTCAAAAATTCATCGATAATGTCCATCAGTAATCACTCATTTTCCGACGGATATATATCCATCGATCACGAATTGTTATTTTACCGATGGATATATCCGTCGATAATTAATATTTCATTTACTGTCGGTAAAACCAAATTTCACAACTATCTTAAATCCATCGATAATTAATCATTTTCCGACGGCTCTATATCTGTCGTTTAATAAGAAATTTATTGTAGTGTGTGGAGAAGTGGAACATGGTGGATCGACGAAGACTTCAACTACAGATTCTAGATTATTTGAAATATTGGTTGAAGTTTCTTTCTGTAGAAATCAAGATAATGATGGTAAGACTCAAATTATGTATTAACGAGTTTGAGGGTTGTATGGAAGTTACACAAAATTTAACCTGTATTTTCTTTTGGGTTTGATAGGTGAGCGAAGTGTTGTCCTCATCATCAGATTCTGATTTGATGATAGTAGGTGCTATGAGAGGAGTTGTGGTGGTAGGTGGTGCAAAGTTTTTTTATATGAAATTTTTAGTATTGATGCAGTTAAATATTATACTTTGTGAAGAGGTGAGTATTACCTGTATAGATGGATGTGGAGTGGAGGTCGAAGATATCGTTTTCGATTTGGAATTTTTTCGGAATAACACATGAATTGAATAAGAGGAACCGATTATGTAAAATCGAACAAATAAAGAATCGAGAATGTGTTTAGTAAAAGAAAGGATAAGAACATACTGGGAGAGGTGTGAGGCCTTTTGTTTTCCTCTTTCTCTGGATTTTAGGAGAGGCAGGAGTTGTGATGGGTTTGAAAGCTTCTTGTGTGGGTTTGATAATTTGGATGGAGGAAGAGACTGCAATAAGAATATTACAAATAAATGGAAGAAATGATAAATTCAAAAAAAAAAGACTTCTCACCACAGAGAATATTGTTTAAAATAGTGACATGGTCGATGTCAGTAAGTCAATGGGGTAAAGTTGAATCAGGTAGGAAAAGGAAAGAATAATAGGACAATTTGGATATAGTAACGACTTTATTTGGTGGTTTTAGGTGTGATCATTCATGAGGAGAGCTAGGTTCATGAACCCATTTAGGATGTGTTCAAGGTTTAGCATCATCGAAAGAAGCATAAGGGAATGTTGGTAAATTAATGGGAAAAAATCTCTCGAAAAGAGTTCTATCTAGTGGGTTTATAGTTTTCATATTTTCTCTATTCTGCTGAACTTTGTTTCTTAGAGAATACACTACATTTCTAAAGGTGGATTCTAGTCGTAGAGGAATATAACACTCTTGATAATAATTCTTAGATGCATTAATTTGAAGGTAGTTCTCATATTTACCTTTTGAAGTCTTTGTTTTGTCTTGTAGAGGAAAGTCAGGATGAATGGTTATTCAAGATTTTAAAAGAGAAAAAAGTAGATGTTTTGAGGAGAACCATTGAGCCCACTAGAAATGAAAATCTAAGGTGCTTAGAAAATTGGTTTCGAAGGGGAAAGGATGATATTCTATGGGTTCTGTTGTCATTAGTTGTGAGAGGGTTTCTCGAAGGGTCGAATCATTATAAGTAATTCCTTTGGGAATGAGTTGGTGGAATCTTGTGGTAAGTGGGGCTTGGCTGAGTCCAAACTGGTGAGAAAAATGTTGAGGAACATATGGAAAGAATTGAACGTCTTTCATTTGAAATCCAGCGACCAATATGTCCCAACTTAGAAAATTGTTCCAAACTTCGATAAGTTCATTTGAAGTCTAGGGGTGGTGGCTGGAGGTTTGGATTTGAGTCAAGGTGGTCAGCGGGTGTCTGCAGGGTTATAACCCATTTTTGAAAATGGAGCAAGAGTTTGGTCAAAATCTGTACGTGATAATAAAAACTTAAGATAGAAATTATGAAAGGTAAGGTTTGGTTTATAGTTTTTAGGGTGACGAGTGACTAATTGAACACCTTCTAGAGGGTATGAAGGAATGATGATCGATGTTATTGAAGGGCGAGGAAGTCGCGCCTCATAGAGGGTTGTTAGCCATAATTGAATGAACCATAGTGGACCTGAGAGGTTGCCACCAGGTCGATTGGATCGAATAACATCAACTGCTTCACCGTAACTTGGCTAAACATATGTTGAGAGTTCGCAAGAACACTCCAAGAAATACTGAAAATACCAACGATCAAAATCTGTTAGAAGTTGGGTTGTCGGTAAATATTACCAATATTATCGACGAATAAATCTGTAGGTAAATGTTTTAAAACTTTGAATTATTATCAGATTAATAGTGGCAGGATTCGAACCCAATACTGTAAAGTGAGAGGTTGATACTCCAACCACTAAGCTACTAGAATTTTTTGATAATAATTTACAAATAAATTATAATTATATACAAATAAATGTATATCCATGCAAATATATAAATACAAATATATTTATATATTTATATATTTATATATTTATATTTATATATTTATATATTTATATATTTATATATAATTAATTTTTTTTAAAATTATTTTATTTAATAAATTATTATAAATTAATCTAATTATGATTAAATTAAATTATTAAATAAAAAATATTTAATTTTTTAATTAGGTGAATAATTAATTTATTATAATATATTAAGTAGTTATTATATAATTTTACTTGACGAATATATTCAGTCGAGTAACTAATTGTTAATTTGTCGATGGATTTACCAACGGAAATATCCATCGGTAAATAATTGTTAATTTACCGACGAGATATATCCGTTGGTAATTAATTCTTAATTTATCGACGGATATATTCATCGGTAAATCCATTACCGATGGAAATATCCGTCAGTAAATAATTGTTAATTTACCGACGGATATATCCATCGGTAACTAATTATTATTTTACTGACGAATATATCCGTCGGTAAGACCAAATTCCACAAATGCTTTATATCCATCGGTAATTTCCGTCGGTAATGACTCATTTTCCGATGAATACAAATCTGTCGGTAAAAATCCATCGGAAATATGCAATTTTCTTGTAGTGGAAGGCTAAGATATAGTAATGAGAGAATATTTGGATAGAACAGGGGCAAAAGACATGTGTACATAGCCAGTAGACAAGGAAGACAACAAGTTCTTCATCAGAAACCTCAACTAAAGGATCATTGATAAAATGTTCTTGCAGGAATGGGATGTATGCTTTCCTATTCCATCGAATATTTGATTTGATAGTTTTATCTGCTAGGAAAGCAATAAGATAGTATTTTTCTCCAACGAGTTTAAGACCCATTATTGCGGATACTTCAAGTAGGGTGGGGAAACAGCGCCACATGGGAGTTTGATGGCGTTGAGGATTTTGTTCTAGAGTTGGACCGCTGGGAGAAATATTGACATGTCTAAGAAGCCGATATTAGAGCGGTAGAGGTAAAGAAGGTCATAAATACAATTTTTTCTCCAATGATGTTTGAAATTGGCTTCGACTCGGTCAAGCTACTTAATATAGGAGGGTTTCTTTTATGGTGGACCAAAACGATAGACTTTGGACACTTGAGGGAGAAAGTCTGGTCTAAATTTTTCAGAGTCGTGTTGTTGAAGAATGGAGTTATCATCGATGGATGTAAGGAAATCTTAAGCATGTTCAGAGTTTTGGATCAATGGCCCTCCAAAAGCAATGAGCATACCAAAACATAGTCCGCCAATTGAGGACTAAGAGATAAGAGTGGAGTGAGACTCGACTCTTGATTCCACAGTGGGCGCCAATATTTTGTATAAGAATGAGAGTGTCTAGATCTCATGTCCAATTGTTATGTCTAAAAATTACAAAAAGATTGAAAGAATAGATCGAGCTTGATTGGGCATCGAATGGTTGGAAAGAGTGAAAGCAGAAATCGAGAATGGCGTATCGAGGTAGAAGAGTAGTTAGTATTGAGTTTTTCGAGAAAAGACAAAATATCGACAAGTTGGGAATTGAGGAATTAAAAGATAAGAACATCGAAAAATTAGGAATCGAAAATTTAAAGAGTGGAAAAAATGGACATGGATATATCAAAAGGAAGTTACATGGAAGGATTTTTCAGTAGTGCATCGAAAGATTGATGAAGGCGGTTAAGAAATAAGTTATGTAGAATGTGCAAGTTACAAGTGAATGTGTATTAACAAGGTGAAGCACTTGCAAGAGAATAACTATTTGAAAGATTTTAATTTGTAATTTTAATTTTTTATTATTTTCGTGGTTGCTTTAGTGGTTAAAAAAAACAATATATATAGGATACTGGTAACAAGCATTTTCAATTAAGTTCTTTGCAATTTGGATTGCCACTTTAGTCGATTTTCTCTATTAATTTCTGTTTTATCCTTGGTAATGAATTTGATTTATTTTTATGCTATTTAATCTCCTGCACATTTATCTTTTTAGTAATCTACTTTTATAGTTCTTTTATAATTCTTGTAAGTTATCTTAAATGTTTCAAATTGTAGTAAATATGAAAATTGAATGTGAACAATATTTTATTAAAATTCATCGTGTAGTAAACTTTAAGTGAAATTAGAAGAACCCAAACAGTGTTTAGGGTTTAGGGTTTAGGGTTTAGGATTTAAATGAAAACATTAAATGAAAGCAGTAAATGAAAGCTTTTAAATATGATCTAAGAAAGCTTTAGATGCAAAGAACATTGTAAACTAAGTTTGAAAGTAAAACAAAATTAAAGTAAAAGTTGATGAAGAATAGTGAAGAAATTGTGTTGATTCTCAAATCATAAACTTGTTTTTATGATTATCATTGATTTTTATGAATTGTCTTGCAATCACAATAACATATCCACAACATTTCCAATCAATTAATATCCAATTGAAATTCGTATTCACAACCTAATTCCTAAATCAAGCAATCACTTAAACTTAGAAGTTAAATTGTGATATAAAAGAGACATCTAATCAAATGACCTCATTCACATTGTTTGTAATGAATTATAATTGGTTATAATCATTAAGAATTAAATCTAAACCATAGAAAACAAGTTTTAATCATTGAATTAACACCAAAAACGAATTAGAATATGATTAACAAATACAAAAACTAGAAACAGTAAAGGAATGATGGAAAATGAAGAAGAAGATGAAATAGAAAGTAAAAACAAAGAAGTAAAGAGAGAAAGAAACAAATCTGATCAAGGAGAACTTGAATTGATAAACTTCATTGCATTATTCACAAGAAACTCCATGAACAAACTTGGAAGCTAAACATCACTACTGAAAACTAAAGAACTCGAGATGAACTTGGAGAGAATCTATGAATGAAATGTGATTCAAACTTAACTTATGTTTCTACACCTTTGAAGGGCTATTTGTACAATAACAAAGGTATATGAAGCGTTCAAGGCCCATTCGAGGTCCATAAATACAAAATAGAACTCAATACAATATTTTGCAAAGTTTGAAATTCAACTAATCCGCTCATTGAATTTACAGTTAAATTAGTTAGATGAGCTCTTTGGAAGAATTCCGCTCAATGGATTTAAAAATGCTCAATGAATGATAAAGCGCTGAACAAATTGCTTATTTTTAGATGAGAGTTCTCAGGACCGATTCCGCTCAACAGATCCAAAAGTTCTAAGCTGTTTCCTCGAAGTTGATTTCATTGAGCTGATGGAGATGCCCTAAGCAAATTTACATTGTTTTAGTGTTTATAATTTCTTTAATTTATTATTCTTGTAAAAGAAAATAAATAATTAGTAAAAACATATAATTTAAGTAATAAATTATATTAAGATATTTTTACTTCCTTTTTACAAAATTATGTTAAATATTAATAATTAATTAAGAAAATATATTAAAATTATATTAATAAAATCATTGATAAAATGTTTTCATCAAATAAATCCACACTTAAACTTTTGCATTTCCATGCAAAAAATAAAGTTTATAAAATAAAGAAAAAATGATGAAATACATTTTATGAATAAATTAAGTTAAAATCAATAATTCAATTATAAAGACTTCACAATCATAATGTCAAAATACAAGTACTCTATCAATTTATTCCAAATATATAACAAGTGATCAAGTGGTCATCATAAAATAATTAAGATTAGAAATCCTTACATGGATAAATTTAATAGCACTCAATCACTCAAATGTTTAAGATAAGTGTTTCTCTCAATTCACATCCCAAATAATAAGATTACACATAGGCTTGACAGGTGTTCTAATTAAATAAGCAAGAAACATATGCAAATTAAAGATCAAAAGGTCTTTTCAAATGTTGTAATGAGGTTAAGGTTAAGGTATGGTATAAACAAATGGAAAATAGAGCTAATCATGAACTTAAGACTTAAAGAGAAGAACCGGGGAATGAACTTTTAAATAAATCACAAGAATACTATATTTTGGAATCAATATTTCTCACTTCCTTTTTCTCTTTTCTTTTTCTTCTTTCTTTCTTTTTCTCGTATATTTTGTTTTATTTATTTTTTCACTTGCTCAGCGAATTTTTGTGCACTAAGCGAATAACTTATTTTCATATTTTTCCAATAATTCAATATTCATGAACGGTTTAGATTAACATACACTTTGCATAATTAATCTTGCATCCTTATAATTATTTAAAATCATTCCTAACACAATTCAAAAAAACTTCTCAAAATTCAAAGTTCAGGAGATAAATATGATTTTTTACTTTCATTGGCTTATAATGTGGCTTAATTAAACAAAGAAATGAGAATATAAGGCTCAACGTGGCTAACAAAGGTTAATAATTATAAGGTAGACTTTATTTGACTCTAAGTTAACTAACAAAGAAATTGTCTAAATCATCTCAATAATTGCATATGATCAAGTTCAAAATAAAGAGAAATAAGTTAAGCTCTAGAATATTAAATTCAAGAGTGAACACTCAATCAAGAATAATTAGGCTCAAAAATCACATGACCATTATTTCCATTTTATTAAGTTAAAATTAGACTTTATCGAAATTTATATAATAGAAATAAAGATATTATACAAGATATTAAAAAAATGATGTTAATATAAATAATTAACTAATCAATTAAAACTTAAATTATTAACAAAATGCATAAAATTTTTAAAATTAACACATAAGAGTCATGCTATAACTCCACATTTAAATTTTGCATTGTCCTCAATGTAAAAATAAAATAATTTTAAGAAGTAGAAGGTGATAAATGAATAATGTTCAAAGAATGTGAAGGAATAGGAAATTCATTAAAATGTTTAATCTATGTCCATTAACTTTAAAAGATTTCTCTATTGATTCGGTCATAATTTCAACTCCTCCACATGGAAAAATTGCAGTAATAATATAAGGACTACTCCATTTTGATCTTAATTTACCAACAATTAATTTTAATCTAGAATTAAATAATAAAACTTTCTGACCAGCTAAAAATTCTTTTCTTAAAATATTTTTATCATGAAAATGCTTTGTTTTTTCTTTAAATATTCTAGAATTCTCAAAAGCTTCTAATCTAATCTCTTCTAACTCTTCTAACCATAGTAATCTATGGTCACTTGCATCATCAAAAGATAAATTACAAGATTTCGCAGTCCAATAAGCTTTATCTTCTATTTCTACAGTAAGATGGCAAGGTTTACCATAAACAATTCTAAATGGAGACATACCTAAAGGAGTTTTAAAAGTTGTCCTATGGGCCCACAAATCATCATCTAATTTAATACTTCAATTTTTCTTTGTGGTTGAATAATTTTTTATAATGTTTTCTTAATACCTTTATTAGATATTTCAGGTTGACCATTAGTATGAGGATGATAAGTTATAAATATGTTATGCATAACTCCTTATTTTTTCAATAAACAATCAAAACACCTATTACAAAAATGAGAGTCATGATCACTAATAATGACTCTTGAAATACCAATCCTGCAAAATATGTTAGTTTTCACAAAATTTATAATAACTTTAGAATCATTATTCCTAGTGGCTTTAGCTTCAACCCAATTGGAAACATAATCAACATCTAATAAAATATAATTAAATCCAAAAGAAGGAGGAAAAGGTCCCATTAAATCAATACCCCATACATAACAAATTTCACAAAACAAAATAGGTTGTTGAGACATTTGATGCCTTCCTGATATATTACCACCTATTTTTTGACAAATAACACAAGTTTTACAACATTCCAAAGAATCTTTAAATATAGTGGGCCAATAAAAACCTGCATCAAGAATTTTCTTAGCAGTCCTTGGAGGACCTTAATGCCCATCAACAGGGGAATTATGACAAAAATTTAAAACAAAAATAATTTTATCATCTGGAATAAATCTTCTAATAATCTTATCATTGCAAAATTTCCATAAATAAGGATCATCCCATATAAAATACTTAGCATCATTCTTTAACTTATCTCTTTAAGCTTTTGAAAAATGAGAAGGAAAAATAGAACCAACAATGTAATTTACAATATCTGCATAACAAGATCTAAAAATTACATTAATACTACAAATGTTCTCATCAGGAAAAGAATCACAAATAATATAATCATCTAAATTATTCTCAATTCTACTTAAATGATGTGCAACAAGATTTTCACCACTTGTATCTTGGATAATTAAATCAATTTCTTGTAATAAAAACATTAATCTAATTAATCTAGGCTTAAAGTCATTCTTTTTCAACAAATACTTAAGGGCATCATGATTAGTATAAACAATAACCTTAACATAACAAATATGATCTAAATTTATCCAAAGCAAATACAATAGCTGAAAGTTCTTTTACAATAGGAGTATAATTTATTTGAGCAAAATCTAAAGTTTTTGAAGCATAATAAATCACATAAGGAGCTTTATCAATTCTTTATCCTAAAACTGCTCCTAAAGCATAATTAGATGCATCACACATAATTTCCAATAATCAAATGATTGGTGTAATGGTTAATGCTTTTTTCAAATAATCAAATGAACTTTTACACTTATCATCAAAATTAAATAAAACATCTTTAGGCAATAATGAAGTTAAGGGAAGAACAATTGATGTAGGACCACAAGAAGGATCATTGGCTACATCAACACAAGTTCTTATAACCTATTGTGTTCAATATGATATAGAAATTCTTAGGGAAACATAAAATAAAAGATGTGGGACTTTTAGAGCCCATTTTTGGTGCTTCACATAAGAGTAGAATAAGTCCAACATCTCTAAATTCTTGAAGTGGATGAGAGGGGTAACACTATAAATATAACCCCTTGTGTAACTTCTTTGACACTGTTGAAAGTCCCACATCGCCTACCTCATGTCATTTGGTATGGTTTAAATACATGTTAGGCTAATCCACATATTGCCAATTGGTTTTATGTTGGAACCTTAACATGGTATCAGAGCCAAAGCCTAACATCTTTCCGGTTATTGTCATGGGCCAAAAGTTGCCCTTTAGTTGGGTCAAAAGTACCCTTTGCCTGGTCCAGCAGGCTTCGTTGGAGGGGGTGTGTTGAAAGTCCCACATCGCCTACCTCATGTCATTTGGTATGGTTTAAATACATGTTAGGCTAATCCACATATTGCCAATTGGTTTTATGTTGGAACCTTAACAGACACATTTGAGTGAAATCAAAGTTTAGTGTGTGGAACTTGCAATTTTGCTTGTACATCATATTGGATTGACTTCAAGTGTCCTTTTGGAGATTTTTCTTCTCCTTGTCTTCTAAACAAGGAATCTTCCTTGGAGGAGCTAGTGCCAAGTCTTCTTTTGAGACTCGGGGAACAATTTTCGGTCACTTGAGAGCTTGAGGTGCAGACTTGGGCATCTCTTTGGTGGAAGGAAGAGATTATATCCATCAATTTCGTATCAGAGCTAGGCATGGAGGTCTTCCAGAGATAAGTACCTTCAACTTTCCTTCTTTCTTGTCATTGAATTTCCGTCTTGTATGCACTTGCTTGAGTCTTTTGAGTCATATGTAGTTGGTTTTTGCGTCTTTAAGATTTCTCTTGTAATCGATTCATTGATTAGTTCCTTTCATGAATCAATTATATGTTTATGAAGTTATTAATATGTTGTATGAGTAACCATATAATTTTTTTACTTATCTTTCAATTTTATAATCTTCCATGTTGTATTAGATAAATAGTCATGTTTAGTCCTTCTATGTTCATAATTCCGTAGAAGTTGTCCCACATGTGTTAAAAAAAATTGTTGAAGAAAATTGAAACCAAGTTTATGCTAGGAACCAAACCAATTATGTGTATGTGTGGTTTGTACATTGAGTATTCTAAGACTATTAGATCATTGGCAAAATTCTAAACATAAAAAATCTTGTACAAACCGAGACTAGTATAGACTTCTTTTGAATTTTGCAAGTTGAATCAATTATTGATAATATGTCATGACAATGTTCGAACTTATGTGAAAACAATACCATGTAATTTGAATTGAAATTGAATTAGTGAAAGAAAAAGTCTAAGTCTCATAATAACAAAAACAATTGAAATTGTGAAGCTGAAAAGAAAAGAAAGTAAAAGAGAAAAGTCAAGACTTAGTCAAATTAAAGTTTGAAAGATATGTTTGAAACTCTTGATTAAGTTCCACACCCCATAAGAGAATAGTGGAATTGAAAATTGCATGTATTAAAAGAGGTTAAGGATCCAACCAAGCTTAAATTGGGTCTTATAAGTGATTCAACTTGAGTCTTTTATTTTTGTAATCCATTCTAGATCCATTTCAGGCTTCTTTTGAGTGGCTTGTTTTAAAATTTGCCAAATTTTCTTACTTGTTTTTTGTTAAGTGGCAAAAGTTGATGTAATTATGCTTTGAATTGTTATGTAATCACTTAAATTATGTTGATTCTAATATATTATTCTCCTAATGTAGGATGAATTTACAGAATACCTGGGGTACAAGAGCAAGGATCATAATTATCAAGTTAATTAAAGAAAAATTGGAAAAAAGGGAAGAAGATTTTCAGCCTAAGATTCTCTCGAGCTACGTAGACGCTTGCTTGAGAGAAAATACGTTAAACCTCTCTAGAAGTCATTCTCTTGAGCGAGGTAACACTCGCTTGAGCAAAAATACGTTAAAGCTCTCGGGAATTCAATCGCTCAAGCGAGCAAATTCTTGCTTGAGCGAATGATGCAAAATTTTATATAAAAAGATACGATGTGTTTTGAAAGAGAGGAGTTCAAGATTTTGAAAAGGGAGGCGACATCTACTCCAGTTTTTGTCCAATCTTCAATTCTTCTTGAATTCTTCTTCATTGGATCATTGTAATGGTCATCATGAGTGGCTAACTTCATTCTCTTAGGATTGGGTGTACTTCCTTTAAACTCTTTTGAATCTTGGTGATATTTTGAGATATTAGTCTATGTTCTTAATGTTAATATTCTTATCCTTTGTGCTCTTTAATGTTTATCTTTGATGTTTGGGTTGTATTGGAAAATATATCTTTAAACCCTAGGTCAGGTTAAGAATATTTGCTACGTTAATTGCTAGGAATGGTAATGGATGTATCAATTGCTTAACACCCTAAACCTAATGCTGGGAAATCTATTAAATGTATGAGGAATTGACATTTATTAGGTTTTCTTATGAATTTCATGTGCGAGGAATCAATGTGAATGATTTAAGTAGGTGGCATCAACATTGATAGGTTAATTGATGTTTTTAATTTGACCTAGCCATTATACAAAAGAGGGAAGAGGAATGAAATCAATCCTAAGCTCTTTTATTTGATATTTTCTAAAAACATTTTACAGTTCTTTGCCATTTATTTTCAACCTACACCTTTATGAACAACCTATTTTGTTTTAATCCACTTAGTAAGCCTACGATTTGGAATTTCCAGTGAAACCGTTCCTCGAGGGATCGACTTTTATTTAATCGAAATACTATACTGCGATTGATAATATTGGTGCGCTTTCCAATTATTCAATGTTGTCGCCGTAAAAAAGTTGTCAGAGCGACGCGATGGTTTGGACTCGTATTTTTGTAAAATATATTTGGTCATCACCTTTAGGTTGTCCGATAACCGAACTAACCTAAAAAGTGAGGTTTTCGTAAAAAGGTTCTATGGAGTCGCCATCAATGTTTTTACCATAAACATTGGAAAAGGAAAACAAAAAGGTGTTGGTTTTAAGAAAACAAACTTTGGCCATTATAACCAGAGTTGGGTAAGGGAGTTAGTTACTGTGAGGAAGGTGTTAGTACCCCATAACGCCCCTTTCGGGTTCCCTATGATAGATTAATTCGAAAAATAAAGATCCTAGAGATTATGCTTTTACCCTATTTATTCATTGCGGTATTCAAATAAATATCTACATGACTCTAATATCTAATGCACATAGAAGAAAGCAATAAAGGAAAGAAGTAAAAGAGAAGCAATAGGAAAAGGAACCTCTGAAGCGAGATTTTATAAAATCGTGAAACTTGAGGATGCTTTTTGGCAATCCCCTCGCTTTACAAAGACGCTCCTCCCTCGACCAAAAATAAGAAAATTCAACACTCGAGTGTCTAAAATATCACTCGTACTCTGGAATAATGCTCAGAGTCACCTAGAGGTCTTAGAATGCCTTCTAGGTTGAGAGAAGAGTGGGTGAGTGTGTGGAAATGAGGGAAATGAGGTCATATTTATTGGGAAATGAGCCAAGAAGACTAGACGACCATCTGGTCCATATGGACGACCGTCCATGTTTTAAAATGGGCATGGATGGTCGTCTGGTCAACATGGACGACCGTTCATGGCTTAAAATAAGCATGGACGGTCGTCCATGGCTTTAAAATAAGCATGGATGGTCGTCTGGTCAGCTTCGACGATCGTCCACTGCCTTCTGATGGCATCTCTAATTTTTTATTTTCTAAACACCCTCCTTTTCTTAAATGGAGCCTAGAAAATGCTACTAGGGGCTTAATGAAGCCTTATTCATTTTCAAAATGGGGGATTTTTGAGAGCTATTGTTTGAACGGGCAAGATTTGGGGTCTACAGCTGCCCCCGTCACATGCCAGACCGACTGCTAGTGAATGCGCTATAAGATCGGATGGTGGGTGAAGGAGTTAACCCTCTTGTCGGGTCGTCCTTCGGATGCTCCCTTGGTGTGGTAGCTGACCCTCTAGACAATGAATGTGAACCTCCAGGATGCTCCTTCGATGCGGTAGTTGAACCCTTGGTCGATGAATATGAACCCTCATCAGGTTTGGTGGCCTTGGGATGCTCCTTTGATGTGGTAGCTGACCCTGTAGCTGACAAATGGGAAACCTCAGGATGCTCTTTTGATGCGGTAGCTGACCCCTTGGTTGATGAGTACGAACCCTCATCAGGTTTGATACCTTAGGATGCTCCTTTGATGCGATAGCTGACCCTTCGGGTGATGAATGGGAAACCCTAGGATGCTCCTTTGAAGCAATAGCTGACCCCGTGGTTGATGAGTGCGAACCCACATCAGGTTTGGTGCCTTAGGATGCTCCTTTGATGCGGTAGCTGACCCTTCAGACGGTGAGTGTATATAGACTTTTGTCTTCAGGATGCTCCCATACTGCGGAAGCTGATCCTTCATACGGTAAAGGTAGATTGCGTCTTTAGGATACTATTTTTACTATAGAACTGATCATTTGGACAATGTATATGAAGATATTATCTTTAGGATGTTTCTTTGCTACGGAGCTGATCCTTCGAACGATGAATGTAGTTTGATGGGTATGAACCCCCCATTGGGTTTGAGTCTTCTTTGTAAGGCTCTGCCTTAGGATGCTCCTTCGACGAGGTAGTTAACCCTTCGGCTAATGAGTATGGAACTCTGTCTTCCGGATGCCCCTTTTGATGTGGTGGCTGACCCTTCAGACAGAGAATGTGGTGGTGGCTTACTGATCCTGATCAGGTGCCGACTCCATGGGGAGTAATTTTTGTTTGAATTTTTGTTGTAGTCATCCGGTGCACCGGAGATTCTTTGATTTTTTAGGCTTTTACAATAGCCATCCAGCTTGTTGATTGCTAGGGATTCTTTGTCTTTGGCTTTTTCCATAACCATTCGGCTTTGTTGGTTGTCGAAGATTTTTTTATTTTGGATTTTTTTCAATGGTCATCCAACTTGTCGATTGCTGGAGATTCTTTGTTTTTGGCTATTTTATTCTCTTTATTGTGACCCATTTGGGGTTTTCATTGGTTACCTAAAAGTTAGGATATTTATTCAATTTCACCTTTTTCTGCGATTTATCTCTTTTTTCTCGCGATTTTGAAATTTGTCTTTTTTTATGGGGATAATGTGTGTGCCTTTTTACTTTTTAGTTTCTTTTATCCATGCAGGCTTTTTTATTTCTTTTTTGGGGATCCGCAGGGGATGAATTTTTTTCTCTTTTTTTTGTCCCTGTTGGGGAATGGAGTCTTGGCTCCTTGATGGATGATGATGAGAGCTAGCTTTGTAAAGCTCTTATTCTACTGGGAGGAATGGAATTTCCGATCCCTTGATTTGCTCTATTTTTCTTCTTTTTTATATGACCCACTTGGGGAGTTATTTGGCCTTCCTTTGCCATGACCCTTTTTCTCTTTTTTGTATTCGCTAAGGATGAAGGTTTTTCTTTTCTTTTCTTCTTTTTTCTTTTTCTTGAGCCCTTGGGGGTACGGAGATTTGACTTGTTGATTTTGATGATGGTCTTTCGAGGAACCTTTATTCTTTGTCAGGGAATGTGGCGGAGATTTGAATGAGTATGCTTGCTGACTCATGTGGTGACGATGCGAAGTCTTAGGGTAATATTTTTGTTTTGCCTTCAGAGTAGGCAAGGATCCACTTGGGGATGACTAAGCCTTTCCATCGGCTTTTCTGTTGATTTCTATCTTCTTTTATCGAGTAAAAGGATGACGACTAGAGCTTTGGCTTCTAGAAGCTCTTATTTTGCTTGAGTCAATTTATTGGTGGCAACTTGCTCTGCTTTCTTGAGGGAGAGCATTATTTGGAGACTTAGTCTGGGTGCTTCACAAACATGGAGCTAGTCTCCTTATATGCATGAATGATTTTCGTTTTTTATTATTTATCTGAAGTAATTTTTTATTTTATATTTTGACCGAGCCATTTTGTGCGAATACTGGTGTGTGAATGCCCCTAAATGCAATCCATTCATTTATTAGATGCACTTAGAAAATTGACCAGCATTCTCTTGTTGGACTTTCATGATTATGCTGATGGGCTCCTGTCGCCGCTGTCAAAAGAGGAGGTCGAAGCGACGCGATGGTTCTGACTTTCCAATTTTCGCGTTTTGTGGGTGAGGTTACAACGCTTCTAGGTTGTCCAATAACCGGGCTGAACCTAAGGGCGAGGTTTTCAAAAGAGAGCTTTTAGATCGTCCGATAACCGGGCTAACCTAAGAGCAAGATTGAGAGGGTTCTTATGGAGTCGCCACCGATGTTTTTACCAGAAACATCGAAAAAGGAAAGAAAAAGGCATTGGTTTTTTAAGAAAAACCAACTTTGGTCGTTTAAACCAGAGTTGGGTAAGGGAGTTAGTTACATGTAAGGGAGGTATTAGCTTCCTTACGACGCCCCTTTCAAGTTCCCTATGATGGGCCGGTTATTTTATAAATAAACTTTTGAAATGACTCTTTTACCCTTTTATTTGCAGAATTAAAATAATGACTACATGACCCTAATAACTATTGCACAATTTAATATAAGTAAAAAAGACAATAAAAGAGAGGGAGAGAGTAAATAAACCTCCGGAGCAAGCTTTGATTAATTCTCGTAAAAAATAGTGTGCATTTTGGCAGCTCTTCGCTCTTAGAATGTCGAATTCTCTCTTGAAAACGCTATAAAAACTCTCTTAAACACTCAGAAACTCCGAAAATGCTTCGGAGGTGCTCTAAAAGAAGAATTTTGAGAAATTGCAGAAGGGAAGGTGGAAAAGTTGTGTGAAATGAAGGGGAAAGCGCCCCCTATTTATAGGGATTCGCGCCTGTCAGGTCGAGACCGTTGTCTCGCCTAGCAAGGTCGAGATGGCGGTCTCGTCATTCGGGACGGCAGTCTCAACTTTGATAAATGGCGAGACTACCGTCTCGCCAAATGAGACGGCGGTATCGACTTACCAAATGGCGAGAGGGTCGTCTCGCCAAACGGGAGGGGGGTCTTGCCAATGGCAAGTGGTGAGATGGCTGTCTCGCCAAACAGGACGACATTCTCAACTTGCCTTTGGTCGAGACGACGGTCCCAAAAAGCAAGACGGTGATCTCGACCCCTGAAGGTGGAAATCCTTATTTTTTGTACAAGAAAGCCTTCCTGCTCTAATATGGGGCCTAATAGTCTCTCCTAGTGGCTTTTTAGGCTTTGTTCATCTTTGAATAGGAGGTCTTCTGTTCTTATTTTGAGGCCGGGCAAGATTTGGGGTCTACAGTTGCCCCCCCTTCACCTGACTAGCCGACTGTTGGCCTATTGTGCCAAGAAGATCGGCTGGAGGGTGAAGGAGTTAACCCTCTTTCCCGGTTGTCCTTCGGATGCTCCGTCTTGTGGTGGCTGATCCTCTGGGAAAAAGTATATGCCTCTGGGATGCTCCTTCTTGCGGTAGCTGATCCCTTCTGTTGATGAGTATGAACCCCCATCTGGTTTGACGAGTATGAACCCTCGTCTGGTAAGCCCTTTTTTGTAAGGCTTGATGAGTACACACCCCCATCTAGTGTTTGACGAGTATGAACCCCCATCTAGTAAGCCCCCTTCTGTAAGGCCTGACAAGTATACACCTCCATCTGGTGTTGAGTCTGAAGCACTTGTTGGATTTGATGAAGACATATAAAGTTTAGAGAGTTTATTTTGTGGGTGTGTAGATAGATAGGTTATAGGTGTTGAACATTCAAGGACTTGATGTTGCACTTGATGGGCATGAAGATTGTTGATTTTGATGATGATTCAAGAACTCAAAGACTTAGAGTGTTGAAGACTTGTTTTGTATTGTAATAACTCTGTTTCAATTAGATTGAGTCTGTAATATTAGTGTTTAAGATAGCCGGTACATAGTCTACACCTTAGAAGCTTCAAAAAGCTCAAATTTATCATCCAGGCTCGGCTTTAATCGATTAAAACAGTGAGAAAAACCATTTTCTATATCTGCTCACTGGTTTAATCGATTAAAACTCCTGTTAATCGATTAACAGGCGGTTTAATCGATTAAAAGCCCTTTTAATCGATTAAAATAGAGAGTTTCAGGGTTCTGTTGATTTTGGCTCTGTAATAATCGATTAACTCTTGATTTAATCGATTATTTCAGTCAGATTTCGAATTTTAACTTCAAATCAACCCTATTTTCGAAAAACCTATTTCCAAGAACCCTAATTCTGAAATTCCCAATTCCCAAACCCTAATTTCTCTACTTAAGCTTCTCCATGACACTCAGAAAAGAAGAACAACCTTTTTCATACAAAAGTTAAGTGTTGTAGTGCCAGAGAACTGTTTGTTGCAAGAAAAAGGGGCTTTTGGAACCTGGTGTGGGCTAGAAGCAATAAGAATCACTAAGTGGAGTTCTTAGTGGATTGTGTGCTGTGCCGTCTCTAGGGAAAGTTGTTCATCATCTCTTGTGGATTTCAAGAGAGGTGTTTTCTTATCTTTATCTTTTCAATTGTAATTTGCTTGTAACAACTTGATTATAGTGACAGCGTTAATCCTCTGTTTGAGTGATTAGCAACTGGACGTAGGGTCTTTTGATCCGAACCAGTATAAATTTCATGTGTAAGATTCTCTTCTCTTCTCTATTTACATTTACACAGTTTTTAATCGGTAAAATTTGGGGAAAATTTTGAAAACCTAATTTTTATTAAGAAACCAATTCACCTCCCCTCTTGGTTTTTGTCCAACCACGCGAACATTCCACTGCGCGATTCTAACAAGTGGTATCAGAGCTTGCTTTGATAGTCATTCAAATTTTCGAAAATGGCCGGACAAAATAACACTTTTGCCGAAGGTGCGTCTATCAACAGACCCCCACTTTTTGCGGGTCAAAATTATCCTTTTTGGAAGGTACGAATGCAAATCTTTTTAGAGTCTGTTGATAGAGGCGTTTGGGACGCTATTTTAAACGATCCATTTGTTCCTAAAGTTACAGAGAACGGTGTTGACGTTCTTAAACATTTTTCTAGATGGACTGCAGAAGAAAATAGAAAAGCACAATTTGACGTTAGGGCTAGAAATATTATTTCATCTGCTTTAACCCTTGACGAGTTTTACAGGATCTCTGTTTGTAAAAGTACTCAAGAGATGTGGGAAAAACTAAGAGTAACTTATGAAGAAACCGATGATAGTGACTCGATTTCGGAGTCAAGTGATCTGGAAATAGAAGCTAACATTTGCTTGTTGGCGAAAGACAATATATCTTCCGACTTTGAGGTTAGTGATTCTGACTCATCCTCAAGTGATGATGAAAATGATTTTGATGAATTGCAAAATTCTTATAATGAATTGTTTAGTGCTTTCAAGAATTTGAAAAATGAATATAAAGTTGTAAAGAAGAATTTACGTAGATCCGAAAAGGAAATAGACTCCTTAAAAATGAAAATGACATGTCTAGAAGAAAAGGAGTCCTTAGAAACAAAAATTGTATGTTTAGATGAGGAAAATGATAAGAACCTAGCATGTGCAAATTGTAAAGAGCATGAATATGACATAGATATTCTTAATCATTTGCTAGACAAAGCCGAAAAGGAAATAGATGATCTTAAGAAGCATGAATTGATGTTTGCTCAAAATAATGTAAATCATCAAGTTCCTTTGAATAAGCCTAAAAGGAAAAATAAAAGAGTATGGGTAGAAAAAGGAACTTAAAGCATCTATGATTAGAAATGCATCATTTTCAAATGCTACGTCAAAAGTATGTTTTTATTGCATGAAACAAGGTCACACGTCAAATAGATGTAAAATTAAACATTTTGGTGTACCTAAAGGTAAATACATTTGGGTTCCTATAGTTAAATAGTTTGTTATGTCTCTAACCCCAAGGACCCAAAAGTTGTGGGGACCTAAGTTTACTATATTCTTGTTTTGTAGGAAACTTCCAAATCAAAGAAGTCTTTGTGGTATCTTGATAGCGGATGCTCAAAACATATGACCGGAGATAAATCTAAATTTGTGAGTTTCAAAGCTAAGGAACAAGGATATGTAACTTATGGGGACAATAACAAAGGGAAGATCCTTGGAATTGGAAACATAGGTGGTGCAAATACTTTGGAGATCAAGGATGTGCTACTTGTTGATGGACTTAAGCATAATCTCCTTAGTATAAGTCAATTATGTGACAAAGGCTTTAAGGTAATTTTTGAAAGTAAATTTTGCACCATTCACTTGATAGATTCCGAAAATATAGAATTAAAAGGTATTAGGCATAACAACATATATTTGATTGATTTGGATTGTTTACATGATTCTAGCATAACATGTTTAGTTGCTAAGGAAGAGAACCCTTGGTTATGGCATAAAAGGGCTGCTCATATAAATATGCATCACTTGAACAAATTGATTTCAAAAGACTTAGTTATTGGTTTGCCTAAGTTAAAATTTGAAAAAGATAGATTGTGTGATGCATGCCAAAAGGGTAAACAAGTAAAACTATCATTTAAATCAAAGAATGTTATTTCCACTTCAAAACCCCTAGAATTATTACATTTAGATTTATTTGGACCTTCTAGGATAAAAAGCTTTGGTGGAAATTATTATAGTCTTGTGATTGTTGATGATTAATCTAGATATACATGGACATTTTTTCTAACTACGAAAAGTGAAGCTTTTAAGGTCTTTAGAAAATTTGCAAAACAAATTCAAAATGAGAAAGACTTAAGAATTAAAGTTTTGAGAAGTGACCATGGTGGTGAGTTTCAAAATGAAAAGTTTGAAAGTTATTGTGAAGAAAATGGAATATTACATAATTTTTCTGCTCCTAGGACTCCCCAACAAAATGGTGTAGTTGAAAGGAAAAATAGGTCATTAGAGGAACTTGCTAGAACTATGTTAAATGAATCTAATGTTCCTAAATATTTTTGGGCTGATGCGGTAAGTACTGAAAGTGATCCTAGCAAAGATCTCATTGATTTGATGAAGTCAAAGATAAAGTCAAAGGTCAACTCTGCAACAGTCAAACAAGTCACTCAGAAGAATGGAGCTGAAGACTTAGTGTGTCTTAACAGAAAGCTTAGGTAAAACCACTTTACCTTTTCCACTGCACAAAGCTTCTTCATTCATTTTGCAAAATGCCTCAAAAACAGTTTTTAACAAATCAAAAACAAAAGCATTTTGGCAAAGAATTTTCTTAAACAAGTTATTAAGCTGATAAAGGTTTGAAAGAATCAATTTAAAACACTTAGAATGTTTTAAAAAGTGTTTTTACAATATTTTAATCGATACAAACTTCTTTTAATCGATTAAAACTCTTTATGACCGATTAGAATTCGAATGTAATAGGTCAGAATGCAATATAATCGATCAGATCTTAAATATGAGCGATTAGAATTATTTTAATCGATTAAAACACGTTTCAATCGATTAAAATCACTTTGGATGTCAGTATGATCGATCAGAATGAGATTATGACCGATCAGAGTTGGTTATGATCGATCAGAATTGAATTATGACCGATCAGACTTATTTCAATCGATTAAAACGCATTTCAATCGATTAAAATAACTTAGAAAAACTTTTCAATCGATTAAAGCGAACTTTCAATCGATTAAAATGACTTGAAAATATATGTGCAGTTTTTCAATCGATTGAAACGACTTTATATCAGCTAAAATAACTTAGAAAGTTTTATAAGAAGGTTTTTAAACATATCAATCGATTAATACGCGATTCAATCGATTGTTTTATACTTAGAAAATGTTTGTAAAACGTTTTAAGCTGATAAAAACGTGGTCGTATCAACTAAAACATTTTCGTTAAAGATCAAGAATGCATTAATGGGTTGAAAGGACTTTTAACAGATTATAACGGCTATTTCAACAGATTAAAACAAACTTTCAACAGATTAATTAATGCAGCAGATTTGAAAATTCTCTTTAAAAACGAGTTTTGCTTGAAACTTTGAAACAAGAGATTGAATATCAGTTTTTACACAATTCAAGCAATCAATACAAACAACTATTAGCATTTTTCAAGAAAGATACACAACTGTTTTTGTGAACTTCTTTTGAAATCTTTCTTGAGGCACTTTGCATTTCTTTGAAGAAGAAACTGACTGTGGATTGGTGTAATCCGGTTTGAGCTTTCTTTGTTTCTTCTTTTAAATTTCTATTCATTCATTTGTCTTGTTTTGTACCTGGAATTTGGGTACAAGTTTTCTGCTAAGTTGTTGTAGAAAGTTGCCAAGAAGCTGGAATTTGGTTCTTGGTGGAAAGGTTAAAGCAAGAGCTGGAATTTGGTTCTTGTGTGTGGTGCACTGGAATTTGGGCACTTGGTTTCTCTGCATGGCTGGAATTTGGTTGCGAGAGGTTTCCAAGAGCTGGAATTTGGTTCTTGGTGGAGAGTTAGAATAGGTGTAAGAGGGTGAGTACGTAAAACATCTATTCTAGTGGAACCCAGCTGGAATTTGGCTGGAGTACTGGACGTAGCCCTGGTATTGGGTGAACCAGTATAAAATTACCGGTGAAATCTTTCCTAACCTTTCTCTCTTTAATTTACTGCTGCTGCACTTAAATTGTTTGATTGCATTGTAATTTGTGAATTCATAAGTAATCTTAATTTTCGAATTAGATAATCTGTGTATTGCGAAAAACTTTCAAAAATCAATTCACCCCCCTCTTGATTTAAAACTACTTTTCTAACAATTGGCATCGGAGCGAGGTGCTTGAAAGTTACTCAAGTTACTTCGATCCATGGCATTTTACGAGGAGCGTACATTGATAGACCTCCACTGTTGTGTGGAACAGATTATCTATTACTGGAAACTAAGGATGAAAATCTTCATTGAATCTGTTAGTATAAATGCTTGGAATGTTATTGAACAGGAAATTGATATTGCTAACAGAATCCAAGATGATTGTATTGCCAAGAATATCATCTTATCTGCCCTTAACAAAAATGATCTTTTCAGGATTGCACATTGCCAAACAGCTGCACAAATGTGGAAGATTCTTGAAAAGACCTATGAAGAAGCACCAGAAATATGCTTGATGGTCAACTCGGAATCACCAAATACCAAGTGTAAGTTACGAATCTATGAACTATAGCTCATTACAAGATGCTTTCCTTGAAATACATGCAAGTAGCAAAGAAATTAGAAAGCTGAAAATAGAAAATTGAAAAGCATGAATAGGCTTTTAGAAAACAAGATCATTCTTCTTGAAAAGAAAATAACTGATGAAGAAACTAAGGATGAAAAGTTAGAATTAGAGAATGATACTGATTGCATGTGTAATATTGAAGATTGCAAAAGCTGTCCTGAGTTACAGAAACAAGTATCATATCTAGTAAAAACCTCATCTAAATTGGCACAAGGAAAAAATAATCTTGATAAGATACTTAATTCCCAAAAATTAGTTATTGAACGTGGTGGTATAGGTTATACACTGACCATTGGAAAGAAAACCAGAGCTTTCAAAAATTATTTTGCATATAGTAAAACTGTTTCATCTCCGTTTATCAAATGCTTTTACTTGTATGAAAAAAGGGCACTCTGTTAAATATTGCAGAATTAAGAAATATGCCGTACCTAAAGGGAGAATGAAATGGGTTCCAAAGATTAATTCTTTTCAAATAACATGATCAGGACCCAATAATTATAAAGGGTACCGAGAAAAATACTTAATTGTTTTGCAGGAACAAGTCTGGGAATCCCTTGAAGATCGAAGCTGCAAAACCAGGTTCTACGTGTATTTAAATTAATTGTTTTAATTGATATAAATCAATATTAATCGATTAAAATAACTTACTGATATCTGTCAGTACCATTTTAATCGATTGAAATATCGAAATAATCGATTGAACTGATCTCGGGATTTTGGTTTAATTGTTTTAATCGATTGTAATATCTGTATATCAACTAAAAACACTTAGGTATCAAAATAATCGATTCATTTACGTTTTAATCGATTTAAATTCTGGTGTCATGTTATTGATTTCATTACTGTACCTATCTAATCGATTCTTTCATAAAACAATCGATTAATTCACTGTAGATGTTTTCAACCCTAATGTCAAGAATCAAATTAATAGATAATGAGTTGATTAATCAATTAATTAGGTTCTGAAAACATGATTTACGAGCATCTAATTAAAGTTTGATAGGCCAATTCGATTAAAAAACCCAGGTCTTTATGATAATCCAGAATCTGCATAATGTGTTTAAATGTCTCTTTGAATTTCAAAAACTTGAAATCCGTTTCTTCATCAAACCAGGTTCTGAACTTATCATTTCTCAACTTATCATCTTTCTTACTGTTTTCATATTTTCAAAATCTCCTCTCAATTCTCTGCTGTAAACATGATCAAAATCATGACTGGTTCGAGCGATCTGTTTGAAACGTATCCATATTCAATTTTCTTTCAATGACACAAATTTTTAAATTAGAAAGCGAAGGCTGAACAAATCTTTGAATTGGGAACTCGACCAGTGACATAATGTGGGAAAACTATTACCTGTTATTCATGAATGAAAGAGTCTTTTATTTTGACAACAACATAAACATGATTCAAGTCTGTAGATGTTTACATTTCTCTTAATACTTTACATGGAATGCTGCATGGTAATACACTGAAAATCAAAGAAATTATCAAAGAATAGACTGTAACTTTTCTTATAGACACTAGTTACAAACAGGTCAAACTGTTAGGACTGAAAACATAGTTTATCAAAAATTTTTTAGTGATAATTGTTTCTGGTAATAAGTTATTCATTACTAGGAAATCCAATAAATACATGTTTTCATTAAATTTCTTGATATTACATTGCAATATATTTGAAATAATTTTGAGCATGCATTGGTTCAAAACTCTTGGTGAAATTCATTGGAACTGTGCAACTTTGAATATTTGCTTTAATCATCAATATCACGAGGTGACACTGTAAGGAAACCAATCTGGGACAGCAATTCAAAAATTGAATAACGTGGTACAGGGAATGTATGTTTTATGGTCAGTACAGGGATAAATTTTATATTGTTTTAGAATTACTGGATTGATTGTCATCACCTGTCCTCATTACTAATCATTGCCCACTCTACCAGAATAACATTCCTCAAAAGATAATGATGACTGGTTCACTATAAGTGAGAATAACACCCATCATACTACATTAATAAAAATACAGTTAGTTGCTTGGATGATGATAACTGCAGGGTTCAAAATGGGTTGGCTATTTTGAA
This sequence comes from Sphenostylis stenocarpa, assembly GCA_963425845.1. NCBI lineage: Eukaryota > Viridiplantae > Streptophyta > Magnoliopsida > Fabales > Fabaceae > Sphenostylis > Sphenostylis stenocarpa. The sequence continues at coordinate 96,838,564 of OY731403.1, read as the reverse complement.
AGGAAATTCCTATCTCAGTACATCATTAATCTGTGATTCATGCAATTTATGGTATCATGCACTCTGTGTGGAATCTGATAGTGAATGTACGTCTGTCAGTACATGATTCTGCCTCAGATGTGAAATAGTTGATGTTCCTAAAGAAACATTTAATTCCATTGAGTGTCAACCATGGACTGTAATGCAGTCAATAGTAACGATGAACTGCTAAAAGATTTCTTTTCAGGAAAAGTTTCTGTGTCTGCATTGCTGATACAGGAGTGACAGCGAGTTGTTGACTCAAATAGTTGATAGAGCAAAATCCGTTCCAGCGAAAAGTGGTTGAGGATCAAATGACTGAGTCACGTATTTTGGCATCTGACACAAATAATCAAGGAAATAAGAACAAATTCGTTTACACCAAGCTGGAGGATTTGCAACTAAACCAAGGAAATTGGGATAATTAAATATTGGTGGATAAACAGGGTCCCTTCTTACCTTTCCTTTATATCTTATCCCTTTTGATGCTAATTTCAATTTATGATCTGTAGTATCACTGGTTATTAAACAGAAACAATATTTTTAGCCTTGATTTATATAATGAAGGTTTAAAGTTAATCTAGATAGAATTTAAATAGATCCCTGAGAGCTTTAGCTAAATAAGATTTTATTCTGATGGATCTATTAGCTAAGATTTAATCAATATAGTTGTTAGTATTGTTAAAACATCCTTCTAAATGATCAGTTTTACAAAATATGCATTAAACATTACTTCATTTTCAAAACTGATTGTTTTAATCAATACAACATCTTGTTAATCGATTAAATGAACTTATTCAACATGTTTTAATCGATTTAAAATCGAAATAATCGATTATTTTTACTAAAGGTTCATGTTTTCAAAATCTTAAATGTTTTAATCGATTAAACTTTTCTTTCAATCGATTAAAATCATTTACCAAGAACATTTTAACCGATTATGCTCTGTTTTTAATCGATTTTTATTCGGGAAGAAAGATTAAAGGCTTTAGTTAATGGTCAGTTTACGTAAACATGCTACTAAAGCGTGATTCCCTTATCTTTACACGTGTTAATTGTATTCATTACAAACGTGTTAATGGAGATAAGTTTGAATCAACTTTAATTGATTATTTTCATGAGTGAAATATTGATTCACTTTGTATTTTCAAAAACTTGAGCATATTTTTCGAAACCTTACATTTTATTCTTTTCTCTTCTATTCCCTATTTTTGATGAAGTCAAAAGGGGGAGAAATAGTTGCATCACTTTAAGATAAATTTAAGAGCAACAGTTTAGGGGAGAAATAAGTTTTAGGGGGAGAAATAAGTTTTAGGGGAGAAACAAAACTTTATTACATTCTTATATTTCTCACCTAACTGCATTATCAAGTGACTTATTTTGCAGAGATTGTTTTTTCAAAATGGTGTTTGTCTTCATCAAATAGGGGGAGACTGAAAGTGATCCTAGCAAAGATCTCATTGATTTGATGAAGTCAAAGATAAAGTCAAAGGTCAACTCTGCAACAGTCAAACAAGTCACTCAGAAGAATGGAGCTGAAGACTTAGTGTGTCTTAACAGAAAGCTTAGGTAAAACCACTTTACCTTTTCCACTGCACAAAGCTTCTTCATTCATTTTGCAAAATGCCTCAAAAACAGTTTTTAACAAATCAAAAACAAAAGCATTTTGGCAAAGAATTTTCTTAAACAAGTTATTAACTGATAAAGGTTTGAAAGAATCAATTTAAAACACTTAGAATGTTTTAAAAAGTGTTTTTACAATATTTTAATCGATACAAACTTCTTTTAATCGATTAAAACTCTTTATGACCGATTAGAATTCGAATGTAATAGGTCAGAATGCAATATAATCGATCAGATCTTAAATATGAGCGATTAGAATTATTTTAATCGATTAAAACACGTTTCAATCGATTAAAATCACTTTGGATGTCAGTATGATCGATCAGAATGAGATTATGACCGATCAGAGTTGGTTATGATCGATCAGAATTGAATTATGACCGATCAGACTTATTTCAATCGATTAAAACGCATTTCAATCGATTAAAATAACTTAGAAAAACTTTTCAATCGATTAAAACGAACTTTCAATCGATTAAAATGACTTGAAAATATATGTGCAGTTTTTCAATCGATTGAAACGACTTTATATCAGCTAAAATAACTTAGAAAGTTTTATAAGAAGGTTTTTAAACATATCAATCGATTAATACGCGATTCAATCGATTGTTTTATACTTAGAAAATGTTTGTAAAACGTTTTAACTGATAAAAACGTGGTCGTATCAACTAAAACATTTTCGTTAAAGATCAAGAATGCATTAATGGGTTGAAAGGACTTTTAACAGATTATAACGGCTATTTCAACAGATTAAAACAAACTTTCAACAGATTAATTAATGCAGCAGATTTGAAAATTCTCTTTAAAAACAGTTTTGCTTGAAACTTTGAAACAAGAGATTGAATATCGGTTTTACACAATTCAAGCAATCAATACAAACAACTATTAGCATTTTTCAAGAAAGATACACAACTGTTTTTGTGAACTTCTTTTGAAATCTTTCTTGAGGCACTTTGCATTTCTTTGAAGAAGAAACTGACTGTGGATTGGTGTAATCCGGTTTGAGCTTTCTTTGTTTCTTCTTTTAAATTTCTATTCATTCATTTGTATTGTTTTGTACCTGGAATTTGGGTACAAGTTTTCTGCAAGTTGTTGTAGAAAGTTGCCAAGAAGCTGGAATTTGGTTCTTGGTGGAAAGGTTAAAGCAAGAGCTGGAATTTGGTTCTTGTGTGTGGTGCCTGGAATTTGGGCACTCTGGTTTCTCTGCATAGCTGGAATTTGGTTGCGAGAGGTTTCCAAGAGCTGGAATTTGGTTCTTGGTGGAGAGTTAGAATAGGTGTAAGAGGGTGAGTACTGTAAAACATCTATTCTAGTGGAACCCAGCTGGAATTTGGCTGGAGTCCGGACGTAGCCCTGGTATTGGGTGAACCGAGTATAAAATTACCGGTGAAATCTTTCCTAACCTTTCTCTCTTTAATTTCTGCTGCTGCACTTAAACTGTTTGATTGCATTGTAATTTGTGAATTCATAAGTAATCTTAATTTTCGAATTAGATAATCTGTGTATTGCGAAAAACTTTCAAAAATCAATTCACCCCCCCTCTTGATTTAAAACTACTTTTCTAACAAGTACTGCATGTTATGTTTTGAATAGAATGCTCATTAGGTCAATTATTAAATTTACTCCTTATGAATTGTTTAATGGTAGAAAGCCTAATGTTTCTCATTTGAAAATTTTTGGATGTAAGTGTTTTGTGTTAAATAATGGAAAAGATAACTTAGGAAAATTTGACTCTAAAGCCGATGAGGGCATTTTCTTAGGTTATTCATTAACTAGTAAGGCTTACAGGGTGTTTAATAGAAGAACTTTGAATATAGAAGAATCTATTCATGTTACATTTGATGAAATTGTAGACCTTGGGGGAAATCCTCTTGAGTCAAATAAAGAACTTGCAGGTGATGATGAGTATATAAGAGAGGCTCTTGAAGAATTGTATTTGGAAGAAAATGAGCCTTCTCAAACACCTGAATTAGCAAAAGAATGGCAATCACCAAGAGGACTCTCAATGGACAATATCATAGGTGATATTTCAAAAGGGGTAAGAACTAGAAACATGTCTAACTTTTGTATGTCTGTAGCTTTTGTGTCATAGATTGAACCCAAAAACGTTGAGGAAGCACTTAAAGATGAACAATGGTGCATAGCCATGCAAGAAGAACTTAACCAATTTGAAAGGAATCAAGTCTGGGAATTAATCCCAAGAGAAGAGTCACATCAAGTAATTGGAACCAAATGGGTGTTTAGGAATAAGCTTGATGAAGATGGGAACATAACAAAGAATAAAGCTAGACTTGTTGCCAAAGGCTATTGTCAGGAGGAAGGTATAGACTATGATGAAACTTATGCTCCTGTTGCCAGGTTAGAGGCTATACGCCTACTTCTTGCTTATGCATCTTTAATGAAATTTAAATTATATCAAATGGATGTTAAGAGTGCATTTTTGAATGGTTTTATTAAAGAAGAAGTTTATGTGGAGCAACCCCCAGGTTTTGAAGATTTTAGTTTTCCTAATCATGTTTTTAAATTAAAGAAAGCATTATATGGGTTGAAACAAGCTCCTAGATCTTGGTATGAAAGGCTAAGTAGTTTCCTTACTTCAAATGATTTTTCTAGAGGAAAAATTGATTCTACACTGTTTATAAAGAAAGTTAAAGAACATATCTTATTGGTCCAGGTATATGTTGATGATATTATTTTTGGATCAACTGATAATTCGTTATGTGTAGAATTTGCTAAGATAATTCAGGGAGAGTTTGAAATGTCTATGATGGGAGAATTGACGTTCTTCCTTGGACTACAAATCAACAAACTTAAAGATGACATTTTCATCTCTCAAACCAAATACTGCAAAGAGATCCTTAAAAAGTTTGGAATGGACACCTCTAAGGAAGCTAACACACCCATGGGAACTTCATGCTATCTAGACAAGGATGAATCAGGTTTGGAAGTTAATCAATCTATGTATAGAGGTATGATATGTTCACTGTTATACTTAACTGCAAGTAGACCTGATATTATGCATTTTGTATGTGTGTGTGCTAGATTTCAGGCTTGTCCAAAAGAATCTCACCTAATTGCAGTAAAACATATTCTAAAATATTTAAAAGGAACTAGTGGTTTTGGTTTATGGTATCCATCTGATGCGTGCACTAGTCTAATAGGATATTCTGATGCTGATTATGGTGGATGCAAAATTGATAAGAAAAGTACTAGTGGGACATGTCATTTGTTAGGTTCATCCTTAGTATATTGGCATTCTAAGAAACAAGCTTGTGTTGCTTTATCTACCACTGAAGCTGAATATATTACAGCTGGTAGTTGTTGTGCTCAAATTCTGTAGATGAAACAACAGTTAGAAGATTATAGTATATTTTTAAATGACATACCTTTAATGTGTGATAATACGAGTGCAATTAATCTTACTAAGAATCCAGTAATGCACTCTAGGACTAAGCACATAGAAATTAGGCATCACTTTTTGAGAGATCATATCAACAAAGGAAACTGTAAAATAGAATACGTTGATACAAAGCATCAATTAGCAGATATTTTTACTAAGCCTCTACCCAAAGATAGATTTTATGATCTTAGAAGAGACTTAGGAATTTTAGAAATAGCTTAAATTCTGCTTATTGAGATAGTTTTTGGATGATTGTAATGTTAAAATTCATTATACAGGATGTTCATAGTTTATCATGTGTTAAAACCTCAAAAATATGATGTACTCTCTGGAATAATCGATTAATTGGAGTTATAATCGATTATTTGCATCCAAAACACTCAAAACAGGGCATTCCTCTCTGGATTAATCGATTAATTCGATAATTAATCGATTAAATACAGAATTAATCGATTATCTGCACAATATAATCGATTAAATGGTTCTGGCACTGGTTTAATCGATTAATCTGAGTTTTAATCGATTAAACCTGGCAAGTTTGGCCTCCTAGCCGTTGCCAACGGATCTCTTGACCTATATTCACTTCCATATGACTGTTAGACATGCTTGATTATAAATAGGGGCCTCCATTTCACTTCTACTCACTTCTATCTCTTGAAATCAAGCTTTCTTACCTTATTCTAGCTAAATTGACCTCTTCTCACTACACATAGCTTTCTAAATCTTCTTGTTATTCCTCTAATCTTTCAATGGCCTCATCTTCTCGTGATAAGATCCCCACTAGAAGAAGATCTGCACCCTCATCTCGTCCCCGTCCTAATTCTGTAGAAGGATGGATTTCTGATACAGATGGCCAACAAGAATTTCTGACCTATTGGAAGGAACGTGTTATTATCTCTCCAAAGTTCCTTATTGGTGAGCAGTTCATCAATAGGGGATTCAACTTTCCCAACCTTCTTGAATTTCAAGGAGTTCTCCCTTTCATCCAAATGCAAGGTACATATTATCCTGACCTTGTTAGGGTATTTTACTCTAGATTTAAATTTAGAGATCAAATTGCTACTTCTAGAGTCAAAGGCGTCACAATTATTCTTGACGACGATATTTGGGAGAATGTTGCTCACTTTCCAATTAGAGAAGATGCTATTAACATTTATGGTGAGTTAGATGATTTTGACAGGTTCTTAGCTTACCGTTCTTTTCTGCGAAATCCCTCCATGGAGATTGGGCGACTCCTTCTTGCTGGACCTCTGGAGAAGGAGGAACGCATGATTCTACATCTAATTGTCTGGATCCTCTGTCCCCGGGCTACAAATCATGCTCAATGTTCTTCAATTGATCTTCGGATTATTCATGCCATAATGAATAATGAGCCCTTAGATTGGGACGTTCTTGTCACCATGACAATGTTAAAAGCAAAACGCCATCCCACCTTCAAAATTCCATATGCCCTCCTTGTCTCTCGGATTCTTGAATATAAGGGAGTCAATGTCGAAGGTGAACAAACAGTAAGAACAAATAACTTGAATCGCATGCTTGACAACACATTGATCCAACTACAAATGGTGCGTGTCAACGACATCTATGTTCACAAGGATGATGTTCCGAATCAAGATGGTGACAATGAAGATTCTGATGAAGATATGCCTCCTACTGCTGAGTTTCCCTCTGATCAAATCCAAAGTGTTGGAACTTCCTCTACTCATCATGAAACCCGACAATCCATGGAAGACATGTTATCTAACATGAATCAGAGAATGCAGTCTTTCTTCACTCTTTCTGGAGTACGGCATGAGGAAATAATTCGCCGTATATCTGATGTAGATGATAAAGTGTGTCGTTTAGAAAATAGATTTGATGCACACTTTCATAGTGATGATAGTGAAGAATTTTAAAATTTGTAATTTTTCTCTTATATTGTAATGAATGCTTTTATCTGAAATAAAATGTGGAGTTCTGTTTTTGCTATATTTGAGGGGGAGTTTTCTCTAAGTTATGCATATTTTGAGGGGGAGCTCTTATGTTTGCCTTAGCAGAATTATTTTTGATTATAATCAAAATAGGGGGAGAAATATTTAAGCCTAATATTATTGTTTTTAAATATTATCTGGTATGTTTAATGTGTTTGTTAGTATGACAGATAAAACAGGTTATTACAAGGCTTTAAAAGATAATTTTGATCATCATAAAAAAGGGGGAGATTGTTGAACATTCAAGGACTTGATGTTGCACTTGATGGGCATGAAGATTGTTGATTTTGATGATGATTCAAGAACTCAAAGACCTAGAGTGTTGAAGACTTGTTTTGTATTGTAATAACTCTGTTTCAATTAGATTGAGTCTGTAATATTAGTGTTTAAGATAGCCGGTACATAGTCTGCACCTTAGAAGCTTCAAAAAGCTCAAATTTATCATCCAGACTCGGCTTTAATCGATTAAATAGGGAAATAATCGATTAAAATAGTGAGAAAAACCATTTTCTATATCTGCTCACTGGTTTAATCAATTAAAACTCCTGTTAATCGATTAACAGGCGGTTTAATCGATTAAAAGCCCTTTTAATCGATTAAAACAGAGAGTTTCAGGGTTCTGTTGATTTTGGCTCTGTAATAATCGATTAACTCTTGATTTAATCGATTATTTCAGTCAGATTTCGAATTTTAACTTCAAATCAACCCTATTTTCGAAAACCCTATTTCCAAGAACCCTAATTCCGAAATTCCCAATTCCCAAACCCTAATTTCTCTACTTAAGCTTCTCCATGGCACTCAGAAAAGAAGAACAACCTTTTTCATACAAAAGTTAAGTGTTGTAGTGCCAGAGAACTGTTTGTTGCAAGAAAAAGGGGCTTTTGGAACCTGGTGTGCGCTAGAAGCAATAAGAATCACTAAGTGGAGTTCTTAGTGGATTGTGTGCTGTGCCGTCTCTAGGGAAAGCTGTTCATCATCTCCTGTGGATTTCAAGACAGGTGTTTTCTTATCTTTATCTTTTCAATTGTAATTTGCTTGTAACAACTTGATTATAGAGACAGCGTTAATCCTCTGTTTGAGTGATTAGCAACTGGACGTAGGGTCTTTTGATCCGAACCAGTATAAATTTCCTGTGTAAGATTCTCTTCTCTTCTCTATTTACATTTACACAGTTTTTAATCGGTAAAATTTGGGGAAAATTTTGAAAACCTAATTTTTATTAAGAAACCAATTGACCCCCCCTCTTGGTTTTTGTCCGACCACGCGAACATTCCGCTGCGCAATTGTAACAATAGGTTTAGAATTTAATCTCTTGATAGTTCAATAGATCTTATGATAAGCTCCTTTAAATGATGCATCTCATTGAACTTATTTTACTGCATGAAAAACCAACCTTTTAGCATTTAAAGAACAAATTGAGTTTTTCAATCTGTTAAAAAGAATTTTCAATCTGTTAAAATCACTTAAATAGGAAATGTTCATATGTGTCAAAATTTTAATTGATTGAATCACAGAATCAACAGGTTAAAATGTTCTTAATGATTTTTCCATATTAAAGGTTTCACAATTTTAATATGTTGAAATCAAGTTCAATCTGTTGAAACAGAGAGATGTTATTTTCACTTTGAAGTATCTCATAAATTCAATCTGTTGAAACAAGTTTTAATCTGTTGAAACAAAAAGCTACCATTTTTCTTCGAACTGGTTTAATCCATTGAAAACTCGAAACAACCGATTGAATTAGTTTTTAAATGAAATCAATTGATTGAAACGTCATTTTAATCGATTGAAAAATACTCTGATCGATCACAACTCAATTCTGATCGATCATATCTGATTCTGATCGATTACAACTCAATTCTGATCGATCATATCTTGTTCTGATCAGTTATAAAACAATTTTGATCGGTCAGCTTCGACTCCAAGGCATTTTTAATTAATTGAATCTATCAGGCTTCTCTCTTTTACTCTATAAATACAATTTTGATTTCTCTTTTGACATATACAATTTGGAAAACATTTGAAAGCAATCTTAGAGCTATCATATTAGTGCCTTTCTCTGTGCATTCATAAAACTTTTAATATCATAAGGCGTTTAGATCAAGATTGTTGAAAGTTCATCAAGAGAGAAAGTTCTGAGTTGGGAAATTGCTTCTAGACTTCTATATTGTTAAAGCTGCAGTCCAGGTTTATTCTTTTCATATACTTGTACCAAGGTTGATTGTGTAGATTGGGTTTGAATCTGCACTGGTTACAGTAACTGGGTTTGGTTACTGGGTGGATAATTCAAGAGTCTACCTTGTGGTGTTGTAAGATAGTTCTTGGGGTAGATTGGTGTATATCTATTGGTTTGTATTCTCACTTGGAATTAGTGGAACTTGGCAGGTTTGTCAAGAACTGGATGTAGCTCTGGAAAAGAGTGAACCAGTACAAACTCTTGTGTTGAATTTCTTCTTTCATCTCTTTTCAATTCTTGCTTATATTCTTACTTTGTTTAAAACCAAGTCTGCCTAATAAATGATTGGATAAAGATTAATCATTCTTCCAAAAGAAAGAGTGTTTTTCGAAAAAGTTTTCAAAAGTTCAATTCACCCCCCCTCTTGAACTCAACCATTAATTCTTACAATTGGTATCAGAGCTGGTTTTTGTAAGTTACTCAAGAATTTGATCCAAAGGTTTAAATGGCTGAGGGAAAGATGACTTTTTCGGAAGGAGCCTCCATTAATAGGCCTCCTCTATTTGCTGGTGTGAATTATTCTTTCTGGAAGGTTAGAATGAAAATCTTTATTGAATCTCTTGATAGGGGTATTTGGGATACAATTGTTAATGGGCCTTTCAAACCAACTCATACAGTAGATGGTAAAATTGTTGAAAAAGACTGGGATAAATTAACTGATGCAAAAAATAGGAAAGTACAATATGATTATACTACTAAGAATATTATTACCTCTGCCTTAAATCTTGATGAGTTTTTCAGGGTTTCTCAATGTGCCTCTGCCAAAGAAATGTGGGAGATTCTAGAGGTCACTCATGAGGGTACCTCTGATGTGAAAAGGGCAAGAAAGCATGAATTAATTAGGGACTATGAATTGTTCAAAATGTAGCAAGGTGAAACCATTGCAGATGTGCAGAAAAGATTCACGCATATAGCCAATCATCTAATTGGATTAGGCAAGACATTTGACAAGGAAGAGTTAAACATCAAGATTCTAAAATGTCTGGACAGAACTTGGCAACCAAAGGTGACAGCTATATCAGAATCAAGAAACTTAACTGAGATGACTACTGCATCATTGTTTGGTAAGCTAAGGGAACACGAGTTGGAGATCAATAGGTTTAAAGAACAAGAAAATGCAGAAAAGAAAAGCAGAAACATTGTTCTCAAGACAATTGAAGAAAGTAGTAATTCTGAAGAAGATGAATCTGAGAATCTGACTCTGTTGGTTAAGAAGTTTGGGAAATTTCTTAGAAAGAAGAACAAAATTGGCCAGGTTAAAAGGTACTCTGATAAAAGAACTGAATCTAGTCAAAATACTTTTACTTGTTATTCTTGTGGTAAGCAGGGACACATAAGGAGTGAATGTCCAGAAAAATCCAAGAATCAAAACAAAAAGGAGTCAAAGTACAAAGGGAAAAAGGCTTACATAGCTTGGCAAGACAATGATTCATCCTCTAGTTCTATATCTGAAGGTGAAGAAGTGAATCTATGCTTAATGGCTGGCTGTGAATCCTCTTCATCGCATGTAAGTTCAACCCCCACAGAAAATGAAATGAATTACAACACATTACTAAATGCTTTCAATGAAATGAATAATGAAGCTAGGAGTTTATCTCATACAAATAATCGGTTAAAAGGACTAAATAACTGGTTAGAGAATAGGGTTAAAATTCTAGAAAGAGAATTACTAGAAAGCAAGACAAATATGGAACATCTTGAGATAATCTACAATAATTCATCTGCTGGTAATGCTACTGCTAACAACATGTGTGAAAAGTGTATCTCTTTGCAAAATAAGGTTGAGTATTTGATTAAAACTCTGTCTAAGTTTACTCATGGTAAAGAAAACTTAGATACACTTCTCGGGTCCCAAAACTGTGTTTTTGATCATACTGGAATTGGGTACAAACCTAAGATTGGGGTTAAAACTAAAAGATATTTGAATTTCTTTTCTTTTAGAAAACCAACAGCATCTCCTTTCTCATCTTGTCATTATTGTATGAAAAAAGGGCATACTATAAAATTTTGTCATATTAGAAAACACTTTATGCCACGGGGTAAAATGAGATGGGTTCCAAAATATGTGAAACAGAAAATTTGACCACTAAGGACCCAAAGTAATTAAGGGTACCAAATACTTGATGTTTGATTTTTCGGGAACAACAGCAAGAATCACTTTGGTACTTGGACAGTGGATGCTCAAGGCATATGACAGGTGATATTTCAAAATTCCAGAAACTGAGATTGAAGAATGGAGGACACGTGACATATGGAGACAACAACAAGGGAAGAATCTTAGGTTCTAGAGATATAGGAGATGGTGAAACCGTGACTATTCACAATGTTCTTCTTGTTGAAGGTCTCAAGCACAACTTAATCAGTATAAGTCAATTATGTGATCTAGGTCACAAGGTTATCTTCAAACCAGAAATCTGCCTAATCTGTGAGCCAAAATCTGACATGGTAATGTTTGTAGGTAAGAGGTTAAATAACATTTACATGCTAGATATCAAGCATTCTATCTCATCTCAAAGTTGTCTTCTTACTAAAGAAGAAGAATCTTGGTTATGGCATAGAAGGCTTGCACATATTCATCTTAATCATCTTGACAAACTGATTTCTAAAGATTTAGTCTCTGGGCTACCTAAGCTTCAAATTCTGAAAGACAAAATATGTGAAGCTTGTTTAAAAGGTAAACAAACTAGAAAATCCTTTTCAAACAAAAACATTGTTTCTACTTCCAGACTTTTGGAACTGCTTCACATGGATTTGGTTGGTCCTTCAAGAAATAAAAGCCTAGGTGGTAATCTCTATATCATGGTAATTTTTGATGATTTTTCCAGATTTACTTGGACTATATTTCTAAAAGCCAAATCTGATTCTTTCAAATCTTTTAAAAAGCTTGCCAAGGTTCTACATAATGAGAAAGGTTATTTCATTACATCTATTCAAAGTGACAATGGTGGAGAATTTGTAAATGAAAAGTTTGAATTGTTCTGTGAAAAGTATGGCATAAAACACAACTTTTCTGCTCCGAGAACTCCTCAACATAATGGTGTTGTGGAAAGAAAGAACAGATCCATTGTGGAACTTGCTAGAACAATGATTTGTGAAAATGTTTTACCTAAATACTTTTGGGCAGATGCTGTAAACACTGCTTGCCATGTTTTGAATAGAGTTTTGATTAGACCTATCCTTAAGAAAACCCCATATGAACTTTACAAAGGAAGAAAACCGAACATAAACTATTTCAGGGTTTTTGGATGTACATGTTTTGTTTTAAACAATGGAAAAGAAAATATTGGCAAGTTTGATGAAAAATCTGATAAAGGGATCTTTCTTGGCTATTCTTCTAACAGTCATGCATATAGAGTCTATAATCTGAGACTAAAATCTGTTGAAGAATCAGTACATGTTGTTTTTAATGAGTCTCCTCGAGTGTTGCAGAATAAAACAACAGGTACTGCAGATGATGACGATTTAACTGATAATTCTTATCAGTTAAAACATCCCAGTGGTTTAGATCAACATATTGTCGAAGAAGGTGATCATTCAATTGATCCTACAAAAGCTGATCCACCAGAAAGAATTGATGAAGAACAGGAAGAAGATATCTTGGATGAGCTTCCTAAAGAATGGATTGTCCCAAGAGATCTTTCTCTAGACAATGTCATTGGACAAATCAATAAGGGAGTATCCACTAGGCATTCTCTTAATCAATTCTGCAATCATATGGCATTCATTTCACAAATTGAACCTAAAACTGTTAAGGATGCATTAAATGATGAATATTGGGTTAGTGCCATGCATGATGAGCTTAATTAGTTTGAAAGAAATCATGTGTGGGAATTAGTTCCTAAATCCAAAGATATCAATGTAATTGGTACTAAGTGGGTATTCAAAAACAAATTAGATGAACACGGGATTATTACTAGAAATAAAGCTAGGTTGGTAGCCAAAGGATATAATCAACAGGAAGGAATTGATGTTGATGAAACCTTTGCACCAGTAGCTAGACTTGAAGCTGTTAGACTGTTATTAGCTTATGCGTGTATTAGTGGTTTCAGATTACTTCAGATGGATGTCAAGAGTGCCTTTCTAAATGGACTCATTAATGAAGAAGTCTATGTTGCTCAGCCTCCTGGTTTTGAAAATCACAAACATCCTGACCATGTCTACAAGTTGAAAAAGGCTCTTTATGGATTAAAACAAGCTTCTAGACAATGGTATGAGAGGCTAAGTAATTTCTTAATTGATCAAGGCTACAAATAAGGTGAAGTTGACAAAACCTTATTCATTAAGAAATCTGGATCTGACATTATTCTGGTGCAGGTTTATGTTGATGATATCATCTTTGGTTCTACTAATAAAGCTCTATGTAATAAGTTTGTTAAGGAAATGCAAAGTGAATTTGAAATGTCAATGATGGATATATCTAGTATTGAATAATTGATTCTTTATTATGATACTGTGCTTTTTAACAGATTGAAACATGTTCAATCGATTAAATTGACTGAAAATTTTGAAAGTATGTGTTTTAATCGATTGAAATTGTGAAATAATCTATTGATTTCCTGATTCTCAATCTCTGTTCATGATGTATTACCAGTTTAATTGATTAAATAATCTTTTAATCGATTTATTTCAATAACTCTGTAGCTCTGCATGTTTTTCTTTTACAAATCAATCGATTCAATCTTCGATTCAATCAATTTATTTTACTTGTGATGATCTGCATCTATATCAGTAATTGAAAATCAATTGAGTTTATGGAAAAACAATTGGTTAATTTTTTTTTTGGGTTAGTAGTGTATGCGTTGCCTCTAATAACTTACTGCAGATTGGGATGAGTGCCTTTGGAACTGGGAACAACTTCAACTACTCTCTTAAATGTAATAGTTATTCAATAAAAGCTGAATGATTGTGATTGGAAATCAGGTGTGAAGGTAATTGAATATCACAATAACAATTCTCTTTTTCTCTCTCTGCCTTTACCATCTCTGACGCATGGAGCAGAACAACAGTAATTCACAAAGAGACAAAACTTGACTATTCAAAGTAGATGAAGAGTCTCATTTCCTCTTAGCATGAAATATTGATTCGAAAATCTTGTACTCTCTCCTTGAAATTCTCTCTTCTCTGTTTTTCGGTTCATCTCTCAAAACAAAATGTTGAAGCGCACCAAATCCAGGAGGAAGAAGTTCAGCAAAGGAGAATCCTCAGCTGCTGTGCAAGAAACCTCAGGAGGAGGGCGGATTGAATCCTGGTTCAATGGGAACCAAGAAAAGATGGACTTATTCATTCACGAAATGAGCAGGAAACAAATTAATATTTCCAAGGTTCTAAAATTCTCGTGGTTGGATGCTGAAGGATTCAGAGGTGTTCGGAAGCTGCTGCAACACTAGAAGCTTCAGAAGTTCCTTGAGCTCAATGGTAAAATCTATCCTGACCTTATCAAAGTTTTCTTCACTAATCTGTCATTTGAAGGCTCTACACTCAGAACTCAAGTTAAAGGAGTGGAAATAGAGATTACTCCCACTGTCTGGAAAGATGTTGCTGGACTCAAGGATGAAGGAGTGAAAGTCACTAAAGGATATACCTCTGATGTGGACGAATTCAACAAAGTTCAATACTTTCGATCGTGTTTGAGAAATAAGTGTGACTCTGTGAGTTCATTCAACACTAGAAATTTGAAACTTGAAGAAAGAATTCTTGCATTTATAGTGGCCTGCGAGCTTACTCCCAGGGGGAGCAATTATGCGAGTACTAAATGAAGGCGATTTAGTGCTCGATGTACTGTATCCATCACAAAATCAGAGTAAACTGGGTATTTGTCATCAAGGACCATATGATCAAAGTAAAAAGGCTAAGTGATTTTAGGTTTCCTTATGCAATCTTGATCTCTAAATTTCGACTCATTTTGGTATTGACTTGGAAGGAGAATTGGCTGAAACCATTCGCCCCACAAATGAGATTAACAACTCCATCCTTCTTGGCATTAAGCTCGGCGGTGAGCATACGGTTTTGCTCCTCTAATTGCCCCATCTTCTTGGCTTTCTGATCACAAGTGAGAACAGGAAGAAGACCAGCCACTTTCTAAATGATTTAAAGATTTTTATTATATTTTTTTTATTATGAATAATCGGTGTGAAATAGATATGCCTTAGACAATAGCTTTGGTATCTTCTCAAAAGCCTATGTTTTAAGGGTACCATACCCGCCTTCAGTGTGATGGTTCCCTTTTTTCAAAGGTTGCCAACATACCTTAGCGCACTTATCTCTTCTAGGAAGGTGATAAACCCACTTGGGTTTCTTTTGCTATTGTCTAAGGATATCTAATGCATCCTAGAATGAGTGTGTTTATGCATGCACTACAAAAATATTTTTTATGACAACAAATATTGAAAGTGGCATAACTTTTGACTGGGTTGTCCGATTTGGACGCACAGCATGTTAAAACGAAGAGAAAAGGGTGAAGAACCAAGTTGCAAATTGCCGTAGGCGATTTGGCCCAGTAATTTTCCCAAAAAACGTCTCTAAGACCCATTTTTTAGGGGTTTATTAAAATGATGAGCATGCTGTAATTATTTTCTCTCTTAGTTTTTCCACTTATTGGATGATATGGTATGAATAATACGACTTTGCCAAGAATCTTTTTAAAGTAAAAGGCATTTTTATTGCTTTAATATTTTTTTTTATGACCCTTTATCTCTTCTGTCGGTCAACGTGGCTACTTAGCTTGCAAAGAACTTGAAACCAGGCTAGCTTAACTGAAGACTGTCCGAGATAAAGGTCTTTTATCTTATCACTTTTTGTTATTTTTAGGGTTTTTTCATTTTTTTGTTGTTGTATGATTACCCTATGCTAATGCATCAATACAAATGCAGCAAACGTATGCACACACAATTCCAGATCTGTTCTAGAATTAAAAAGCAATCAATCAATATAAATGCAGCGACAAAATTAAAATAGAGAAAGGTTAAGAAAGATGTCACCGGTGTTTTATACTGGTTCACCCAATACCAGGGCTACGTCCAGTCTCCAGCCAAATTCCAGCTGGGTTCCACTAGATAAAATGTTTTACAAATTTACAATCTTACACTTTGTCGCCGCCGTCCCTTTCCGACGTCCGGGGGGGGACGTCTTAGAAACGTTTATGCGAGCGGTCGCGAAAAGATGGTTTAGACTCGCGTTCTTATTTTAAAAGGTTTTCGAAAAAGGGGTTCTTATGGAGTCGCCACCAATGTTTTAACCTTAAACATTGGAAAAGGAAAAAATGTTGATTTTAAGAAAAACCGCACTTGGCCATTATAACCAGAGTTGGGTAAGGGAGTTAGTTACGTGTGGGGAAGGTGTTAGCACCCCACAACGCCCCTTTCGGGTTCCCTATGACAGATTAATTCATTTAAATAAAGACTACAAGAAATTACGCGATTACCCTATTTTATTACATAATATTAAATGGCTATCTACATGATTTTATTCTATATTGCATGCATAAAATGATTAATAAAGCTAAATAAAGCAATAAAAGAGACAAAATAGCTATCTACATGATTTTATTCTACATGGCATAAATAAAGCTAAATAAAACAATAAATAAAGCAATAAAAGAGAAGAGAGTTGAAAAGAACCTCCAGTAGCAAGCTTGATATTGAGAATCTCGAACCGTGAGGATGCGTTTTGGCAACCCTCTCTCTACACAGACTCTCCTCACCAATACGAGGATCGACTCTACTAAAAATTTAAAGAAGAATCGAATGCTCGAATATAATTCCTTAACCGATTGTTACCTATTTAAGGCAATCGGAAAGATCATTCAAGAGAGGGAGAGAAATAGACAAGTGCTCTGAGTTTTAGAAAGTGTTTCAGAGCTCTCTGGGGTGTCTGTGGTGTGAAAAAAGTGGCAAATGAGCCTCCTATTTATAGTTTTTCGCAGCTGGCGCACTTTGGGACGCCCGTCTGGGTTGGTACGGCCGTCCGGACTGGGATGGCCGTCCCAAATGGCAAAATAACGAAGGCTCGAGACCCCAGGGGTTTGGGACGGCCGTCCCAACTTGGGACGCGCGTCCCGGTTGAATCCGGAGGGTTGGGACGGCCGTCCCAACTTGGGACGGCCGTCTCAACCTGTTCCGGCCGGTTTCGCGTTTCGGGACCACCTGTTGCGTTTGGGACCCCCTGTTGCGTTTGGGACCCCTGTTGCGTTTGGGACCCCCGTTGCGTTTGGGACCCCTGTTGCGTTTGGGACCCCCGTTGCGTTTGGGACCACCTGTTGCGTTTGGGACCACCTGTTGCGTTTGGGACCACCTATTGCGTTTGGGACCACCCGTTGCGTTTGGGACCCCCGTTGCGTTTGGGACCACCTGTTGCGTTTGGGACCACCTGTTGCGTTTGGGACCCCTGTTGCGTTTGGGACCCCCTGTTGCGTTTGGGACCACCTGTTGCGTTTGGGACCACCTGTTGCGTTTGGGACCACCTGTTGCGTTTGGGACCCCGGGAAGCTTTCCTTGCCGTTTTCGGACGTAGATTGATGCCGATGTGTGTCCATTGAAGCTTTATCTTCATATAGGAAGTGTTCTTGGCCTTCACTAAGATGCCGGGCGAGCTTTATCTTTGTGTAGGAAGTCTCTTTAGTCTTTATTGTGTGAATGAGTGAACTCCGTCTTCTGTTGTGGGAGGTCCTTTCTCGGTTTTGGGAAGCCGGATGAACTCCATCCTCGGGCGAAGTTCTTCTGGCCTTTATTTTGAGAGGCCGGGCAAAATTAGGGGTCTACAGCTGCCCCCCCTTCACCTGCCTAGCTAATTCGTTGGCTAGATATGCCGACAAAATTAGTAGGTAGGGGAAGGAGTTAACCCTTTTGCCCGGTCTTCCTTCGGATGCTGCTCCTTTGCCGATCCTCTGGATGATAAATATTTTGATAGGTACCAACCCCTATCTGGTTTGAGCCTCCTTTTATAAAGCTCTGGTGAGTACTTACCCTCACCCGGTATGAGTCTGTATTTTATTAGACTTTTGTGGGTACCTACCCCCATTAGGTATGAACCTTGTTCTGCAAGGTTTTGGTGAGTACCTACCCTCACCCGGTATGAATTTGCATTTTGCTAAACTCTTGTGGGTACTTACTTCCGAGGTGCTTAACACTGAACTATCCCCTAATAGAAGTAAGGTCTTTGCAACCCATCTTTGAAATATTTTAGGTGAGTATTTTTTACTCCACCTAATGCCTTCTGCAAAGTTTTTGATGAGTATTTACCCTCATCCGGTCTGAACCCCGTTATGCAAGGTTCTGGTGGGTATCTACCTCCACCAGGTTTGAATCTTGTTCTGCAAGATTCTGGTGGGTACCTACCCCCACCTGGTCCGAATCCCGTTCTGCAAGATTCTGATGGGTACCTACCCCCACCTGGTCTGAATCCCGTTCTGCAAGATTCTGATGAGTACCTACCCCCACCTGGTCCGAATCCCGTTCTGCAAGATTCTGATGGGTACCTACCCCCACCTGGTATGAGTCTGTATTTTGCTGGATTTTAGTGAGTACCTACCCCCACTTGGTATGAACCTTGTTCTGCAAGGTTTTGGTGAGTACTTACCCTCACTTGGTATGAATGATAAACCTTTTTCGCAAGGCTTAGGTGAGTATACACCCCCACCCGGTGTGAATGATAAACCTTTTTTCTCAAGGCTTAGGTGAGTATACACCCCCACCCGGTGTGAATGATAAACCTTTTTCGCAAGGCTTAGGTGAGTATACACCCCCACCCGGTGTGAATGATAAACCTTTTTCTCAAGGCTTAGGTGAGTATACACCCCCACCCGGTGTGAATGATAAACCTTTTTCTCAAGGCTTAGGTGAGTATACACCCCCACCCGGTGTGAATGATAAACCTTTTTCGCAAGGCTTAGGTGAGTATACACCCCCACCCGGTGTGAATGATAAACCTTTTTCTCAAGGCTTAGGTGAGTATACACCCCCACCCGGTGTGAATGATAAACCTTTTTCTCAAGGCTTAGGTGAGTATACACCCCCACCCGGTGTGAATGATAAACCTTTTTCTCAAGGCTTAGGTGAGTATACACCCCCACCCGGTATGAATGATAAACCTTTTTCTCAAGGCTTAGGTGAGTATACACCCCCACCCGGTGTGAATGATAAACCTTTTTCTCAAGGCTTAGGTGAGTATACACCCCCACCCGGTGTGAATGATAAACCTTTTTCGCAAGGCTTAGGTGAGTATACACCCCCACCCGGTGTGAATGATAAACCCTTTTTCTCAAGGCTTAGGTGAGTATACACCCCCACCCGGTGTGAATGATAAACCTTTTTCGCAAGGCTTAGGTGAGTATACACCCCCACCCGGTGTGAATGATAAACCTTTTTCGCAAGGCTTAGGTGAGTATACACCCCCACCCGGTGTGAATGATAAACCTTTTTCTCAAGGCTTAGGTGAGTATACACCCCCACCCGGTGTGAATGATAAACCTTTTTCTCAAGGCTTAGGTGAGTATACACCCCCACCCGGTGTGAATGATAAACCTTTTTCGCAAGGCTTAGGTGAGTATACACCCCCACCCGGTGTGAATGATAAACCTTTTTCTCAAGGCTTAGGTGAGTATACACCCCCACCCGGTGTGAATGATAAACCTTTTTCGCAAGGCTTAGGTGAGTATACACCCCCACCCGGTGTGAATGATAAACCTTTTTCTCAAGGCTTAGGTGAGTATACACCCCCACCCGGTGTGAATGATAAACCTTTTTCTCAAGGCTTAGGTGAGTATACACCCCCACCCGGTGTGAATGATAAACCTTTTTCTCAAGGCTTAGGTGAGTATACACCCCCACCCGGTGTGAATGATAAACCTTTTTCGCAAGGCTTAGGTGAGTATACACCCCCACCCGGTATGAATGATAAACCTTTTTCTCAAGGCTTAGGTGAGTATACACCCCCACCCGGTGTGAATGATAAACCTTTTTCTCAAGGCTTAGGTGAGTATACACCCCCACCCGGTGTGAATGATAAACCTTTTTCGCAAGGCTTAGGTGAGTATACACCCCCACCCGGTGTGAATGATAAACCTTTTTCTCAAGGCTTAGGTGAGTATACACCCCCACCCGGTGTGAATGATAAACCTTTTTCGCAAGGCTTAGGTGAGTATACACCCCCACCCGGTGTGAATGATAAACCTTTTTCTCAAGGCTTAGGTGAGTATACACCCCCACCCGGTGTGAATGATAAACCTTTTTCGCAAGGCTTAGGTGAGTATACACCCCCACTCGGTGTGAACCTGCATCTTGACAGACTCTGATGAGTACCTGCCCCCATCTGGTGCGAATCTGCATTTTGACAAATTCTTGGAATGCTCTTTTTGGAATATCTTTTTGATTGATGAGTACGAACCCTCATCCGGTTTCTGGCGACTTATTGTCTCTGATCATGCGCCTATGGGGAGTAATTTTTCTTTTTGATTTTTTTGTTTTAGTCATCCGGTTTTACCGGGGATTGCTGTATTTTGGCTTTTCTTGTAGCCATCCGGTCTTCACCGGGGATTCTTGTTGATTGCCCCTTTTTAGGCAGGAATCCACTTGGGATTTGATTTCTTATTAGTTGCGCCTCTTGATTAGGCGAGAGCCCACTTGGGGATGTGATTCTTGATTGTGCCTCTTGATTAGGCGTGTGCTTCAATAGTGGTGAAGGCTTTTTACTTGTTGTTTGCCTCTGAATAGGCTGATGTTCTATTTGAGGATATTTGTTCTTGATAATACCTCTGAGTAGGTAGATGTTTCTTGAAAGCTTTGCTTGTATTACCTCTTTTAGGTTGATTTCCCGTTTCTTGGGAATATCGGCTCTTTGCTTGTTTCTGAGTAAGCATAGGCATTCTTGGGAGTGAAGGTTTTGTACTTCGCTGGGGATATTGATATTGGATGCTTAACTCCCTGTGGATTTGTAGTTTGCAATTTGCCTTTGCGGTTAGGCTTACTGGGGAGAAAATTTTCTTTTTGGTGATCCACCGGGGGGGGGTTGATTTGCCTTCCTGTGGATGGAATTTTCTCGTTTTCTTCTTTTATAGATTTTTCTTGATGTGCTCTTCTTGGGGATTCTCTTTCCGGCTTTTTCATGCAGTGGCCTTTGTTAGAGGATGAAAGGCTTTTCTCTTCTTTCTTTTTGTTGCCCCCCAGTGATGTGGGGGATTTGATTCCGTATGATGGGCTCTTGTGTAGCCCTTATTCTCCCTTGGGGAAATGGCGGAGATTCTGGATGAGTTTGCTTGATGACTCATGTGGTGACGAAGATGAGTCGCGAGGTAATCTTTTTGTCTTGCCTCTGGAGTAGGCAAGGGTCCGCTTGGGGATGATCAAGCCTTTCCGTTGGCTCTTTTCCATTTTTGATGTACCTTCTTTTATTGTTGTAGATGGTTGGAGCTAGTCTCTTTGAAGCTCCTTATTCTGCTGAAATGGTTTTTGGTTTTGTCTTTTGCGATCGCGGTTTAGTTTTTCATGTGGAGACTAGATTCTGGCGCCTCCTGTTTTCAATCACAAGTATGGAGACTAGCCTCCTTATATGCATGTTTAATATTCTTGTTTGAAGAAAATTATTATTTTTTGATTTTGACAAAGTCGTATTATGCAAATACTTTGTGTGTGGATGTCCTAAATGCAATCTAATGTTTATTTATTTTTGATGCATTTAGAAAGTAACTGGCCTTCTCCTGTTGGCTTTCTTATGAATACGCCGGTGGGCTCCTCTTCTATGACCGTGATGCTGGGCTCATCTTTTACTCATCTTTTGGTTTTAGCCCTATCTTTTGCCTAGACCGCCCTTTACGGGTTTTCGATCTAGCGGGCTGCCTTAATTTTTGCCTAGAATATCTTAGGGGCTTTTGCCTTATCTTTTGCCTAGATCGTTCTTTTTTGGGGTTTCTGATCTAGCAGGCTACCCTGGTTTTTACCTAAGAATATCCTAGCATGCGTTTATTCTTTCATTATTTTTATGCTTCCTCTTTTTAGATGCATGCTTGATCTTTGATTAAAAAGTCTTTGCGCATATTTATGATTTATCAATAGAGAGGCATTTCCATAATATTTGGTCAAGAGAAAGGAAATGAAAGGGAATTTTTATTGATAAATGAGCAAAAGTTTTATTTCTTTTATAGAAGGATTTCAAAAGGTATTTAGAAGAATGGGTGGTCAGGATTGGCTATACTGTTTAGGCTTATACAGTCATGTCTATGATATCTGCCCCTTGGTTCTCCTAATTGCTTCAGTTGAGATGCCTGAGCTCAGAGTGAAGACCATGCAGACTGCTTGCTTCTGGAAGGATGTTACTTTAGCCGCCTTTTCGGTTTTCGACTAAAGTAACCATTGCTCTTACTTAGTTTTTTTTATTTACTTTTTTTTTACCTCTTATTTTTGCCTAGGACGTATCCTAGCGAGGAATATGGACCCTATCTTTTGCCCAGGAATGTCCTTTGCGGATTTTCATTCCTGCCGGGTCTTGAGCAATGTCTTCAAGCATAATACTTCTTCACCGTACCGGAGTTGATTAGATGTCGAAGTTCTTTTCCATCCATATTGATGAGGATAAGAGCCCCTTCCGAGAAAGCTCATTTGACCACAAGGGGTCCTTCATAGTTTACTGCCCATTTTCCAATTCTATCCTTTTGGGTTGGAAGCAACTTATTTACCATTAAACCCTTCTTATGGTAAATGGGAAGGTTGATCTTTTTTCATAAGCCTTTTTGTTTTCCTTTGATAGGCTTGTCCATGACATATCATATTCAGCTGTTTTTCTTCAATAAGGTTTAGCTAGTCATATCGGCTCTGAACCCATTCAGCTTCTGTCGAGTTTAATTCCATCATCATGTGCTTTTGTCAACACGATTAGCTGTACCGATTTGCCGTCTCGGGTTTTTGCTATAACCGAAGAGTAATCATTTCGAATGTAGAGCAATTGTCATGTCAATGCCCCTCTTCCTTTCCTTAAGGATTTCAATCCTCCTATTGATCACTATATTTCCACATTTCTCAGTCAATTACTTGAATGCTTTGTAATGAAATGGTCAAGAGAAGAGAAAGAAAAGGATTTATAACAAAGGCTTGTGTTTTTAGAGGGATATTTTTGTAATAAAGGTTTTTGTAAGAATGGCTAGCCAAGGTTGGTCAGTGTTTAAGCTAGTTCAAACAAACGTTTTGTTTTAATGATGTGGCGTCATCAACTGCCTATTTGTGACTGATTAACTTTCCTAGTCTGCCTAGGATTTTGCCCTTTTATCTTTTTGTCTTGGTCTTTGACCTTGACGGGCTTCTTTTAATAATAATTTCTTTTCTCAAACATTGTCGAAACACGATTTTCTTATTTGTGTCTCTAGCTAATCAATCATGTTAACTTTGGCTTCATTTTGTCTATGGCATTTTGACGCATTTTGGAACAAAACGTTTGTCTAAACATTGGTTATTTAATGGGGTATAGAAATGTTTAGCTAGAAGAGAAGCAGATAGTAAGAATAGCATTCTTTTGTAATTCAAAGGGAAATGCGTGCCCTAAAGATGCTCGGGGGTCGGGCACACCCCGAGGAGTGATCTCTAATAGTCATTGGGTTTACGTCCCTTAAAATCGGAAGAAGGACATCTAATTTCCTTTGTTTTTAGGAGCATTATCTTGTAACTCCTTGGGTGACTAATTTTTCTTATCGTCCTGCCCCCAATGACGGCTATATTGGAGATATATTCATTAATGGACGATTCTTGTATGCATATCCACAGTACAACCTTTTCCGATGTATAAGCGCAAATGTGTTATTGCCCCTTCCCTGACATTATCAATTTGGGTATCGTCATTTACTTCTTTCTTATTGTCTCCTTGTCCCAAATTGAAGGCCTTCGCTTTTTCTTATGGGGCTGTATCAATTAAGCTTCTTTTCTCCAACAGTCTTCGCATGTCCGGGGAAATGGTCCCCTCCTCACTGTCTGACTCAATCGATTCGCCTTCGGCTTTCAGATCCCGCAGGGAGTTTTCAATCACAGACATGACTGTATGGGTTATGCTTTGTTTTAGATTCCTTTATTAGACGTATGAGAGAGAAAAGAATGAAAGAGAAATGGAAAATGCCTTATTGTATCGATAAATGCAAATATTTACAAAACCCTTATTAACCAAAAATCTCGTGATCATGGGCAGGGATCACGAGGGGTACATCGGAAGTTTTTTTTTTTTTTTTTTTTTTTTTTTGTTATCTATTTTTTTGTATATATATATTTTTTTTTATTAGATGACAAAAATGATGAGCCCTAAGTGCTGATCTTCCTTAACCCATCCTTCATTCGGGTTGTGATAGAGGCTTGATGTTTACGTTTGGGTCGGGAGCATCGAAAGTAATCCACCCGGCATTCAATAATTCTTGAACCCTATATTTCAGGTTGATGCAATTCTCCACGGAATGCCCAGGAGCACCTGAGTGGTAATCATATTTTTCATTGAGTTTGTACCAACCAGGGTAAGGTGGATCTTTCTTTTTTTGGGGAGATACATGTTAAGAGCTTGGCCTCTAAAAGCCTTGGCAGCAGACTCCCATAAGAGATTGGGATGGGAGTGAATTTCTTCTCTTGTCTGCGTGACTGTCCAACTAATGGCGAAGAGGAAGAAATAGTAGCAAAGTTCATGGCATTTACACTTCCCTCTTTTTCTTGCCAAAGGGCTTCTTGAATGATGCGTGGGATTTCTTAAACTTGGGAGGGAATCGAGTATTTTTGACATCGGTTACCTCCTTTACATCAAAGTTATATCCCTCTAATTTCTCTTCTAGGGCAGAAATTCGTTGCTCAGAGACCGTATTGTGGAAGCATTGCTGATACATTAGCTCCGTTAATTGCGCTATTTGTTCCTTTATGACATTAAGCTCAACGGTCAGCATACGGTTCTGCTCCTCTAATTTCTCCATCTTCTTGGCTTTTTGAGCGCGAGTGAGAACAGGTAGAAGACCAACCACTTTCTAAATGATTTAAAGATTTTTATTATTATTCTTTTTTTTATTATGAATGATCAGTGTGGGATAGATATGCCTTAGACAATAGCTTTGGTATCTTCTCAAAAGCCTATGTTTTAAGGGTACCATACCCGCCTTAGTGTGATAACATCCTTTTTCAAAGGTTGCCAACACACCTTAACGCATTTATCTCTTCTAGGAAGGTGATAAACGCATTTGGGCCTCTTTCACTATTGTCTAAGGATATCTAATGCATCCTAGAATGAATGTGCTTTATGCATGCACTACAAAAATATTTTTTATGACAGCAGATATTGAAAGTGGCATAACTTTTGACTGGGTTGTCCGATTTGGACGCACAGCATGTCAAAACGAAGAGAAAAAGGTGAAGAACCAAGCTGCAAATTGCCAAAGGCGATTTGGCCCAGTAATTTTCCCAAAAAACGTCTCTAAGACCCATTTTTTAGGGGTTTATTAAAATGATGAGCATGCTGTAATTATTTTTTTTTCTTAATTTTACCATTTATTGGATGATATGGTATGAATGATACCACTTTGCCAAGAATCTTTTTTTTAAAAAGGTATTTTCATGACCTTAATGTTTTTATATTTTTAGGGTTTTTTCATTATTTTATGATTTTTAGGGTTTTTCATTTTTTTTATGATTTTTAGGGTTTTCATTTTTTTTTATGATTTTTAGGGTTTTTCACTTTTTGTTTGTTGTATGATTACCCTATGCTAATGCATCAATACAAATGCAGCAAACGTATGCACACACAATTCATACATCCACGAGCAGAGCCATGCTTATTTAATCACGAGGTGGGATTTTCCTGCAGAAATGTGCTTGGTTTAGGTGGTTCTAACTGTTCTCACCAGGCCAAAGGTCCCCAAGGTGCCCCCATTATAGGGACCTCTCAATCTCTCAATCCTCGGGTCATGCACGGAACTCCGTGGCGACACCCTTAGACCAAAAGAAGAGAGTTATCACCTTGAGTTGGTGGTTTTCCGACAACGGCAGTAGCCCCGTGTGCCAACTAACCGATCGTATCTGCCACCCACTCCCTATAGATATTCATTCTTGCCCCCGGGTACAGAGGGACTGTTGTGTGCAAGGGTTTTGTGTGCAATTTATATTTCAAACAATTTGCAGAAAATAGTCATACAGCAGTTATTAAAGCCATACAGTAAAAACATACGGAGGGTAAAAGCGTAATTTCAAATCTTTACTTAGTTTGAATTTATCTGTCACTAAATGGGATCAACTCTCTAGCTTCCCCAGTGGAGTCGCCATCTGTCGCCGCCGTCCCTTTCCGACGTCCGGGGGGGGACGTCTTAGAAACGTTTATGCGAGCGGTCGCGAAAAGATGGTTTAGACTCGCGTTCTTATTTTAAAAGGTTTTCGAAAAAGGGGTTCTTATGGAGTCGCCACCAATGTTTTAACCTTAAACATTGGAAAAGGAAAAAATGTTGATTTTAAGAAAAACCGCACTTGGCCATTATAACCAGAGTTGGGTAAGGGAGTTAGTTACGTGTGGGGAAGGTGTTAGCACCCCACAACGCCCCTTTCGGGTTCCCTATGACAGATTAATTCATTTAAATAAAGACTACAAGAAATTACGCGATTACCCTATTTTATTACATAATATTAAATGGCTATCTACATGATTTTATTCTATATTGCATGCATAAAATGATTAATAAAGCTAAATAAAGCAATAAAAGAGACAAAATAGCTATCTACATGATTTTATTCTACATGGCATAAATAAAGCTAAATAAAACAATAAATAAAGCAATAAAAGAGAAGAGAGTTGAAAAGAACCTCCGTAGCAAGCTTGATATTGAGAATCTCGAACCGTGAGGATGCGTTTTGGCAACCCCTCTCTCTACACAGACTCTCCTCACCAATACAGGATCGACTCTACTAAAAATTTAAAGAAGAATCGAATGCCGGAATATAATTCCTTAACCGATTGTTACCTATTTAAGGCAATCGGAAAGATCATTCAAGAGAGGGAGAGAAATAGACAAGTGCTCTGAGTTTTAGAAAGTGTTTCAGAGCTCTCTGGGGTGTCTGTGGTGTGAAAAAAGTGGCAAATGAGCCTCCTATTTATAGTTTTTCGCAGCTGGCGCACTTTGGGACGCCCGTCTGGGTTGGGACGGCCGTCTGGACTGGGATGGCCGTCCCAAATGGCAAAATAACGAAGGCTGAGACCCCCAGGGGTTTGGGACGGCCGTCCCAACTTGGGACGCGCGTCCCAGTTGAATCTGAGAGGTTGGGACGGCCGTCCCAACTTGGGACGGCCGCTCTCAACCCTGTTCCTCGGCCAGCTTTCGCGTTTCGGGACCACCTGTTGCGTTTGGGACCCCCTGTTGCGTTTGGGACCCCCGCTGCGTTTGGGACCCCTGCTGCGTTTGGGACCCCTGCTGCGTTTGGGACCCCTGCTGCTGCGTTTGGGACCCCCTGTTGCGTTTGGGACCCCGCTGGGACCTGCGTTTGGGACCCCCTGCTGCGTTTGGGACCCCCGTTGCTGCATTTGGGACCCCCTGCGTTGCGCTTTGGGACCACCTGTTGCGTTTGGGACCACCTGCGTTGCGTTTGGGACCCCGGGAAGCTTTCCTTGCCGTTTTCGGACGTAGATTGATGCCGATGTGTGTCCATTGAAGCTTTATCTTCATATAGGAAGTGTTCTTGGCCTTCACTAAGATGCCGGGCGAGCTTTATCTTTGTGTAGGAAGTCTCTTTAGTCTTTATTGTGTGAATGAGTGAACTCCGTCTTCTGTTGTGGGAGGTCCTTTCTCGGTTTTGGGAAGCCGGATGAACTCCATCCTCGGGCGAAGTTCTTCTGGCCTTTATTTTGAGAGGCCGGGCAAAATTAGGGGTCTACACACTTAATCTACCACAAGAACCAAATTCCAGTTCCTGCACTCAACCTCTCACCAAGAACCAAATTCCAGTTCTTGATAACCTCTACAACCAAATTCCAGCTGCAGAGAAACCAGTGCCCAAATTCCAAGCACCAAACAATACAAAAAGAATGTAAAGAAATGAAAAAGAAGAAACTAGAATGCTCAAACCATTTTATGTAATTCTACTGTAAGTGTTTCTTCTTCAAAAGAAATCAAGTTGCCTCAAGAAAGATTTTCAAAGAACTTCTCAAAAACTGATGCGAATCTTTCTTGAAAAGAGTGCTAAAGTTTGCTTGATTGATTGTTCAAGGATTGATGTTCAAAATGTATATTTAAAAAGTTTAAGCCAAATTGTTTTTATAGAAGATTTTCAAAACAACTGTATTAATTAATCTGTTAAAAGATTCTTTTAATCTGTTAAAAGTGCAGTTTTAATCTGTTAAAACTTCTTTTAATCCATTAATACGTTCTTGATTCTTTAACAGATTTGTTTTAACTGATACGACAACGTTTGTATCAATTAAAACACTTTACAAAAAATCTTCTAAGTTGATTTAATCGATTGTTCCGCGATTCAATCGATTAAAATACTACAAAACTTTCTTGTAAAACTTTTCAAGTTATTTTAACAGATAAAAATAAGTTTTAATTGATTAAAACGCTGTGTAGAAATTTTCTAAGTTGTTTTAATCGATTGAAACAAGATTTAATCAATTAAAAGAGTTCTGATCGGTCATAACTAAATTCTGATCGATCATAACTGATTCTGATCGGTCATAATTCAATTTTGATCGATCATATCTGATTCTGATCGGTCATAATTGTATTCTGATCGATCATCCTGAACTCCAAGTGGTTTTAACCGATTAAAATCAAGTTGTATCGATTAAAATACTGTAAAAACACTTCTCTGAACATTCTAAGTAATTTTAATCGGTTCTATCAAAGTTGTATCAGTTAAAAACTTGTTTAAGAAAGCTTTTGTCAAAATACTTTGTTTTTAATTGTTAAAAACATTTTTAGAGGCATTTTGCAAAATCTTTTAAGTGAAGAAACCTCATGCAGCAGAAAAGATAAAATGATTATACCTAAGCATAGCTGAAGACACACTAATTCTTCTACTCTTTTATCTTAGTGACTTTTGTCCACTGCAAAGTTGCTTTTGACTTCATCTTTGACTTCATCAAATCAATGAGATCTTTGCCAAAGTATTTCAATAAGATCTTCATCACTTTCATTTATCGCATAAAATACTAATAAAAAAATAAACAAGTTATTAAACTAATGCAATATAGCTAATCGTGTCGAATCTAACAAGGATACAACTATAGGAATGTATTCATTACCACACATCATTTTCTCTAAAAATAGTAAATAACAATAAATATGGGGGTTAATGAAAGAGCAAAAAAAATTGATATGGAATAATAAAAATTAAAATCAAATAGCCAATGAATAATAATGATAATTAAAATTAAATTGAAGTAGAATTTAAATAACTGAAATTTATAAAACTAAAATAAAGTTCTTTTAATTAAATTGAAAAATTGTTAGAATAAAGTGCAAAATAAAAATTTATATCAAAATAAAATAGTGTAATAATTAAATTTAAATTTTCTAAAAGCGATAACTCTAAAACTAAATTGAGAATTGTAATTGGAATTGAAAAAGAGATGAATTCAAAATTGAAATTAAGCGAGTATTGGGATAAAATAAAAATTCTAAATAATTAAATAACAAAAAATAAAATGAGCATTGAATGAACAAAGTAAACATAACAATATAAACTAAAAAATTCAATAGAAATTTCAAATTAAATAAAATAGATCAAACTGAAAGTGTAGTGACAATAGATGAATTCACCTAACTAAAATTTGAGAACAGAAAAACGTAGGGTGTGACAAAATAACATTTCTCACCCCAGAGTAGGAGATTATGATTTGTGTTCTCATCATACCTCTATTTATATGGGACTGGCAAAGAGAAAATAAACCTGGAAATAATTATAATAAAATCAAATGTTTCCTAAATTAAAAGTTGTAGCACTATATTATTGCACAGTGAGAAATTTCTAGGACTAATTTGGAGGAAATAATTTGCTTCTTTCCTATTTTGAGTGATCTAGCACTTATTTGCATTTAATTCTTAACTTATGCTGGCTTTAATTAAGATAAATTGAATTCTTGCAATAGTTAATTTGCTTGATTCAAAATTTTCATTTGTAATATTTCACAAGTGGGCTGCACAAGCAAACTTGGGCTTCCAAAAAAAGTGAAGCTCGGCTACACAATTTGGGTCTTTATTTTAATCAATTTGACATATCTCAAATTACTTTTCTCCTAAAAAAAAAAGAAATATGCATTGTTGATGTATGCATGTATTTTCTTTTTATGCTAAAACTATGCAAAATGTAACAAATTAAGAAAAAATTGAATTATGCTATGTTTTTAATGAAAACATGTTAAATGCATGGTTTGTGATGAAAATAATTAGCTTATAAAATGTTTTTAGATCAAGAAATAAGGAGTAAAAATGCATACATCAATGGTGGTCCAAATTGCAAAGAACTCCTTTGAAAATGCTTGTTCTGTATTCGTATCATTTTTCAGAATGTAAGTCTTAGTATAATTTGATAATCACCCTTACATACACTTATTTCATCTTATTTATACTTTATTTTGTGTAACTGCCAAGAAAATAAAATAAATTAACAGTTTCCTTTCCTATTAATCGTTCTCCCCCCTTGCTCGAGCACTTCTATTGACACGTAGCAGTTATAACCATCTATGTTACATAATGGATTTATGATCGTTTCTGCATGCATCTCGATTATACAACTTCTTCTTGATTCCTTGTCTCTTTCGCTTTGCATAACTGTCTATCAATCCTTTGTCTTTCTCGATTGTATAACCCTTTATCGATATCTTTAAGTCTTTGATTTACCACTACTTCTTCCTCTCGAAGTAGTTCTTTACCATCTTAATCATCAAGTCTTGCCTCAAACTTTAGTATTCTTTTCCAACTCATTCTTTCGATATATTTGTAAATTTTCCAACAACACACTAGGTATCAATTTTTTATCTGATAATTACATTAAATCACTCATTTTCATTATTATAAAACTATCAAAATTGTTTTTCAACTTTCACCTTAACTTGTTATGATTATCTATGTCATGTTTTTTTTTGTTTAAAATAATTTTCAAAAATAAAGTTATGAAACAATTTTTTTTCACCTTATTTTCAAAAACAATTTTTAAAATTAATCTCTAAACCTATTTTTAAAAACTAAAAATAAAATTAAATCAAACAAACCTTAATTGGTTCTCTACCAAGAGTCGCATTCAATCACTTATAAGTCACATACGCATCCATGTCTACATATATTGACAGGTAAATACAAAATGAGTACTTTCAATGGATACATCCTAGTAATAGTACAAATATTTTAATT
Source organism: Sphenostylis stenocarpa (assembly GCA_963425845.1). Classification (NCBI taxonomy): domain Eukaryota; kingdom Viridiplantae; phylum Streptophyta; class Magnoliopsida; order Fabales; family Fabaceae; genus Sphenostylis; species Sphenostylis stenocarpa. The sequence goes on along the minus strand of OY731403.1, from coordinate 96,806,990 downwards.
TTCCACTCATTAATGGGACAAGTACATGTATCATGGTATCTATACCTACATATACCCATTACTCGTTAATAATTTTTATTTGAAATTTTTAGAATCAAATTATCAAAATAAAGTTATTGATGTAGAAAAAATTAACCATTAAAGAATTGTATAAATTGAATTTATAAATTTGTATTTTTTATCTAAATTTATAAAATTAAAGTTATTTTTCAAGAGACCAATATTATTTAAATATATACTTTGTACTACAACTTATTTGAATTGATATTTATAAAGATTAATTTATTTATAACAACTAATCCATTTGCTTCATCATGCATTTCATTGAAAGCATCCAATAATGTACTATAATTCATTTAATTTTCAGAGGTAAGGGAACTTGCGCTACTAACTGAAGATTCATATCCAGCCATGAGAGAGATATCGACTTTCTCTTCCTTTTCTAAGGAGGAATGATCATTATCTTCCCAAGTAATGTATGTCTTATTGTTCTTGAATTACTAAATCTTTCTTTCATTATTCTTTTCTTTGCCAAGATAATCCATCCTAATATATTCCTGTTTGCCACACACATAACAAGTATATTTAGAGGAATTAGATTCAACTTTATTGTTGACATACCTTTTAAATGAACCAGTTTTGTTCCTACTTATTCTTCTTAAAAACTTGCTGAATTTTTTACTAGTCAATTGAGATTTTTAGTGTAACTTCCTTCCTCTAATTTATCACTTTCCTCAATAGGTCTTACAGAAATATTCTTTTCTCTTCAATCCGTGTTCTCCTGCTCACTTAACATGTTTATCTTCAATCTGTGCTCCCTCAAATTTTCAAACAGAGATGTAGTGGTCATGGTGGATAGATCCTTAGATTCTAATATGGCAGCGGCTTTTGGTTGTCAAGGTCTGTGAAGACATTTTGGAACCTTGATGTTTAGCTCCTCTTTATCAAATACCTTACCTAATCCAATGAGATGATTTTAATGATGTGCATAGATCTTTTATCAACAATGCTCTCTCTTTGGTGTATTCTGAACAACTCATACTCTTGGATCAATGCATGCTTCGTTGCTCTTTTAACATTAGCCATTCCTTCATGAGTAACTTCTAGTGTATCCCACATTTCTTTAGATGAGTTGCACTAGAATACTTGCAAAATTCATCAAGATTCAATGCAAAAGTTATATGATATTTTTTGCAATGCAATCATATTAAATCCTTTTATTTTTTGCATCTATTAAATATGACCAAGGATTTTCAACAATCACATCATCTACTTTATGAGTAGGAACAAATGGACCATTCACTATAACATCCTAAATTCCTTTATCGATTAATTCAATACAAAATTTCATTGTTACTTTCCACAACTGATAATTATTATTTCTTTTTAATTCTCAAAATATTATTATTTTATCAAGATAGATATTGATATATGACAAATAGGAATAATAAAATCCAAAAAAAATATGACATAATAAAATCTAATAAAGATAGGCTATAAATAAAATAATACTAGGTACTTCTAAGATTGTTATACAACAATATTCAGAGAAAGACAAAAAAGAAGAAAAACTAACTTTGTGTTTGTAAAATTGGTTAAAGAGATTGGAAAAACTAAATTGATCGAAGAGATTAAGAAAAAGTGATGGAGTAAAAGGCAAGAGAAAAAAATAATGTAATGAACAAATTGATTAAAGATATTGGAAAATACAAAAGAACAAAAGTGGGTAGGAGAAAAGTAAAAATTGTGAAATATAAAAATAAAAATTACCTTATATATAATGTGAAAAGAAAAGAAAATACATTAAAAATATTAATAATTTATGGTTTATATGTAAATATAAAGTCAGATGGGGACAGAGGTCGAAGAAGGGATTACATTATTGATCTTCACTCTCGGACTGACTATTTAAAGGAGAAAAACCCAAACTTGCACTCAAGTTTTCCCGGACAAACTCAAAACGGGGACGGATTAGTTCCTATAAGTGCGGGTGTAATTGTCATCCCTACTAACCACGAATATTGCCAACCACAACAATTACAAGAGAAATAAATTTGATATCACCTGGAAATGTGACAACTAGTACCAATAAAGAAAGAACCAAATGAAGAAATCAATTGCAAATTTTAATGCGGGTATGATCACCAAAAGGAATTCAAGAAAGCCTACAAGATTAGTGGCAAAAATGTATATTGATCTTTGACAAAAGTGGGCACAACTGTCTCTAAATGAAAATTGTATGCTGAAAAGGTGAGAAATCAAGGACTTATATAACACATTTTGTTAGTTTTAATTAATTAGTTTGTTGTTTTAATATGTTAATTTCACTTAACAGTAAATTAATCAATTAAATTGAGCTTTTATTCAATTAAAACATAACAGTCAATAAAAAGCTTTAAAAACACTAAGAGATTTTAATATATTAAAAACACTTTAATTAATTAAAATAGAGACCTCTAAAGAGCAATGCCCATATTTACTAGATTAACCACATGTTTAATCCATTAAAATAACTTAGCTAAAAGCACTTTAAAAATAGAGGAAACGTTTAATTTATTAAAGCCAAATTTAACATATTAAAACAGTGAGACTAAAAATCACTCTTCACTGGTCAAGAACACTTTAACCTGTTAAAATAAATTTATTAGATTAATTATGAAACCCACAAAATATTCAGATTTTATCAAGAATTTTAATCCATTAAAAGCTCATTTTAACAAATTAAAACAACGAGACATACAATATTTTGGTTTTTAAATATTTTAATAGATCAAAACCACTTTTAATCCATTAATATAATCCAAAAATCATTTTAATAGATTAATACAAAATTTTTTAGATTGAAAAAACTTCTTTTAAGAAAAAAAAATGGTTTTTCTAAGAGACTTTGATCAAAACTAAAAAAAGTGATCAATCAAGTAGAGATATATACTTACAATTAGCCTGCACATATACACATTCATACAACTATAAGACGCAGTCACACAAGACACTTGGTTTCATCAAATCCTCAAGTCATCAAATCTTCAAGTTGAGTTTGCATGCCATACTTTACAAAAATATCATGTTAGAGTATATCATTTGGTAATTAGGACTTTGGTTAATCCTTAGAAGACAAAGTGCATGACTTAACATGCCTTAGCAAGCAAGTTCGAGTTTCCATAATAGAATCTCCAAAATCCTTGAGAAGGTTAGTGATTACATCACAAATGTTGATTTCTCTAGCCAATTCCATTGCTACATTAAAAAAACGTCTTGAAAATTTGTTACAAATATGTGAGTCGTGTTGTTTTTTTAGGATAATGTAGGATAAGCATATTCAATGAATGATTATGCATTTATTTCACTACTGCAGAAAAGGCTTTTTACGTCGGTTAAAATGGGCCTTCTACGTCGGTTAAAGCGACGACATAGATACAGGGGTCATAGAAAGTAAGATTTTCTACGTCGGTTAGTCAGGGAACCGACGTAGAAAGTCTTACTTTCTAACTTTCTATAATCCCAGTATCTATATCGGGTAACAGTAACCGTGATTGTATGTGATATCAATGTCGGTTATGCTTATAACCAACATAAAAGGTTAAACTTTCTACGTCGGTTATGTCATTAACCGACGTAGAAAGTGTTATTTTTTTTTTACAGAGCCTGCATTTTCTTCACAGATCCTACCTTTCTTCGAGTAGACCTGCCTATTCATCATATTTCCAAACAAATATTCAGAGTTCCAGACAGATATATATGTACATAAATGAAACATATTGAAATCAATATATATGTACCTCAGTTCCAGACAGTTCATATTTACTTAAACGAATGTAAATTTGTTAACTTAAATCAATTCAATCAAAATTGTTACAAGTAAAATTTGCTATGAAGATTGAATACTTAAAAGGAAAGAAGCCCACTGCTCTCTAATATCGTCTAACACTTCAATCTTCAATGGAGATGAGTCTATAAATTCCTACATATTGAAACATTTCAGATTTAGAAACCATTTACATAATTGGCATATTTGACTTAATTATGGTATATTTACCTCCCTCCATGAGTCAATAATATTTTTGGCTACGATGGTGTGCATGTGCTTCATCACATAATACCCGCACCCATGGCTTCCCGGTTGGCGTGGACACTACAAGTTAAATACATGTCAGATTAACTTTAAATGACAAATTGAACAACATTAAGAGGAATGTTTGGTCACCTTTGGTGCAATATACGTCAACTTCTTTCTAGCATGAGATGGAAGGCCTTGCAACCTTAGGTGAGCTTCCAAAGCTCTACAAAAGGACAAATAATTTTGGTGTAAGTGCACATATGATACAACAATTAAAAAAACCAAACTTACACATCTATGTGCTTTCTAATATCCAAATCATTTGGTTTCTTGTGTAATGAACACAAGAGAATCACAACAAATTGCCGAGGAACAATGATTATGAGCTGCCAATGACCCCTGCACGTTGAAATAATATTAGTAAAATTTTAGTTTTACATAAATGTGCATTAATTTATAAGATGTATACTTACTGATGCAAGTAAGGTGCTAAGTATACTTCTTTTCCCCCATTTTGAAATGTCTCTATTAAGTACGTTTGCACCTCTTCAGCTTTATTCCCAACAGACTGAATGGCAACAGGGTCAACAAATCCATAGATAAAGGCAATCTTCCTCTCAACACACAAACGATGTAAATACCTTCAACATTGAAAATAAATAAAGTTATAAAATAATGTACCAGTGAGAATATCAAAAATATGTAAATTTACTTACAATTCCCAAATCTGCAACACTGATACACATAGCATATCAGTACCAGCAAGAATATCAAAAATATCCCTTTAGAGTAAGAAAAAAGGTATCATCTTGGTCATGCATACGACTTCGGGTGGCATATCTAACTGTATGGGAGTGGTCCCGATAGTCGCTGCTAGTGCACTGAGTCGCTGTAAAGCACTCGGTGGTGGTGGTGATTCATGCACAACTTCCTTTGCTTTTTCAGCCTCTTTCTATACAAGTACCAAAAATAAATAACATTAATATACATCAACATATCAAAAAATAATAAGTAAAAGGGATAAATGCATGACACAACCTGTGCATGTGTTGGGATGGGTCTTGTTAATGAAACTGGCCATAAGATAAAATTTCCAGGTGCCTGTCCCACTGTTTGAACCTCTTTAGTGGGAATAGGGATTGGGGCAGCAACATCCCGAACATCTACAACCACCACTCTTATCATATCATGTCCAATACTCTGGTGGTGGATGGTTGACCCCAATGCATACATTTTCCCTAAGGTAAACAAATGATAAAATATTTTAGACTATATAATGCTTAACAGTGTACCAAATACATGTCAAAGATATAATACGTATCGTATGCCACCAAATGCTCGGGAGGACCCGCAACATACAACTCACAGTCAGCAGTGTCAGTAGGAGCAACCTTTGGCCCTCTATCAGGAGCATCACAACTCTCCTTTGTGCTGACATGAATCGGGGATGCCTCTCGTGCGGGGACAGAAGGTTGAGAGGACAAAGATGCCAACTCTGCTCGCATTGAGCTCAATAACTCTGCCTTCAAGTCAGAGTACACCTCATCTCGAATCTCCTTCCTAATTTGTTGTTTGAGGAACTCAAACTCCAACTCATTCAGCTGCCTCAAAGTATGAGTTGCCACGGATGGGGCACCAAAGTACTGTCTAATGCCCACCCCTCGTCCAGCAGCACGAACACGTCCAGGATGCTCTGGGGTACCAATGGCCACTGCCAATATATCCTGACGGCCATGTGGGTGGAATGATCCCTGAGTGCTCTGCTCAACCAACTCATTCTACAACACAAAGGAAGGATTTTTTAGCAAATACATATGCCTATTGTAGTATAACATATATAATTAGTTTAGGATATGCTACTTCCAATACGTTGAGCTACAACATTAGTTTGCTCAGATAAGTAATTCCCTGATGAGGTCTGGCAAGCTCTCTTCCATTTATCATGGCGTGAAGGGCGAGTGACAAAACTCACAACCGAGTCATCTGAAGGTTGACTTGAAGATATCTCCTTCATCATCTTCTCCTCCAATTTCTCATAACCCCCACGAGACAACCTGTGGGGGTGGATATTCTTTCTCTGAATATCCTGTGCCTTCTGCCGCTTGGCCTGTTGCATTCCATGTTAAATACCAGATTTAAAACCTCTATTTAAAAAAAATTACTACAAACAAATGACAAATGTGCTAACCTGAAACTTAGGGTCTAAACGCTGAGTCCGAAATGCCTGCCATGTCTCCTCATCCAAAAACTGATACTGGTCACATGGGTTCTTGTTGCTCAATGCCCCATATATGTATCGACTAGTTAGATCACTCTTAAAACCTCTCCAGCGTTCCCCAGCATATGAGATCCACTTTGTCCTCAACAAAGTGGTGTTAGGGACATCATATGTGACCTACACAATAAAAATAACATGAAGTTCCCAAAAAGTTAAATATATATACATGTTAAATGCTCAATAAGAGTAGGTACCAGGATACTCTGCCAAATCTGCTTCTTCAGTGTCTCTGGAACATGGTCCCAATCCTCAATAAGAATACTAACCTTGCTTCTCCCAAGCAAGGCCACATAGCTAGTGAATCTAGCATTGTGCTCTCCTGTGGCTCTACCTGTTTGCATGTCAAACAGGATAGGAAATTTCTGATCGGAGATACGGCTGATATTCAAGTCCCTCAACCGTGTAGCACGCCTACCCTTTTTCCTGGTAGACGGCTGACTCTGATCACCACCTTGTGTAGGAGGGGGGGACTGTGTAGGAGGAGGGGTACCAGATGAATCTGCCATATCTGTGTTCAAAGAAAAAAATAATAGTTATTAGTTTAGACAATATGACTGAAGATAATAAAAAAAGTGCATACATTAAAAAATAATACATAAAAAAAAGTGCATACATTATCAAGTTGGAACATTCTCCCAAAATCCTTCCATATGGTCATAACGTGTAGCATGCACATCATCTATTTCTACATTAACACTCAAGTTTGGCATATTTGAAGAGAAACATGGTGTCTCTGGTATATCAAGTACTAATTCATCATTCTCATGAGAAGTATACATGGGTTTTCCTTGTAGAACCACTGACCATCCTTTGTTAGTGGGATCAGTGACATAAAACACTTGTTTTGCCTGAGATGCCATGATAAATGGTTCTTCGGTATAATGAGTATTTTCAAGGTTAACCAAGGTAAATCCAAGATCGTCGGTGAAGATGCCAGTATTGAAATCAACCCACTTACATTTAAAAATAGGTACTCTGAATATCGTGTAATCTATTACCCAAATCTCTTCAATTACACCAAAGTAGCCCATTGACACCCTTATCAGATATTTGTCCTTTGAACTCGAGAAATGCATTGATTCAGCCACCACCATGACTCCACTATTTTTGCATTGTGCTTATTTCATCTTCTCCCTTTGTATAAAATGAATAGTTATTTATATCATACCCACCCCAACATATCACATCAAAGTTTGGCTCACATGTATTGTCACCTTCAACTTGTTGTTTAAACCACTTCAAAAAGCTCTTGTTGTGTTTAGTGATCACCCACTTTTTAGGCATACGTGGATTATTTCGCTTCACAATGTCTTTATGAGCACTTAAGTAGGGGATGACTTCTTCACTGTTATTCAATATGTACAAATGCGCTTGAAGTACTTCATCTCGACACATTGTCACAACTTTTGCACCTCGAGTTCCTCTACCAAGACCTATTCCATGGTAACGAGTCTTAGGTAACCCTATAGCTTCAACTTCTGATAAGTATTTTGTGCAAAACTCAATAGCTTCCTCTACAATATATCTTTGAACAATTGATGCTTCAGGACGATATTGGTTCTTCACATACCCTTTTAATATCTTCATGTATCGCTCAATAGGGTACATCCATCGTAAGAAAACTGGACCACAGATTCTAACTTCCCTAGCTAGATGAACAATCAAGTGAACCATAATATCAAAAAATGATGGAGGAAAGTACATCTCAAATTGACACAATATGACTGCAGCCTCATTCTCTAACTAATCCAAAACATCCGGGTCCATAACTTTACTACATATGACATTAAAAAAAAGCATAATCGAGTTAAGGAATATCTAACATTCTCTGGTAAGATACCTCGAATAGCCACAGGTAGAAGTTGTTGCATCAATACATGACAATCATGAGATTTTAACCCAAGCAATTTTAGATCTTTCATAGATACAAGTCTCTTCACATTGGAAGAGTAACCAAATGGAACCTTCACACCTCGTAAAAACTCACAAAAACTTCTTTTCTCTTTTTTAGACAGTGTGTGACATGCTGGAGGCAAGTATGTTCGGTTACCATGAGGTTGAGGAGCTAATTGTTCTCTTATACCCATTTCAACCATGTCCAAACGAGCATTGACACCATCTTTTGTTTTTCCTTGAATGTTAAGGAGCGTTCCGATGATACTGTCACACACATTTTTCTCTACATGCATGACATCTATACAATCCCTCACATCAAGAACCCTCCAATATGGAAGAACAAAAAGGATTGACATTTTCTTCCATATACCTGTGGCTTTCTTTTGCATCTTTCCAAACTCAAACGAAATAGTACTTGCTCGTTGATATACTTCTTCCCCACTTAAAGGTGTTGGGGCTGCATCATTTTCTTGACACCCGTTAAATGATTTTTTTAATTTACGATACGAATGGTTTGAAGGAAGAAATCTTCGGTGTCCAAGGTACACTGTTTTCCTTCCATGTTGTAGTTGATAGTGACATGTGTCTTCTTCACATATCGGGCAAGCTTTATGTCCCTTTGTGTTGTAGCCACTCAAATTACCATATGTTGGAAAGTCATTAATTGTACAAAATAACATTGCACGCAACTTGAATAAGTCACTTGTGTACCCATCAAACACATCAACACCTTCCTCCCACAACATCTTCAACTCTTCAACCAATGGGCTTAAAAAAACATCAATGTCATTTCCAGGTTGTCTGGGACCCGAGATCATCAAAGATAGCATCAAGTACTTACGTTTCATACACAACCACGGAGGTAAGTTGTAAATAACTAACACCACAGGCCATGAACTATGTTTACTGCTTAAATTTCCATATGGATTCATTCCATCTGTAGCAAGTCCAAACCTAATGTTTCTTGGATCATTACCAAAATTCTGGAAGATGGAATCAATTTTTTTCCATTGCAATCCATCTGCCGGATGCCTCAACTGACCATCTTTAATACGACTATCTGCATGCCATCTAGTGAGTTTTGCATCATTTCCATTAGTGAATAATCGTTTCAACCTTGGAACAATGGGAAGATACCATAACACTTTTGTCGGAGTACCCTTTATTACATCATTGTCAGAATCACCATCCTTCTTCTTGTATTGTGATTCCCCGCATTGTGGACATTCGTGAAAGTTCTCAAATTCTTTCCTGTACAACACACAATCATTCGGACATGCATGAATTTTTTGGTACTCCATACCCATTGGACACAATATCTTCTTAGCATCATAATTGCGGGTTGGCAATGTGTTACCTTTAGGGAGCATGTCACTCAACAACTCAAGCAATTCTGTGAAACTTTTATCAGTCCACCCATTCTTTGCCTTCACATTGAACAATTTTAGTACTTCCGACAATCGTGTGAACTTAGTACAATTTGTATACAAAGGCTTTTTTGCATCATTGGACAACTTCTCGTACACATGTGTATGTTGGAAGGCATCTTTCCAAGCTCATGAATCATTTCTTGCTGATCATCCATCTCTAGATCAACTTCTTCTTTGTCTTCTACACTTGGAATGTTTAATAATTCACCATGCCATGTCCACTTTATGTAACTCTTTAGGAAACCATCACAAAGAACATGTTCCCGAATAACTTCAGTCGGTAATCTTCGCTCATTCAAGCAGTTAACACACGGGCAATAGAATCTTCCATCATTATCCGAAACAGTCATCTTAGCAAATTCAAGGAATTGTTCTACTCCACTCTCATATTCATTTGTTGTTCGTCTATAATTGATCCAACTCCGATCCATTGTTACCTTATGTCACATAACACAGCATATAAGTATAGTTTGAGGATGATAACATCCAACATGTACTTTTGCTAAAATTGCGATGTCACGTGATTGGATATTTTAATCTTTCAATAGGAAGTTCTGTCCTACAATGGATCATTTCATGACTGACTCCAATCAAGGCTAATCGTATTGTCTCACATTAGGGTGAGCATAAACGATGATAGTTTTCACTTAAAATGAAATAACTACATTATAATAAATCACGAAAGAATGCCTACAGAAACACGAAAGAATGCCTACTTAAAATGAAATAACTACATTATAATAAATCTAATTTTCAAAATCAAAATCACGAAAGAATGCCTACAGAAACACATTCAAATGACTAAACTACTTAAAATACGTCTCTAAATTAGCTAAAGGCACCCGTGATCTTTCCATCTCTTGACAACATTATTACATACCAGATTCAAAACTGTAAACCTACAATGGCTAAAGCAAGCACGAAAACTTACCTCTTGAAGACCTACAGAGGTGGCAGGTGGCGTGACGTGCAGAGCTGGGTGGGGAGAAACGTCCACAGGCGACGGGCACCAATGACAGTAGCAGCAGGCGGCACGACATACAGAGTTGGCAGGTGGCGTGACGAGCAGAGCTGGGTGGGGAGAAAAGTACAAAGGCGATGACGTTCGTAGAAGAGACAGAGAGAACAGGGAGCTCTGCTATGGGTGAAGTGATAATGGAGCACCGCGACAGGTGTAAAACAGAAGATACTATGTCGGTTGCCCTAACACCAGTCATGAAATATACTTTCTATGTCGGGTAAATTTTAACCGACATAGAAAGTTCACTTTCCACTTACCATGTCGGTTACCTATTACCCGACATAAAAAGTTTATGATTTTATTACAAAATTGCCACCGCACTACATACTATGACGGGTGGACTACGACCGTGATAAAAACTCGTCATAGAATGCTATTTTTCCACTAGTGTTTTTGTAAGGAGACCAATATAAGATATTAGAAATTGGAAGTATAACCTTATTGCAAATAAAGCTATGATGAAGACTTTTTGAAGATTTGATGAAATCTAACTCCTTGTTAATTGAAAACTTAACTTTTCTTGGTGCATGTGTATGTTTGGTTGTTGCGTAAGTTCCTTCACAAGTGTTAAATCTCAATTAGACCATAAAATGTTAGAATTATATGATAAGATCAAGAACGGGGTGAATTGATCTTTGAAAACTTTTTCGCACTTTACAGAAATAGATCAACAATTTCAAAGATTAAGAAATCATATTAAGAATTGAACCTAGAAAACTAGTCATAAATAAATAATGTTCAAACATATTTAAAGAAGGTGAAAGAAGAGAAAAAGAAACACCAAGAATTATACTGGTTCGCCTACACCATTGGGCTACGTCTAGTTCTCAACCAAATTCCAGTTGAGTTCTACTAGATTGAATTTGTTTTGAATACAAAACAGAATTATAAAACACCCAATCTGCTCCAAGAACCAAATTCCAGTTCTTGAACCCAACTTGCAACGAACTTCCAGTTGTAGAAACAATGTCCAACCTTCCAGAAACCAAGACCACACACATTCAAAATAGAAAAGAGAGAATGAAGAAACTGGAACAATCAAAGCCAGTTATACAGATGCAAAATTTCCACTGCAGTATGAATTTCTTCACAAGCAAGAATACAAAAATACCTCAAGAAATAACTTCTAAAATTCCCACTGAAAATAGTTTCTTCTCTCTTGAAAAGATCTCTATTGATTGCTTGAATGATTTCTAAAAGATATGTTTTAAAGCATTGAATCAAATATGTATATATAGATACTTTCTCTAACAAACTGGTTTAATTAATCGATTAATTTGTCTTTTAATCGATTAAAAAATCTTGATTCTAATTGTTTTAACCGATTAAAATATCATTTAATCGATTAAAATTTTCTACAACATTTTCCAAAAAGATTTTAACTGATACGAATACGATTTAATCGATCAAAGCAATTATACAAAAAACCCTTTAGATATTTTAATTAATTAATTTGTATTTTAATCGATTAAAATACTTGACAGAAGATTTTCTAAAACTTCTTAAGTGATTTTAACTGATAAAAACGTGATTTAATCTATTAAAACATTTGGACATAAATTCCTTAAGTGATTTTAATCGATTAATTCAAAGTTTAATCGATTAATAAACTGGCAGAACATTTCTTAAATCGTTTTAACTGTTATTAACCGATAAAAACTTGATTTAATCGATTAAAACAATTAACCAGAAACTCTTTAAGTGATTTTAATCGATTAATTCGAAGTTTAATCTAAAAAAATATTGACAGAATATTTTGTAAAACTTTCTTAAGTGTTCTTAATCGATTAAATTGAAGATGTATCGGTTAAAATAATGACAATACATGCTTTAAGTGGGCATATTAACTCGTCAAAAATACATCAGTTAAAAATATGTCAAAAGTGTTTTTAGCTAATTTTAATCGATTAATCTGTAAATATATCAGTTAATTCAGAGACTCAAGAGCATATTAACCGATTAAAACAATTTTTAACTGATTAAAATGATTAGAGGCATTTTTATTTCTTTTAATTGATAGAACCTCATGTTGTAAAAATGGATAGGAGATTATACCTACATAATATGGATGTAGACTTACTAAACACTACAACCCTTTACCCATAAATCCTTTGACTTTATCAAATCTTCAAGATCTTCAATCTTTATCATAAAAGTCCTTATGAAAAATGTTTTCATAAAGAAAGTTTTTAATAAGTTAAAAGGGTGATTTAATAAATTCAAATCTTCTTTAAATACTATTTTAATGACTAAAACCTCAAATGAATATATTAAAAACACTTAAATCCATAATATATACATGAGGTTCAGTTTTAATAAGTTAAAATTAAGTTTTAATTGATTAAAATGTTATTAACAATTTTTACATGTTTTGAAACTCATAGATTTAATCTGTTAAAAGATATTTTAATAAATTAAAATGTCCTAAACCACAAAAGAGTGATTTCAAGGCCTCATAGTTTTAATATGTTAAAAAAAGTTTTAATAGATTAAAATGTTCTAGGTTTAAAGGGAAATTTTTCTTACTTTGTTATTTAATCGATTAAGTATGATTTTAATTTGTTAAAAATGACTCTATACACGAAGAGGATTTTTGGGTGTCTATTTTAATTGATTAAAACATTTTTAATTTGTTAAAATCTCTTCAAGTTTTTGAAGAATAGTTTGAATAATCTATGTTAATATGTTAAAATAAATTTTTGATTGATTAATTTCACGACTAAGTAAAATTAACATATCAAAATTCAATTTTAATCGATTAAAAATTGCATATGAAGTCTATATAACCTCTTTGATATCTTAACTTTTGACACATAATTTGAGTCAATCATTTGAAAATTACTTACCCACTTTTGAGAAAGAGTTATATTGATTTTTACTATATATCTTAGAGACTTTCTTGGTATTGAATTTGTGATCAAGAACTTGTAATAAATAGAAGCTTGACTTTTCATTTGGGTTTTTTGAGCTTTTTGTACATTAGTTATTTCCAAGTGATATCTTTTCTTTGTAAATTGTAAATCATTGGGTTTCCTGTAGTGTTTAGGTTTTCTATAAGCTACATTTGAGTACAGGTTGTCACTGGTTTTAAGAAAAGGTTATTCTAGTAGAGATCAAGAAAACTTTTGAGTAAATAGGTGATGTATTACTATAAAACTAATTTGTTTTAGTGGAGCTATTAGTTAGTTTTGGCTAAGAATTGGATGTAGCTCAGGTTATGGAGGTGAACCAGTGTAATTCTTGGTATTCCTACTCTTCCCTTAACTCTCATATACTATAATATTTGTTCTTTATCTATTCTTATTATTCTTATATGCTTGTTTTCCAAATATTTAATTAATTGGTTAATAAAAATATCCATTCTTAAAAATTCTTTAACCAGTTTTTGAACTCAACCACTTTTTTCTAACAATTGGTATCAAGAGTTGGTTCTTGTAAAGAGGCAGCCACTCCCATGTTTACTAACTACTATCTTGACTCTGGTGAAAAAGGAACAACTATTGATCCTACAAAATTCAGAGGTCTTATTGGTTCCTTCGTCTATCTAACAACTAGTAGATGACATTACATTCAGTTTTTGTATGCTTGCAAGGTACCAAGTCAACCCAAAGAAATTACACCTAAATGTTGGAAAAAGGATACTGAAGTATTTGAAAGAAACTATCAATGTTGGTTTGTGGTATCCAAGTGCTGCTTCTTTAAAACTAGTTGGGTTTTTATACTATGATTTTGCAAAGTGTAAACTAGATCGAAAAAACACAAGTGAAACTTGTCACCTTCTAGGGAGCATCCTAATATCTTAGCATAGAAAGAAGTAAGCTTGTGTGGCTTTATCAACTATTCAAGCTGAATAAATTACTATTAGGAGTTGCTGTGCTCACATTTTTTGATTGAAATAAAAATTACAAGATTTTAGGCTTCAATGAACAAAATTCCACTAGTATGTGTGATGAACAAATTTTATCAATAATTTGATTAGTATATTTTATATATTTATTACATTTATTTAATTAATTATTATTTTTTAACATAGATTTTATAAAAAAAGAAATAAATATCTTTGTATCTAAATTATTACTTAAATGACACATTTTAAGTAATTAATTGTTTATTTTTGTAAAAATGATAAATTAAAGAAAATATAAAGTTTTATTTTGAAGAATTCGCTTAGCGAGTCAGGAATTTCACTCAATGGATCATCTGAGACGGTTCATTCCGATTTTTAATGAGTCGGTGAATAGATGGATTATGTCATTGAGTGAGGAAGTCGTCTTTCATCACCTAGCTTAATTGTCAATTTTGCCAAGCGAGCAAAGCCTTTTCCCAAAATCTATCACATAACCTCAATTACGTAGAAACACGATTCAAATTCTATGTTATGTAGTTGTGGCGATCATGATGAAAAGTTGAATCTAAGATTAGAAACTCAAAAAAAGATTTTGATAGAAAAATTTGAGAAAAGAGATGAAGATTTAAAGAACATGTTCGCTCAACTGATGAAACAAAGATAATATAAAACTAGGAGCGAACATGTGAGAGTTCACATAGAAGAAGAAAACCTCATGAGGAACCCCAATTTCAAAGTGAAGGGTTGAATAATAGTCATCACAATGATTATTATTATCTACCATCCCCTAGGAACTATCATAGGCTTATAACTCACAAGTATCCCAAGGAGCCAAATGTATACATTCCCCTTTTCTATGGAACAACTTTTTGAATGTCATAAGTAGATGAAGAAAGAAAGGTGTTTATAGGAAAAAAAGGTCTACTTATAAGAAAGGACTACCCTAACACTTCTACTTCTAAGAAAGACTAAAACAGGGAGGGATATCCCTAGCAATCTAGGTATGTGGGGGCCACATGAAATGGATAGAGAAAAAGAAAGAAAAATACAAAAAATAAAGAACCCTCCAAAGAAACTAGAACTAGAGATGTCCAATCCTTTAAATTTATTGGTAGAGAACATTTAACTGTCCTAATAAGAAAACCATTTTTTTAAAAGACCAAGAGATTGTAGGTTAGGATGAACTCACTCTTCACCTAGTGTAGATGAAACCTTAGATTATGAGGAGGAATTTTTTCCATGTGATGGAGATTTACAAATGGGGAGAAGGCTTCTTGAAAGTCAATAATCTATTAAACATGAGTAGTCAAATGAGAAAATCTATTTCACACTAGATGCAATGTTTTTGAAAATACTTGTTCTTTAATTGTGGATAAGAACTCTTGTTGGTAGACAAGTTAGCCTTCATTGGTACACCCATCCTAAACCTTAAACTTTAATCGATCAAAGATGATGGTGATATAGAAGTATACCAATTTCCATAGGCAAATATAAAGATGAAGTTTTATGTGAGATAGTTCTTATGGAAGCTAGGCATATTCTACATGGAAGACCATGACAATTTGGTAAACAATTTATCCATGATTCCCTCAACAATAAGATAAGTTTCATTCACAAGGGTAGAAAAATAGTCTTATGTCCTTTTACACCTTTACAAGTGAGAGATGATCAAATAAAAATGAAAAATGAGCTTGAAAAGGAGAAAAGAGAGAGAAAGAAAGAAAGAAAGAGAGAAATAATGTCAGAAACTCTCTCACATCTAAAAAAGGGTGACAAGAAATTGGGTTTGGAGGTTTGTGTGTTCTCCAAAGAAGTTGTTTAGCAAAAATCTTTAAAAAATAAAAATAATAAATCTCTTATAATTGAACAAGTTTTGTTCTCTATTGTAAAGAGACACTTACTGCCACAAGTCATGAACTTGATTCTCTACCACATGAGATTCAAAAGCTTTTAAAAGGGTTTGATAATTTGTTTCCCAAAGAGGTTCCCCATGGGTTTCCACCCTCATGGGCTTCCACCTTTGAGGGCAATAGAACAATAGATAGACTTAGTTCCTCATGTACCCATTCTAGCTCTTCCAAACTTTTCTCAAACTTTTGAGCTAGAGTATGATGCATTTGGGATAGGACAAGTGTTGTGTTACTTCAAAGTCGTCATCCTATTGCTTACTTTAATGAAAAATTTTGTGGGCCCATCTTGAACTATCCCACCTATAACAAAGACTTTATGCTCTCATAAGAGCCCTCAAAACATGGGAGCACTACTTAGTGATTATAGACCCCAAATCTTTCCCGGCTTCACAAATAAAGTCAGAAGACCTCTGTTTGAAGATGGAAAAAACCTCTTTAGGTCCCTAGGCATATGTACTAGACTCCATAGTAGAATAGAAGGTCTCCTGTACACAAAAATAAGAGAGTCCTCACCAAGAGCCGAGACGACCGTCCCGTTTGGTCAGACGGTCATCTCACCCTATAAGGCGAGATGACCGTCTTGCCACTCATGAGATGAGATGGCCATCTCGCCACATGGCAAGACGGGTGTCTCACCACTTGTGAGGCGAGATGACCATCTTGCCTAATAAGGGTCGAGACGACTGTCTCACCCCTGACAGGCGCAAATCCCTATAAATAGGCCTCTCCCCCTCCTCATTTCACACACTTCTTCACAGATTTCGAGTCCCTATACTCTTCTTAAACCTCTCTAACGCATTTCTACAATTCGAGTGCTCTTTTTAGACCCTCTATAGTTAGAGTTCTTTTGTTGATAGAGGCGTGAGCAGCGTTGTAGAGTGAGGGGATAGCCAAAAAGCATCCTCAATCTTTGAACACTTAATACAAAACTTGCCTCGAAGGTTTTTTTAACATACTCTCTTTTATTGCTTTCTTCATAAGCTTTCTTTGTATGCATATTAGATATTAGAACCATGTAGACGTTTAATTTCTGCAAGTAGATGAAATAATAAGGGTAAAAACGTAATTTCTTTAGTCTTTATTTTATAAGTTAGTCCATCATAGGGAACCCGAAAACGGCATTGTGGGGTGCTACCACCTTCCCCACACGTAACTAACTCCCTTACCTGACTCAGGTTATAATGGTCAAAGTTGGTTTTTTCTAAAAACCACTTCCTTTTTACCTTTTTCAGTGTTTAAGGTTAAAACAATGGTGGCGACTTCATCGAACTTTTTCGAAAACCTCGCCTTTAGGTCTAGCTCGGTTATCAAACAACCTAAAAGCATTGAACACCTCCTTTAAAAAATGCGTGTCATATAAAAACCATCGCATCACTCTGACCGCCTCTTTTGATGGCGACAACAGATGGCGACTCCACTGGGGAAGCTAGAGATTTGATCCCATTTAGTGATGGACCAAGTTTAGAAAATAAAAACTTGAAATTACACCTTTACCTTTCTTTGTTTTTATAACATGCTTTACTATTCAGCTTTAATAACTGTTGTATGTTTACTTTATGCAATTGTTTGAAATAACAATTGTACACAAAATCTTGCACACAACAGTTCCCCCTATACCCAGGGACAAGTGGGATAACCTTAGGGAGTGGGTGGCAGGTACAATTTGTTGTAGTGAGGGTCATGAGCCCACCAATATGGTCAGAAACCACCACTCAAGGTGATAACCTTTCTCTTTTGGCCTAAATACTGACAAGGCCCTAGTGCCATGCATGATCTGAAGGTTGGGAGAGTGGGGACCCTGTAATGGGGGCACCTTGGGGGCCTGGCCTTGGTGAGGATAATTAGAACCACCTTGAATACACACTTTTCTGCAGGATACCCCTACCTCGTAATAAAAATGTCGTCACACTGTTCGTGGATGAGTGAATTGTTTGTACATTTGTTTGTTGCATAGCATAATCATACAACAACAAAAATAAAAACAAAATCTTAAAAACCTTTTCATAATAAACAACCTTATTTTGGACAGTCTACTTTTTAGCTAACCTAGTTTCAGGTTCTTTGTAAGCTAAGTAGCCACGTGGACCGACAGAAGAGATAAGGGATTCTAAAACCATTTTCATAATAAGCAACCTTTATCTCGGACAATGTTCATCTTAGTTAGCCCGTTTTCAGGTTCTTCATAAGCTAAGTAGTCACGTTGACTTACAGAAGAGATAAAGCGGTAATAAAACAAATATAAAGCAAAATACAATAAAACTCATTTTAATAAAGTCAAAGCATTCATAATAAGACGATTTTTGACAAAATCAAATCATTCATACCCGCATCATTTCATGAGTGAAAAAACCAAGAGAGAAAATAAATGTATAAAGGAAAGAATGCATACACATCATCCTAGTAAAACCTCTCATGCATTCATGCTAGGGGGCATTACATATCCCTAAGACAAAGGCGAAAGAGACCTTGAGCACATTTGTAACCATCCACAAGGAAGAGACAAGTGTACTAAGGTATATGGTGACCTTCGTTACACTTGTCAATCTATGATAGGGAAGGAACCATTATACCAAAATGGGCATGGTACGTTGCAAAGCGTAAGCTTTAGGGATGATAACAAAGCCATTGCCTTAAGGCATATCTATCCCACAACAAGCATTCATTTTAAGTAATAAAATTTATTTTTGAATCCTAGAAAGTGGTTGGTCTTCCTGTGGTCCAAACTCGTGCGCAAAAGGCTAAAGCGATGGAGCAACTAGAAGAGCAGAACCGTAAACTCACTACTGAAGTTAACTCCTTAAGAGAACCAATGGCACAGATGATGGAGTTAATGCGCCAACAGAACCTCAATAAGGGCGATACTTATGGTGACTGCACATCTTACCATGAGAAAGAAGAAGAGGAATTCTTCTACGAGCAAAAAGCCCCCATGCAATCTGAAGCAAGGGCAGTGCTCATCCAACCCCCCGAAGTCTCCAAGCAACAAATCTCCGCTCTGGAAGAGAGACTTAGGGCCATGCAGGGGCATAGCTTTGATGTGAAGGAGGCAGCTGATATGTGCCTTGTCAAGAACATCCACTTCCCTCCAAAGTTCAAGGTTCCCGACTTCCCTAAGTATATGGGAATGACTTGTCCCAGGAGTCATCTTACCATGTACTGTCGTAAGATGGCCCCCCACACTGACAACGAAGAACTCCTAATACACTACTTTCAAGAGAGCTTGACCGATTTAGCCCTGAATTGGTACATGCAGTTGAAGAGGGGACAAGTCTAGAACTGGAAGCAGCTGGTAGACGCCTTTCTTCGCCACTACAAATATAACATCAATCTGACCCCCGATAGGTCAGATCGTCAAACTTTAAGCAAAAGAGGCGACGAATCCTTTAAGGTGTATGCCCAATGATGGAGGGAACTGGCCGCCCAAGTGGAGCCTCCGCTATCAGACAAGGAGACCGTGTCTATGTTCATCACCTCGTTGACTGGACCCTATTACGACAAAATGATAGGAAACACGTCAACCCTCTTTGCAGACATGGTCACCTTTGGCAAGAGGGTGGAGCATGGATTGAAGAGTGGAAGGATAGCGTGACCTTCCTCCTCCAATGCATCATTTAAGAAATCTCTAGGCAAGAAGAAGGAGGCAAACATAAACACCATCAGCCTCACCACTTCTTCTTGTCCTTCGAATCCAGCTAGGCAATCCCAGAGGTGGGAAAGGAATTTCACTCCCATTCCAACCTCTTATGGGAGTTTACTACCTAAGCTAGTGGAGACGAAGCTCCTGGCATACGTCCCGCCAAGAAAGGTGGAACCACCTTACCCTTAGTGGTATAAGCCCAATGAAAAATGCGCTTACCACTCAAGCGCTCCCGGGCACTCAGTGGAGAACTGTCGGGCCTAAAAATATAAGGTCCAGGAGTTAATAGACGTTGGATGGGTTACCTTTGATGCTCCTGCCCCAGTATAGGCGTCAAGCCTCTGTCACAACTAGATTGATAGGGTTGGATAGGGAGGACCAGTTGTTAGGGTTCTTTTTTAAAGTTGTCTTTGTATTTCTCGTGGTCCCAGCCTATGGTCGTGAAACCATTGATTAAAAGGGCATTTTGTACATATTCCTTTATTTCAATACATGAGGCATTTTCATCCATATTCACATTTATTCTTTTCCCTCTTCTATTTATTATTCTTCCAAAAATAACTAAATAATAAAATCTATACCTAAAATATAACCCTTAAAAATGATCATGTCTATGATTGATAAATCTCTGTGGGATCCGGAAGCCGAAGGCGAATGGGTCGAATCCGACAGTGAACAGGAGACCATTTATCTGGACATGCAAAGATTGTTGGAAAGAGAAGTTCGCTCCATACAACCCTACCAAGAAGAAATAGAGGCCATCAATTTGGGACAAAGAGACGATAAAAGGGAAATAAATATCGGTACCCAAATCAACGGTAACATCAGGGAGGGATTAATACATTTATTAAAAGAATACGTGGACGTATTCGCTTGGTCCTACCATGACATTCCCGAACTCTACGAGAGCATAGTGGAGCATCGAATGCCTTTGAAAGAGGATTTCTAGCCAATAAAGCAAAAGCTAAGAAGGATGAAACCTGACTGGTCCTTAAAAATTAAAGAGGAAGTACAAAAACATCTGGACGCTAATTTCCTGATTATGTCCAAATACCCTGAATGGCTGGCAAACATCGTGCTAGTCATGAAAAAGAATGGGAAAATCAGAGTGTGTGTAGATTACAGGGATCTAAATCGAGCAAGTCCAAAAGATGATTTTCCCCTACCACATATCGACATGTTGGTGGATCACACCGCCACGAACACACTCTATTCCTTCATGAACAGATATGCATGGTATAATCAGATCAAATTGGCAGTAGAAGATAGAGAAAAAACTTCCTTCATCACACCATAGGGAACGTTCTGTTACAGAATTATGCCTTTCGGACTCAAGAACGTGGGAGCTACCTATCAAAGGGCCATCGTAACATTATTCCACGACATGATCCACAAAGAAATTGAAGTTTATGTGGACAACATGATTACCAAGTCCAAGAACGAAATAGACCACATTTTATATTTGAGAAAATTATTCGATCGACTTCGAAAGTATCAACTAAAGCTAAACTCGGCTAAGTGTACATCCAGAGTACGGTTGGGTAAACTCCTTGGGTTTATCGTCAGCGAAAAAGGAATAGAGGTAGACCCCAAAAAACCAAGGCAATTTTGGAAATGCCCCCACCAGAAACTGAAAAGGAGATCAGAGGGTTTTTGGGAAGATTCAACTACATAGCAAGGTTCATCGCACAACTCACGGATAAATGTGCACCCATTTTTAAACTGTTGAACAAAACTCAACCAACAATTTGGAATGAGGATTGCCAACAAGCTTTCGATAAAATTAAGTTGTGCTTAACCAATCCACCAGTACTGGTGCCTCCCGTTGAAGGAAAACCTCTGATTCTTTATCTATCGATACTCGATGAATCTATGGGATGTGTGCTCGGTCAACAGAATGATACGGGAAAGAAGGAGCAAGCCATATACTACCTCAGTAAAAAATTCTTAGACTATGAGCCCCGCTATACACCACTCAAAAAGACATGTTGTGCATTGGTGTGGGCAACTCAACGTCTCAGGCAGTATATGATTAGACATACGACCTAGTTGGTTTCCAAAATGGATCCAATCAAATACCTGTTTGAAAAACCCGTCCTAACTGGAAGAATAGCTAGGTGACAAGTACTCCTCTCAGAGTTCAACATTGTCTATGTCACCCAAAAAGCTATCAAAGGCAGTCCCCTAGCAGACTACCTAGCACATGGATCAACAAACGAATATCAATCCCTACAAGACGATTTTCCAGATGAACACATCATGCATATCCAAGACGAAGAACCCGAAGACGATGCATGGACTATGTTCTTAGATGGATCCTCGAATATGCTTGGACATGGAATTGGAGTCGTTCTGATATCCCCTAAAAATAAGTACATCCTGGTAACAACTAGGCTAAATTTTAGCTGCACCAATAACATGGCTGAGTACGAAGCCTGCGCCCTGGGATTCCAAGCAGCTCTAGATCATGGGGTGACCAAACTCAAAGTTTTCGGTGACTCATCCCTTGTTATCTACCAACTCAAGGGTGAATGGGAAACAAAAAATTCCAAATTGATCCCATATCTAGAGTACATCCGGAATATGATTTCGAGGATGAAAAATGTCACTTTCAAGTACATCCCTCGGGAAGACAATCAGTTCGCAGATGCCCTCGCTACTTTGTCATCTATGTTCGCCTTAGATCAAGAATGTGAGATACCGATTATCCAAATTAGGCTGCATGATAAACAAACTTTTTGTATGACAGTAACTAGTAGGGAAGACAAATCCCATTAGTATCATGACCACAAGCGATACCTCACGAAGGGTGAATATCCCGAGGGAATTAATGATAATGATAAAAGGACCATTCAGAAGAGTCGTAGGGTTCACGTTGATCGGAGGAACCCTGTATAAGAAAAATATTGACTTCAACTTATTGAGGTGTGTGGACCAGAAAGAGGCTCAAACCTTAATTAAGGAAATTCATGAAGGAGCCTTTGGAACCCACATACCAGGACATGTCATGGCAAAGAAGATCTTAAGGGCGGGATACTTCTGGTCCACAATGGAAGGTGATTGTCATCAATACGCTAAAAAGTGTCAGGTCTACGTCGACAATGTTCATGTCCCACCAGCGCCTCTCAACGTCTTGACTACATCATGGTCATTCTCCGTGTGGGGCATGGATGTTATTGGACCCATCGAGCCCAAAGCGTCCAACTGTCATTGTTTCATTTTGGTGGCCATTGATTACTTTACCAAATGGGTAGAAGCAGCATCCTACGCACATGTGACCAAGAAAGTAGTGACCACCTTTGTCAAGAAAAATATCTTGTGTCGGTATGACATCCTTCATCGTCTCATTACTGATAATGGGACCAATCTGAACAATAAGATGATGGATGAGTTATGCCATGATTTCAAAATCCAACATCACAACTCCTCTCCATACCGACCCAAAATGAACGGTGCAATAGAGGCAGCCAACAAAAACATCAAGAAAATAATCCAGAAGATGGTGATAACACATAAAGACTGGCATGAAATGTTGCCCTTTGCCCTACATGGATATCGAACTTCCGTACGGACCTCCACAGGAGTCACTCCATTTTCCCTCGTATACGGCATGGAGGTCATACTGTTAGTGGAAGTCGAAATACCCTCCCTGAGAGTCATTATGGAAACAAAGTTGACAGAAGCAAAATGGGTCCAAAATCGGTACGATCAGCTAAATCTAATCAAAGAAAAATGATTGGACGCCATATGTCACAGACAAGCCTACCAAAAGCAAATCAAAAGGGCTTACGATAAAAATGTCAATCCTCATGCTTATCACGAGGGGGATTTAGTAATAAAGAAATTGTTTCCAGCCCATAAGGACAAAATCAGAAAATGGGCTGCTAACTATGAAGGACCCTTTATGGTCAAGCGAGCCTTCTTAGGAGGAGCTCTTATCCTCACCAACATGGATGGAGAAGAACTTCGAGACCCAGTCAATGCAGATGCGGTGAAGAAGTATTACGCTTGAAGGCATTGTTCATAACCTGTCAGAATGAAAATTCGCAAAGGGCGTCCTGGGCAAAAGTTAGGGCCCATACACCTCGCTAGGATACGTCATAGGCAAAACTTAGTGGTTTCAAAAACAAAAATAAAATAAAAGAGCAATGATCGCCTTAGCCGAAACTGCAAGGCGGCTAAGGTAACGATCTTCCAGAAGCAAACAAGCTTTGCATAGTCTTCACCTTAGGCTCGAGCATCTCGACTGAAGCAACTAGGAGAACCAATGGGGCAGATATTAGGGACATGATTGTTATAGCCTATATAGTGTAGCCAACCTTGGCCAGCCATGCTTCTAAATTCCTTTGTAAACCCTTCTGTAAAAAATAAACTATTTGTTCATATCAATAAAATTGTCTTTCATTTCTTTTCTCTTGACCAAATTATAAAATGCCTCCGTGTTAAACGAATCATAAACATGCATAAAAAAAATACAAGAAATCATTAGAAAAGAAAGGAAAAAGAATAAAAGCCTCCCAGGAAAATTCTTAGGCAAAATTTAGGGCAGTCTGCTAGATCGAAAACCCCAAAAGGGCGGTCTAGGCAAGAGTTAAGGCATTCGTAAAAAAGGAAAAAAGCCTGCTAAGAAATCTTAGGCAAAAATAAAGGTAGCCCGCTAGATCGAAACCCCAAAAAGGGCGGTCTAGGCAAAAGATAGATCTAAGACAAAAAAATACGCAAACGAAAAAAGGAAACTTGTCAGCATCCAACAAACAGAAAGGGAAGTCACTTTCTAGATGCATCAAACAAATAGATTGCATTTAAGACATTCACACACAAATAGTCGCACAAAAAGACTTTGTCAAAATCATGAAAAATAGATTTTTTTCATGCATAAGGAGACTAGCTCCATGTTTGCAATTGAAAAATAGGAAGCACCCAGACCAAGTCTCCAAAATAATGCTCCCCCTCAAGAAAACAGAGCAAGTCATCATCAAACAAGCAGCTCAGAACTAAATAAGAGCTTCCATAATCAAATAAGCTCCAATTATCATCCAACCACCAAAAGAGAGAAGACAACCTTTAAAAGAGCCAACGGAAAGGCTCTATCCCCCCCCAAGCGGGTTATTGCCTACGACTTTGCGTGACTCAACACCATCGCCACTACGAGTCATCAAGAACATTCTTGCTCCATCGCACCAGCCAAATGAGAATAAAGGCTTCATCAAAAGCCCTTCACCAACTTAGTCAAGAAAAGAGAGACTCCATCTCCCTCCCTAGAGAATTGTCAAGATCAAATCCTCAGGGAAGCACAAATTGCCCAAAGGGTCACGAAAAAGAAAAAACCGTCCCCAAGTGAGCTTACTATAAGGGCAAGCTTATCCCCAGTAAGTCATTCGCCTGCGCATAGGCAAAACTGGCAAACAAAAAGCTAACACCCCCGAAGGGAATATTCGCCTACTCAAAGGCACCATCAACGAATCCCCCAATGGATTAAGAGGCATTCATCAGAAATCCCCAGTAATCATCAGGCTGGATGGCTATCAGAAAAGCCAAAAATACACCTTCAAATACAACCACTCCCCATGGAGCAGGCACATGAGCTAGAGCAGTAAGCTGCCACCCTTTTTCTCTATCAAAAGGATCAACCACCATAAGCAAAGGGGTATCCAGAAGATAGAGTTCCACATATCAGCTAAAGGGTCAGCTACCGTATCAAAGGAGCATCCTGAAGCATCACACCAAGACGAAGGGGTCAGCTACCGCATCAAAGGAGCATCCTAAAGCTTCACACGTACCACCTGATGGGTCAGCTACCGCTTCAAAGGAGCATCTCGAAGGAAAATCTACATATCAGCCAAAGGGTCAGCTACCGCTTCAAAAGAGCATCCTAAGGCATCAAACCGAGACCAAGGGGTCATCTACCGCATCAAAGGAGCATCCCAAGATTCTCTAGCCGTTAAAGCTAAAGGGGCAGCTGCCATATCAAAGGAGCATCCTGAAGCTTCACAAAGTATCATCCCGAGGGTCAGCTACCACGTCGAGAGGAGCATCCGAAGGACGGCCGGTCAAGAGGAGCATCCGAAGGATGATTGGGTAAGAGGTTTAACTCCTTCACCCGCCAATCGACCTTATGGCACACCAACCCATGGTCAATCGGTCAGGTGAAGGGAGGGCAGCTATAGACCCCAAATCTGGCCCG
Source organism: Sphenostylis stenocarpa (assembly GCA_963425845.1). Lineage (NCBI taxonomy): Eukaryota > Viridiplantae > Streptophyta > Magnoliopsida > Fabales > Fabaceae > Sphenostylis > Sphenostylis stenocarpa. The sequence goes on along the minus strand of OY731403.1, from coordinate 96,780,730 downwards.
ACTTCACAAATAAAGTCAGAAGACCTTCGTTCAAAGATGGACAAGACCTCTTTAGGTCCCTAGGCATATGTACTAGACTCCATAGTAGAATAGGAAGACCTCCTGTACAAAAAAAATAAGAGAGTCCTCGCCAAGAGTCGAGACAACTGTAGACCCCAAATCTTGCCCGGCCTCAGAATAAAGTCAGAAAGCTTCCTATTTGAAGACGGCCAAAGCCTAACAAGCCACTAGGAGAGACTATTAGGCCCCCGTATTAAGATAGGAAGGGTTTTTGGTCCGAAAATAAAGTTTCTCGCCCTGAAGGGACGAGACCGCCGTCTGGAAGGACCAGACCGCCGTCTCGTCTCAACGCCAGGACGAGACCGCCGTCTCGACTTTCCAGACGGCGGTCTCGATTTCTGCAAAAGTCGAGACGGCGGTCTGGATTTTCCAGACGGCGGTCTCGATTCCTGCCTAGTCGAGACGGCGGTCTGGATTTCCCAGACGGTGGTCTCGATTCCTGCAAAAGTCGAGACGGCGGTCTGGATTTTCCAGACGGCGGTCTCGACCCCTGTCAGAGGAAACGACGGTCTCGACCTGTCAGGCGCGAAAAACTATAAATAGGGGCTCTCTCCCCCTCATTTACACACAGAATTCACAGAGCTCTCCCTTCTCTCTAGACTTTCTCTCTCTAAGAATCCCTCCGAAGCATTTCCGGAGTTTCTGAGTGTCTTTAGGAGCATTTTTGAGCGTTCTAAATCTTCTTTAGGATCCCTCCGACGCATTTCCGGAGTTTTCTGAGAGTTTGTAGAGTGAAGGGTTGCCAAAACGCACCCTCTCTTTAAAGAAATATAAAAGCTTGCCTTGGAGGTGCATATTCTCCCTCTCTATTTATTTTACCGCTATTTAAATTACGCAATAGAAGCTAGGGCCATGTAGTCATAAATTTAAATACCGCATAATAAAAGGGTAAAAGCGATATTTTCTAGTTTAATTATTTATTCAAATTAGCCAGCCTATCATAGGGAACCCGAAAGGGGCGTTGTAAAGGAACTAACACTTCCTTTACACGTAACTAATTCCCTTACCCAACTTTGGTTCTAATGACCAAAGTTGGTTTTCGAAAACCAACGCCTTTTTTTTAACCCCTTTTCCGATGTTTATGGTAAAAATATCGGTGGCGACTCCATAGAACCCAACTAAATAAATCCCTAGGTTAGCCCGGTTATCGGGCAACTCAGGGATACTTTTGAAAACCTCGCCCCTAGGTTAGCCCGGTTATCAGACAACCTAAAGGTGTTGTAACCACCAATAAAAAACGCGAAAATCAAAGAAGAAGAGTCGAAAAAACCATCGCGTCGCTCCGACCGACCCTCTCTCTCTTTGAGACGGCGGCGACAGATGGCGACTCCACTGGGGAAGCCTAGAGAATTGATCCCATTTAGTGATGGGCTGGCTTAAAAATAAATAAACCAAGAAAATGACGTTTTTACCCTACCTTGTATTATAACATGCTTTATTGTTTGGCTTTCAAATAACTGTTGCTTGTTTACACTTCCGCAATTGATTGAAATATAAATTGCACACAAAACCCCTGCACACTACAGTTCCCTCTATACCCGGGGGCAAGTGAGATAACCATAGGGAGTGGGTGGCAGGTATGGTTCGCTGTAGTTAGGGCCTTGTGCCCACCAGTGTGATCGGAAACCACCACTCAAGGTGATAACCTTCCTCTTTTGGAAACAAGACCGACTCTGGCCTTAGTGCTGAGCATGGTTGGACGGCTGGAGAGTGGGGACCCTATAATGGGGGCACCTTGGGGGCCTTAGCCTGGTGAGAACGGTTAGAACCTACCCTATCCAATGCACTTTTACGCGGGAAAACCCTACCTCGTGATAAAAACGAAGTCTCGCTCTGTTCGGGGATGATTGAATTGTGTGTGCATATGTTTGTTGCATTTGTATATTGCATAGCATAAACAAACAACAGAACAAAATCACAAAAAATATTTTACAAATAAACACCCTTATCTCGGACGATCTGCCTTTTAGCTAGCCTGGTTTCGGGTTCTTTGTAAGCTAAGTAGCTACGCGGTTCAGACAGAAGAGATAAGGGACGATAAATAATTCTTTCGCATAAAGCCATATTTTATCTCGGACGATCTGCCTTTTAGCTAGCCTGGTTTCGGGTTCTTTGCAAGCTAAGTAGCCACGCTGATTCAGACAGAAGGGATAAAAGGCTATAAAATAAACAAATAAAAAATATATAAAATAAAAAAATCCATTTTTCCAAAAATTCGCAAAATAGGACCTAGTCCAAAAATATTGCATTCATAAAACATTCATATAGATAGTTTATTCTTCCAAAAAAATAAAATACATAAAAATACCATACATCATGTAGAAGAAACATGATAAAATAGCAAAATAAACACTCACATTCATACAATAAACATCATCTTCATCAAAACATACATTTTGGTTTTAGAAAAATGGAGGGGACAAGTAGACAAGTGGGGAAGGTGGATATTCTCAGAAGCCATCCTGACAAGCTAGAACGACTTAGTGCAACGATGCCACTAGGAGGTTCGAGCCGAGTTTGAAAAGTCCTATGGACGAATTCGGACCTCCTGAAGATCGGTGTCGATCAAGTCTTCCTCGGGGTACTAATTCATTTTTGGAACTCAAGTCTGCGGTGCTTTGAATTTTCGCGGTTCGACATGGTGCCTACCCTAGAGGAGTATGAAACAATGTTGAAATGGCCCAAATCAGTGGGGTTCATATCCGCCATGAGGCATATACTCTGCGGCACCGGTCACTGCCCTTATCCATCTACCATACCGACAAAGTACCCCGATAGGAAGAGGGAACACCCGGGGATGGAGAGTATCGATGTTAGAAGACCACCTGTCCTACCTGGCTGAAAGAGCGAGTGGGTTGCCTTCAATAAAACCCTGGCATTATTAATCTTCGAACGATCCTGTTCCCCTTCCACCTCGACACGGTTGATCAAGCCGTCATGGACGCTTTCTTCGCTTGGGACGTGAACTCGAAGAGTCCCCTGCCTGCTATTCTTGCCGACACCTTGCTCTCAGTAGATTTCTGCCGTCAGAAGCAAGGGAGAACACTCCGTTGCTGCTCTCCGTTACTTTATGTGTGGAGCATCACGCACCTTTACGCCTCCGAGTCACATGGGGATATTCCCAGACCCATTGAGAAGCTTCTCCAAAATCCCCCTCCAACGACGCTTGACTATAGAATGGAGGGATGAGTTAGAAGCAAAAGGACGCCAACAACATATCTTGGGTCCGCCCTTGGTTCGAGCCGGCCCGGTTCTCGTCGGATGTGGGAACTATCCGAATGTACCCTTGATAGGACTCGGGGTTGCATAGCATACTCACCTAGAGTAGCTATGAGGCAACTCATGAGGACTCAAACCATTATCGCCCGAGGGGAACTCGGAGGGCGTGTGCTTCTTTGGAGACCCATGCACAATCACCAACTCACTAACCGTGAGGAAAGCATGGGAGAAGCCGGTCTACATGGGAGACAGAGAGCTAGGAAAAGCTCGGGTGGCTGTCACCGGTGACTATGAGGCATGGAGGAGAAGGAGAGAGATGGCCAGACCATCCACCACACCGCGCCAATCGCCAACAAAGAAGAGCTGCGAGGCACAAGTCAATGCCTTGACCCGGAGGGTAGAAATAATGGGAGCCCGGATAAGGGCCCTTGAGGAAAAAGAACAAGCCTCCATCCTCACGATTGATGGTCTCCAAAGGCAAGGCAAGAAAAAGGATCATGAAATAGAACGCCTCAAGGACCAATGCGCGGACGCTAACGAACAAGCTATCAGAGCATCCAAAGCGCCGAGAACAAGCTCGGATAGCCAAGCTGCGAGGAGATAACCGCCGGTCGGCACACCTTGAGGCGGAATCGGCTCGGCGGGCGCAAAGGATCAAGGAGTTGTCAGAAGAGCTCCTCCAGGCTCAGTTAGATCTCCGCCAAGAGCGAGAGAACAATAGAAAACTGAGCAGAAGTCTCTATGAGCTACGCATTAAGGAGAGAAGCGGGCTAGCTCAGTATGACCAAGTACTTCAAGAGAAGGACCAAGCTGTTGCAAAGCTTGATGAACTACAAGCCTTAGTCATACATCAAGATGCAAAGATCAAGGAGGCTCAACAATATAGCGAAAAAATGAGCCAAGCGATCCACAAGCAAAGCGAAGCGCTCGCTCACCATGTCCGGGAAGCCGAGAGAGAATTACAAAGAAAACAAGACCCGCCTGTGGGTTTCTTTAGGCTTTTCCGTTTTTGCCAAAAAACGCTTCGTAGTATGAAATAGGAAAATGTACACCTTTCATAGAATTAATGAAATCTTTTTCCTATTCAACACTTGTCTACTTGCATGCATAAACATTCATTTGCATATTTCAAATTTCCCTCCTTCACGCTTAATAAATAAGATAATAAAAAGGAAGGATTAACTAACACGTCTTCCAACTCAGAAGAATGGAGAGAAAGCCACTCCTAATAAAGCTCACCCCAACGGTTGAATCATCGCAAGAGGGAAATAAACCTCGGTCGTTGGTCCTCATGAATAAAGAAGAGGGGGCAAGGACGCCAGTGCGACTTTTTATGCCACGTCCTTTCCCCTACGAGTCAAATAAAGCTGTACCGTGGAGATATGGGGAATCTTCACCAATAAAAGAAGAAATAACAAGCATAGCCGGCATTGGGGGCACAACTAGAAGTGGAAGAATCTACTCCCCCAAGGACACACAGGAAAATGTCCTTCAAAATAAAGGAAAAAATAAAAAGACCGAAGAAGAAAAAGAAAATAAAGAATCCAAGGAGGAGACAGAGGAATTAGTCCAGTTTATAAGGCAGAGTGAGTATTCCATTATAGACCAGCTCAATCGCACGCCTGCAAAGATCACGTTGCTATCTTTAATAATGAGCTCGGAACCGCACCGGAGCGCCCTATTGAAAGTCTTGAGCGAGGTGCATGTACCTCACACCATATCCCAAGAAAAGGTTGAGAGGATCGTCGGTCACATCACGGCAAACGATCACCTCACCTTCACAGAGGAAGAACTCCCCCTAGAAGGGTCAAACCACAACAAGCCCTTGCATATCTCAGTCAAGTGCAAGGAATACCTCATTGCTAAAGTTCTTGTGGATAACGGGTCGTCCTTGAATGTGATGCCCAAGTGCACACTGGAAAAGTTGACTATCCAAGGAACCCGTCTGCGCCCAAGCAGCACCATCGTTCGAGCCTTCGACGGATCAAAACGGGAAGTAGTGGGAGAAATCAATTTGCCAATCCAAGTGGGACCCACTATCTTCAACGTCGATTTCCACGTAATGGACATTACTCCAGCATATAGTTGTCTCCTCGGCAGGCCTTGGATTCATGACGCTAAGGCAATACCTTCGACGCTCCACCAAAAAGTCAAATTCATAGTGGGTGACAAACTGGTTACGGTCCAAGCAGAAGACGATATCCTGATCAGTGGACCGTCCACCCAACCTTATGTGGATGCGGCGGAAGAGGCCCTTGAAACATCTTTTCAAGCGCTTGAAATTGACAGCATAGAGCGACTTCCCAGAAATACAAAGGTAGCCCGCATGATGTTGAAGCATGGCTACCATCCCGGCCAAGGACTGGGGGCAGATTCCCAAGGAATGAGGGAACCCCCAGAATTCAAAGACAATCCTCACAAGTATGGCCTAGGATATACCCCTTTCAAGGGCCGAGCGGGAAAAGCAAAAGGGAAGTCCCCCCTCCGCACACTCAAACAGATTTTCCAAAGTGGAGGGGTGCAAGCGTCAAGAGCCACTCTAGTCATTAGGAAATCTTTCTCTTTGTTCAAGGGATGTAAACCCCATGATTGTTAGAGATTATCCCCCGGGGCGAGCCCGACCCCCGGGCATCTTAGGGCACATATTCCCTTATTAATTAATAAAGAATGATTCTTTCTATCTGCTTCTTTTCTTGCTACTTCTGACTGGACCACATGAATAACCCTGTCTAAGTAAACATAAAAAGAAAGGAAGAATAAGAAGCGCTTCCAAAATAATCAAACCTTCATCACCAAGTCATCTGATTAGAAGCACAAAAAAGACTTCACTTAAGCCATAAAGAAAGTTATGCTTTTCCACTACTGTGAAAAATAAACAAAAAATAAATACACAAAAAAAGAAGAGAAAAAACCAGAAAAAGCCAAAGGCCAAAAGAAAAGGGCAAATTACCCGGTAGGAAACCCACTAAGGGGGCTACGCAAAAGATAGGGTCGACCCGGTAGGATACCCGAATAGCAATAAAGGGTAGCCTAGGCAAAAGTTAGGGTTACAAATAAAGGTCCGCTAGGATTCCTCCAAAAAAAAATTTTTTACAAGAGAGAGAACCTAGACAAAAGTAAGGGCCAACACACAGTATCCTAGTTCGAAAACCCAAAAAGGGCGATCTAGGGAAATCAACTAGCCATTTGAAAGCAATGGAAAACAATAAAGCGCAAATACAAAAAGAAGAGAAAGATGTTTGCTTAAGACAAAACCCAAACATCCAGGCTTAACCTTAACCAGCCATTCTTACAAATTCTTTATCAATAAAAATCAACCCTCTAAAACACAAACCATTGATGTTTACCTCCTCTGCTTCCTTTCTCTTGACCCTCATGACAATATTCTAATAATTAATTTGGGAATATGGAGGCGTATAGTCAACAAGAGGATTGAAATCCCTAAAGCAAGGAAAAAGGGTCACTACATGACGAAAAGTGCTCTACAAGAAAAAAAGAGACAAAAATAAAAACGAAAAAACAAAAGAGAAAAAAGAAGAGAAAGAAACTACTCTTCGGTCCCAAGAGGTCCGGCATGGTACAGCCAAAAGCATACGCGGCGAATCAGAAGGCTTGCAGCGCAACAAAAGACACGTTGGTTAAATCCTTCTGAAAAACTAATTAAAGTAGTCATTATAGGACATCAAACATGAAAACATTTGCATGCATAAAATGTTTTTGAACCAGGTCCTATTTCTTACTTAAAAAAAAAAAAAAAAAAAAAACAACAGAAATTCGAGACCGCCGTCTGGACATTCCAGACCGTCGTCTCGATTACCCTACACTTCGAGACCGCCGTCTCAAGAAACCAGACCGCCGTCTCGACTTTGGCAAAGTCGAGACCGCCGTCTAGAATCTCGAGACCGTCGTCTCGACCAACAACGCAAACGAGACCGCCATCTCAACTTCCCAGACGGCGGTCTCGACCTGGACAAAAATCCTATATATAGGAGACGCGCTTGGGGGGTCTCCTCGCAACTCCCCTTGCCTCCTAAGCCTCCAGAGCCTCTGAAACTCCCATTCTTCTCTTCCGAGACTCCCCTACTAAAAATGTTCAGTAGAAGCGGCTCCAGAAAGAGAAGGTCAACTGCTGGTGCTAGCAGCTCAGCACCACCACCACCCCTAGATCCTTCTCATCTTCAACCACGGCACCGAGCCCGCTCGGATAATATCGAAGCTACCGGTGGCATTCCATGCGACCACTGGATTTCGGCACTCTGGCCGAATTTGGATGGGAAGAGGACGTAAGGGCCCACATTGACGGTATTGGGTGGGGCTTTACTGCTACAACCCCCACCCACATACGTGTACCCCCAAGCGATACACGAGTTCCCGGCCTCGGTCTCTCTCGTCGAGATCCCCTCTATGGCCTCGGGTATGCGGCCCACCAAAATGGTCAACTACTACATGGGTGGGCAATACCACACCACTACCTTGGAGGAATTCAATGTGGCCATTGGATTCATCCGGCTTGAGGAGGCCCTAACCGGGAATACCGAGAGGCCATCCGCTCTCGACCGCCCATCTCACCTCTGCGAGATATGTGGCGGGACCTCACAGGGTCCACCACACCGCCCACCTTAATGAGGGGATCCGCACTACAACCGGCCCTCGCATCCGCCACAAGCTGTTGGCGAGGCACACTACATGGGAGGAAGGAGAGCCAGGGTAAGATATCCCTCCACGACCTCTTTGCTCTCTCTCGCATGCACCGGAGGAGGCGCGCAACCCGGGGTACTTCTTCACGAGGGCCCTGAAGGACTTCAGGAGCAGATCCACGGGGGCCATCCTCGTAGCTCCCCTCATCACCCCTTTGGCGGAAAGAATGGGGTGCCCTGGCCGGGAGGAACTGGCCCGCAGCCTCCGGCCTGAGCCCATCAATGGGTCGATGCTAGTCAGCATGGGGATGGGGATGCTGATACGCCGAGGAGGCCAGTTCGCCCTGCACCCCACCTTGGACTTTGAGCTGGACCTCCAGGGAATAGTGGCAATGCAGGATGTGCCCATATCCCCCGGCTCCCAGCAGCAGCACCAGCAGCAGCAGCAGCAACAGCAACAGCAGCAACAACCACCACTATACACAAATGACTTTGCTGGCATGCACCAGGACATGGACTATTTGAGCCAACAATTTGGCCAAATAGCAATGTGGCGAGAAGAGCGAGACCCGGTGGCGGCGGACCCGGGATGCTCGCATACGAGGCCCTACGAGGAGGGCCAAAATGAGATCCGCCAAGAGCGGCAGAAGATACGACAAGATTTGGCGACGTTCCGGGAGGACTACAACGATGAAGTCCAGGAACAACTCGACTTCCGCTACCACATGTACAAGCAATATCCTTACCGCACCCCTTCTGATGATGACTCTTAGGGGCTGTATTGGTTAAAATAAAAACTGCTGTAATAAAATTTACTATAAATAAAATTTTATTTCCCGCATTCTTTTGCCTTCTTTTGCAAAAAGCCAGCATAACAAAAAGAAGCTTAAAAAAGAAAAAAAGGCACGTGCTCAATAAAAAGCCGAAATCCAAAATCGCGAGAAAAAAGAAATAATACCGCGAGGATAAAAAGGCAGGACTACCTCAACCAATAAAAATCGACTACCAAGCAAAAGTCAAACACAAACAATCCGACCAACCAGCAAAAGTCGGATAACCACCACAAAAAGAACAAAGACAAAGAATCCCCAGCAAACCAAACAAAGCTGGATGAACAACAAGCCAAATCCCCGGTATAGTCCGGACAACCATCCGAGAAGACCAAGAATACCTACCAACACAAAAAGTCACTCCCCAGGAGCCGGCGCATGAGCCACCTGAGCTGTAAGACGCCACCACCACCACCAGTCCTACGCAGTGGACTGTACCAGCCTGATAGGGGGTTTGTACCTATCAACCAGCACACAAGGAGTGCCTAACCGGCGCATGGGCCACCTGAACTGTAAGCCGCCACTACCACCCTGATGGGGGGTTCATACCCATCCGGTCCCACACAACGGACTGCCACTACCACCCTGATGGGGGGTTCATACCCATCCGGTCCCACACAACGGACCGTACCGGCTGATGGGGGTTCATACCCATCCGAGCCCCACACAACGGGACTCGCAACTACCGGCCCGATGGGGGGTTTATACTCATCAACTGAAGGATCGGCTACGTCAGAAGTAGTATCCCAGAGGTGCACAAACACAACATCTCCCCAGAGGATCACCTGCCGCAAGACGGGACGTCCGAAGGGTAGCCGGGCAAGAGGGTCAACTCCTTTACCTTCCTGTCTACCTGTCTGGCACAACAAGCCAACAATCGACTAGTCGGGTAAAGGGGGGGCAACTGTAGACCCCAAATCTTGCCCGGCCTCAGAATAAAGTCAGAAAGCTTCCTATTTGAAGACGACCAAAGCCTAACAAGCCACTCGGAGAGACTATTAGGCCCCCGTATTAAGATAGGAAGGGTTTTTGGTCCGAAAATAAAGTTTCTCGCCCTGAAGGGACGAGACCGCCGTCTGGAAGGACCAGACCGCCGTCTCGTCTCAACGCCAGGACGAGACCGCCGTCTCGACTTTCCAGACGGCGGTCTCGATTTCTGCAAAAGTCGAGACGGTGGTCTGGATTTTCCAGACGGCGGTCTCGATTCCCACCTAGTCGTGACGGCGGTCTGGATTTCCCAGATGGCGGTCTCGATTCCTGCAAAAGTCGAGACGGCGGTCTGGATTTTCCAGACGGCGGTCTCGACCCCTGTCAGAGGAAATGGCGGTCTCGACCTGTCAGGCGCGAAAAACTATAAATAGGGGCTCTCTCCCCCTCATTTACACACAGAATTCACAGAGCTCTCCCTTCTCTCTAGACTTTCTCTCTCTAAGAATCCCTCCGAAGCATTTCTGGAGTTTCTGAGTGTCTTTAGGAGCATTTTTGAGCGTTCTAAATCTTCTTTAGGATCCCTCCGACGCATTTCCAGAGTTTTCTGAGAGTTTGTAGAGTGAAGGGTTGCCAAAACGCACCCTCTCTTTAAAGAAATATAAAAGCTTGCTTTTGAGGTGCATATTCTCCCTCTCTATTTATTTTACCGCTATTTAAATTACGCAATAGAAGCTAGGGCCATGTAGTCATAAATTTAAATACCGCATAATAAAAGGGTAAAAACGCTATTTTCCAGTTTAATTATTTATTCAAATTAGCCAGCCTATCATAGGGAACCCGAAAGGGGCGTTGTAAAGGAACTAACACTTCCTTTACACGTAACTAATTCCCTTACCCAACTCTGGTTCTAATGACCAAAGTTGGTTTTCGAAAACCAACGCCTTTTTTTTAACCCCTTTTCCGATGTTTATGGTAAAAATATCGGTGGCGACTCCATAGAACCCAACTAAATAAATCCCTGGGTTAGCCCGGTTATCGGGCAACTCAGGGATACTTTTGAAAACCTCGCCCCTAGGTTAGCCCGGTTATCGGACAACCTAAAGGCGTTGTAACCACCAATAAAAAATGCGAAAATCGAAGAAGAGTCGAAAAAACCATCGCGTCGCTCGGACCGACCCTCTCTCTCTTTGAGACGGCGGCGACAACAACCGTCCCATTTGGCTAGACGACCATCTCGCCCTATAAGGCGAGATGGTCGTCTCGTCTCCTAAGGCGAGACGGCCGTCTCACCACTCATGAAACGAGACAACCATCTCGCCACATGGCGAGACGACCGTCTCGCCTGACAAGGGTCAAGACGGCCATCTCACCCCTGACAGGCGCAAATCCCTATAAATAGGCCTCTCCCCCTCCTCATTTCACACACTTCTTCACAGATTTCGAGTCCCTATGTAGACCCCAAATCTTGCCCGGCCTCATGATAAAGACCAGAAGACCTTCTATTCGAAGATGGATGAAGCCTAAGAAGCCACTAGGAGAGACTATTAGGCCCCATACTAGGATAGGAGGGATTTTCGGCATAAAAATAAGGATTTTCGCCTTTTAGGGTCGAGACCGCCGTCTCGAATTCGGGACCGCCGTCTCGTTTGGCGAGACGGCCGTCTCGACCTAACATGCGCGAATCCCTATAAATAGTCGCGCCATTCCCCTCATTTCACACAGTTCTTCCATTCTCTCTCTAGTCACCCCCTCAAATTCTCTTTCTAGAATCCCTCTGAAGCATTTCTGGAGTTTCTAAGAGCTTTTTAGAGTTTTTATAGCGTTTTCGAGAGATTCCGGCGTTGTAAAGAGTGAATGGCTGCCAAAAAGCACCCTAGTTTTCAAGAAATTAATAGAAAGCTTGCCTCAGAGGTTTCTACACTCTCTCTCTCTCCTTTACCACTTTATTTTTAATTATGCAATAGATATTAGGGCCATGTAGTCGTAATTTTAAAATTCCGCAAATAAAAGGTAAAAGCGTATTTTCACCGGTTTATTTATTCAAAGTAGATGGCCTATCATAGGGAACCCGAAAGGGGCGTCGTAAGGGAACTAACACTTCCCTTACGCATAACTAACTCCCTTACCCAACTCTGGTTCTAATGACCAAAGTTGGTTTTTCGAAAAACCAACGCCTTTTTACTCCTTTTCCGATATTTCCGGTAAAAACATCGGTGCCGACTCCAGAAGAACCCTTCAAAATTAGTTCTTGGGTTAGCCCAGTTATCGAACAATCCAAGAGCCCCTTTTCGAAAAACTCGCCCCTAGGTTCAGCCCGGTTATCGGACAAGCTAAAAGCGTTGTAACCATGCCAATAAAAACGCGAAAATGGGAAAGTCGGAACCATCACGTCGCTCCAACCGCCTCGTTTTGACGGTGGCGACAGATGGCGACTCCACTGGGGAATCCTAGAGAGTTGATCCCATTTAGTGATGGGCTAGTCGAAAGTAAATAAACCAAGAAAATTACGCTTTTACCCTACCTTGTATTATAACATGTTTTAATGCTTGGCTTTAATAACTGTTGTCTTTTATACTTACGCAATTGTCTGAAATACAAACTGTAGACCCCAAATCTTGCCCGACCTCATAATAAAGACCAGAAGACCTCCTTTTTGAAGATGGATGAAGCCTAAGAAGCCATTAGGAGAGACTATTAGGCCCCATACTAGGATAGGAGGGATTTTTGGCTCAAAAATAAGGATTTTCGCCTTTTAAGGTCGAGACCGCCGTCTCGCCTTGCGCAAATGGCGAGATCGCCGTCTCGCCATTCCTGCAAGGCGAGACCGCCGTCTCGAATGGCGAGACGGCCGTCTCGACCTTGTCAGACGAGACGGCCCGTCTCGACTTGACAAGCGCGAATCCCTATAAATAGGAGCGCCATTTCCCTCATTTCCCACAGTTCTTCCATTCTCTCTCTAGATATTTCTTCAAATTCTCTTTCTAGAACCCCTCCGAAGCATTTCTGGAGTTTCTGAGAGCTTTCTAGAGTGTTTTATAGCATTTTTGAGTGATTCCGGCGCTGTAAAGAGTGAAGGGCTGCCAAAAAGTACCCTAATTGCAAAGAATTAATAGAAAGCTTGCTTCGGAGGTTTCTATACTCTCTCTCTCTCTCTTTTACTACTTTAATTTTAAATTATGCAATAGAAACTAGGGCCATGTAGTCATAACTTTAAATTCCGCAAAATAAAGGGTAAAAGCATATTTTTCACCAGTTTATTTATCCAAAGTAGCTAGCCCATCATAGGGAACCCGAAAGGGGTGTCGTAAGGGAACTAACACTTCCCTTACACGTAACTAACTCTGGTTCTAATGACCAAAGTTGGTTTTTTCAAAAACCAACGCCTTTTTACTCTTTTTCTGATGTTTTCGGTAAAAATGTTGGTGACGACTCCAAAAGAACCCTTCAAAAACTAGTTATTGGTTTAGCCCGGTTATCGGACAATCCAAGAGCGCCTATTTGAAAACCTCGCCCCCAGGTTCAGCCCAGTTATCGGACAACCTAAAGGCGTTGTAACCACACCAATAAAATGCGAAAATTGGAAAGTCGAAACCATCGCGTCGCTCCGACCGCCTCGTTCTGACGGCGGCGACAGATGGCGACTCCACTGGGGAAGCGTAGAGAGTTGATCCCATTTAGTGATGGGCCAGCCTAAAAATAAATAAACTAAGAAAATTACGCTTTTACCCTACCTTGTATTATAACATGTTTTAATGCTTGGCTTTAATAACTGTTGTTTGTTTATACTTACGCAATTGTTTGAAATACAAACTGTACACAAACCCTTGCACACTACAGTTCTCTCTATACCCGGGGGCAAGTGAGAAACACATAGGGAGTGGGTGGCAGGTACGGTTCGTTGTAGTGATGACCTTGTGCCCACTAGTGTGATCGGAAACCACCACTCAAGGTGATAACCTTCCTCTTTTGGCACAAAGACTGACTATGGCCTTAGTGCTAAGCATGGTCGGAAGGTTGGAGAGTGGGGACCCTATAATGGGGGCACCTTGGGGGCCTTAGCCTTGGCGAGAACAGTTAGAACCTACCTTCGCCAATGCACTTTTCTGCAGGAAAACCCTACCTCGTGATTAAAACGACTTCTCGCCTGTTCGTGGATGATCGAATTGTGTGTGCATCTGTTTGTTGCATAGCATAACCAAACAACAGAAAAATCACAAAAAAAATCCTTTTACAATAAACACCCTTATCTTGGACAGCCTGCCTTTTAGCTAGCCTGGTTTCAGGTTCTTTGTAAGCTAAGTAGCCACGCAGTCTGACAGAAGAGATAAGGGACGTTAACTATTCTTTCGCATAAAGACATTTTTTATCTCAGATAGTCTGCCTTTTAGCTAGCCTGGTTTCAGGTTCTTTGTAAGCTAAGTAGCCACGCAGTTCGACAGAAGAGATAAAAGGCTATAAAATAAAAATAAAAAAATAAATCCAAAATAAACAAAATAATCAAAAAACATTTAAAATAAACTTCTGACAAAGTCGTATCATCCATAATACATCATATCATGAGTAAAGAAATACCAAGAGAGAAAATAAAAAAGTGAGAGCATATTTAGCATCATTTAAAACAGAATCTCTCATACATAAACACATCCATGTTAGTTCAACACTCAACATGCATTAATAAAATTCTTTCGGGCATTCTAGAAAGTGGCTGGTCCTCTCCCCATCTGAACTCGTGCACAAAAGGCCAGAGCAATGGAGAACTTAGAGGAATAGAATCGGAAACTCACTGCAGAGATCAATACCCTCCGTGAGCAAATGGCCCAACTGATGGAGGTCGTGCACCAGGGTCAAAATAACGGCGAAACCCAAACGGAACACGCCTCTCGCCACGAAGAGGAAGAAGAAGAAGAATACTTCTACGATGGGAAGGATGCTAAAAATGTATGCATCCTCACCCCAGAGGTTTCTAAGCAGCAGATATCCGCCTTAGAAGAAAGGCTGAAGGCGGTGGAGGGGCACAATTTCGACGTCAAGGAGGTGGCGGACATGTGCCTGGTGAAGAATATCTATTTCCCTCCCAAATTCAAAATCCCGGACTTCCCCAAGTACGCCGGGATGACCTGCCCAAAGAACCACCTTACGATGTATTGTCGTAAGATGGCCGCACACACTGAAAACGAGAAACTCCTGATCCACTACTTCCAGGAGAGTTTGGCGGACACAGCTCTCAATTGGTATATGCAGCTGGAAAGAGGGCAGGTCCAGAACTGGAAGCAATTGGCAGACGCTTTCCTTCATCTTTACCGGTACAACATTGATCTGACCCCTGATAGGTCAGATCTCAGGACTCTGAGCAAAAGGAGCGACGAACCTTTTAAAACATACGCCCAAAGATGGAGGGAAATGGCCGCCCAAATAGAGCCTCCTTTGACGGATAAGGAGACAGTGGCTATCCACACAAGGGTTAAGGAGCGGAAAAATAACATGACCTTCTTCTTCCAGCACTTCGTTCAAGAAACCCTTCAAAAAGAAGGAGGAGGCCGTCCACGCCATCAATTTTGCAACCCCTTCCTCCGCCCCTCAGGCGGAGAGGCAGTCACGAAGAAAGGAGAGGAAGTTCACCCCTATCCCCACCTCGTACGCAAAGCTTCTGCCCCAGTTATTACAAGCCAACCTCCTAGCCCGCGTTCCTCCAAAGAAAATAGAGCCTCCCTACCTCGAGTGGTACAAGCCTAACAAAAATTGTAGTTACCACTCGGATGCACCTGGGCATTCAACGGACAACTGTTTGACCTTGAAATATAAGGTCCAAGAGCTAATTGATGCCAGTTGGATAACCTTTGATGCCTCTGCTTCTGATGTTGACGCCAAACCTCTATCAAAGCCAGAATAGTAGAGAGGGAGGACTGGGAGGATCAACCCTAGTTTTTGTTTTAAGCTTTCTCTTGTATCTCCTGCGGTCCCCGCCCGTGTCCGCAGGAATCCTGATTAAAAGGGCATGTACATACATTTTCATTTTCTTTAATACATGAGGCATTATGTCATATTCATTCTTTTCCCTCTTTTATTTATTATTCGTTCAAAAATAAATGAATAATAAAATCTATGACTAAAACAGAATCTAAAACACATCATGTCTGTGATTGATGAATCTCTGTGGACCCCAGAAATCGAGAGCGAATGGGTCGAGTCCGACAGTGAGCAGGAGACCATTTCTCTAGACATGCAAAGAATGCTAGAAAAAGAAGCACGCATTATACAACCACATCAAGAAGAGGCAGAAACTATCAATTTGGGAGAAGGGGGTGATGAGAAAAAGATAAACATCGGCACTCAAATAGAAAATAGCATAAGAAAGGGATTAATACAGCTTCTAAAGGAATATATAGATATATTCGCTTGGTCTTATCACGACATGCCTGGGCTTGACACGAGCATAGTGGAGCATAAATTACCATTAAAAGAAGGGTTTCGACCTGTGAAGCAAAAACTCAGGAGAATCAAACCAGATTGGTCCCTAATGATCAAGGAGGAGGTACAAAGGCAACTGGATGCCAATTTCCTGGTAGTTTCCAAATACCCAGAATGGTTGGCCAACATAGTACCCATTATCAAAAAGACCGAGAAAGTCAGGATATGTGTGGATTATAGAGACCTAAATCGAGCAAGTCCAAAAGATGACTTTCCTCTGCCACATATAGACACGCTAGTAGACCATACCGCTACCAACACACTTTACTGCTTCATGGATGGGTACGCAGGGTACAACCAAATTAAGTTGGCCGTCGAGGACAGAGAAAAAACCTCCTTCATTACACCATGGGGCACCTTTTGCTACCGCGTAATGCCTTTTGGGCTCAAGAATGCAGGGGCTACTTATCAAAGGGTTATGGTCACACTGTTCCATGACATGATCCACAAAGAAATAGAAGTATATGTGGATGACATGATCGCCAAGTCTAGAAATGAGATGGACCACATTCAATACCTCAAAAAGATTTTTGACCGACTTCGGAAGTATCAACTTAAACTAAACCTCGCAAAATGTACTTTTGGAGTACGCTCAGGAAAACTATTGGGGTTC
This sequence comes from Sphenostylis stenocarpa, assembly GCA_963425845.1. Taxonomy (NCBI): domain Eukaryota; kingdom Viridiplantae; phylum Streptophyta; class Magnoliopsida; order Fabales; family Fabaceae; genus Sphenostylis; species Sphenostylis stenocarpa. Next base: position 96,763,973 of record OY731403.1, on the reverse strand, counting down.
ATTGTCAGCAAAAGAGGAATCGAAGTGGACCCCGACAAAACCAAGGCAATTTTGGAAATGCCCCCACCAAGTACGGAAAAGGAGGTCAGAGGTTTTATAGGCCGGATTAACTACATTGCCCGTTTCATCGCACAGTTGAAGGATAAATGTATACCCATCTTCAAACTGTTACGCAAAAATCAACCAACAGTGTGGAATGCAGAATGCCAACAAGCATTTGATAAAATCAAAACATGTTTAACCAATCCGCCGGTATTGGTACCACCCGTTGAAGGGAGACCTCTGATCCTATACTTGTCAATACTCAAAGAGTCCATGGGATGTGTGCTCGGTCAACAAGATGAAACCGGGAAGAAAGAGCGAGCCATTTACTATCTCAGCAAGAAATTCCTAGACTATGAAACCCGTTATACGCCATTCGAAAAAACCTATTGTGCAGTGGTGTGGGTCACTCAACGTCTCCGACAATATATGGCTCGACATACAACATGGTTGGTCTCCAAAATGGACCCAATCAAGTACCTCTTTGAGAAGCCCATTTTGACCGGAAGAATAGCTAGGTGGCAAGTTCTCCTCTCAGAATTTGATATCATTCATGTCACCCAAAAAGCTATTAAAGGTAGCCCCCTAGCGGATTATCTAGCCCATGGGTCAAAAAACGAGTATCAGTCTCTACAAGACAACTTTCCCGATGAGCACATCATGCACATCAAGCACGAAGAGACCGAAGAAGAGGCATGGGCTATGTTCTTCGATGGGGCCTCAAACATGCTTGGACATGGGATATGGGCTATTTTGATATCCCCTGAAAAGAAACACATCCCCGTAACAGCCAGGCTTAATTTTGACTGTACCAACAACATGGCCGAATACGAAGCGTGCGCGCTAGGGATCCGAGCAGCTTTAGATCATGGGGTTACTAAACTCAAAGTCTTCGGTGATTCATCCCTTGTCATCTACCAACTTAAAGGTGAATGGGAAACTCGCAACTCTAAATTGATCCCATATCTAGAGCACATCCAAGATCTGGTCTCAGGAATGGAAAGCGTCACCTTCCAGTATATTCCCCGGGAAGACAATCAATTTGCTGATGCCCTCGCCACTCTATCATCCATGTTTTCTTTGGGTCAAGAACATGAGATGTCAATCATCCAAATTAAGCTGCATGACAAACAAGCTTTTTGCATGGCAGTAAATGGCGAGCCCGACCAAAATCCCTGGTATCATGACATCAAACAATATCTCATGAGGGGCGAATATCCCGAAGGAATTAATGACAATGATAAACGAACCATTCGTAAAAGGGCAGTAGGGTTCACGTTGATTGAAGGAACCCTCTACAAAAAGAGTCTTGATTCCACTCTCTTAAGGTGTGTGGACCAAGAGAAAGCCCAAACCTTGATAAGAGAAATCCACAAAGGAGCCTTTGGGACTCACGCACCTGGGAATGCCATGACAAAGAAAATCTTAAGGGCAGGATATTTTTGGTCCACAATGGAAGCCGATTGTCACCAGTATGCTAAAAAGTGTCACAAGTGCCAAATCTACGCCGATAACATCCGTGTGCCGCCCGCACCTCTCAATACCTTGGCTACACCATGGCCATTTTCTATGTGGAGCATGGACGTCATCGGGCCCATAGAGCCCAAAGCATCTAATGGCCATCGTTTCATCTTGGTGGCCATTGACTACTTCACCAAATGGGTTGAGGCAGCATCATATGCACATGTGACTCAGAAAGTGGTGACCACCTTCATCAAGAAAAATATTCTATGTCGGTACGGCATCCCTCATAGGCTCATTACTGATAATGGGATCAATCTCAATAACAAAATGATGGAAGAACTATGTCAAGATTTCAAAATTCAACACCACAATTCTTCTCCGTACCGACCAAAGATGAACGGTGCAATAGAGGCAGCCAATAAAAATATTAAGAAAATCATTCAGAAGATGGTAGTAACCTACGAAGATTGGCACGAGATGCTGCCCTTCGCCCTACACAGCTACCGAACGTCGGTACGAACCTCCACAAGGGCCACTCCTTTTTCCCTTGTATATGGAATGGAGGCTGTATTACCAGTAGAATTCGAAATACCCACCTTGCGAGTGGTCATGGAAGCAAAGTTGACAGAAGCCGAATGGGTCCAAAGCCGATACGATCAGCTAAACCTAATCGAGGAAAAATGGCTGGACGCCATATGTCGGGGGCAAGCTTACCAAAAGAAGATCAAGAAAGCTTACGACAAGAAGGTCAATCCTCGCACTTTCCAAGAAGGGGATCTAGTAATAAAGAAACTGCTCCCAACCCAGAAAGACAAAATTGGAAAATGGACAGCAAATTACGAAGGTCCCTTTGTGGTCAAACGAGCCTTCTCAGGAGGAGCCCTCATCCTCACCAACATGGACGGAGAAGAGTTTCGACATCTTGTCAACTCAGATGCGGTAAAGAGATACTACGCCTGAAGACATTGCCTGTGACCCGTCAGGATGAAAACTCGCAAAGAGCGTCCTAGGCAAAAGATAGGGTCTGCATTCCTCGCTAGGATACGTTCTAGGCAAAAATTAGAGGTTTCAAAAAAAAATAAAGAGAGAGCAATGATTACCTTAGCCGAAAACCGCAAAGGCGACTAAGGTGACACCTTCACGGAAGCAAGCAGACTTCACATAGTCTTCACTCCGAGTTCGAGCATCTCAATTGAAGTGACCAGGAAAAACAGAGAAACAGAAATCACAGGCACGATTCATGTACCTTATACAGCTTAACCAACCTTGTTCAGCCTTGCTTACAAATTCCTTTGTAAATCCTTCTGTAAAAATAGATCATATCAATAAAAAATTGTCTTTTCTTCTCTCTACCTACTTATGGGAATGTCTCTGTATTAACGAAACATGAGCATGCATAAAACAAACAATACGAGAAAGCATAAGAAAAACAAGACAAACAGCGCCGACCAGGTCCATCCCAACCAAAAAAATATAGGGTAGCCTGCTAGATCGAAAACCCGCAAAGGGCGGTCTAGGCAAAATATAGGGCTAAAACAAAATTTCAAAAGAAAAGTCACGAGAAAACAGGGAAAAAAGTACCGGTCACTTTCTAGATGCCCCCAACTAAAACAAATTGCATCAAAAGCATCCACACACAAGTAGTTGCACGAAAAGGATTTTGTCAGAATCAAAACAAACAAATATACTTCATTCATATAAAAGATCAGCTTCATACTTGCATAGGGAGCACTCAGAGGTATCCCAGTAAGACTTCACAAAAATTCATTAACCATAAGGTTTCTTCGACAACCAAGCAAGAGTCGAACGCAAACAAAGTCCTGTAGACCCCAAATCTTGCCCGGCCTAACAATAAAGACCAGAAGACCTCCTTTCTGAAGATGGATGAAGCCTAAGAAGCCATTAGGAGAGACTATTAGGCCCCATACTAGGATAGGAGGATTTTTTTGGTCCAAAAATAAGGATTTTCGCCTTTTAAGGTCAAGACCGCCGTCTCGGATTCGAGACCGCCGTCTCGCCTTGCGCAAATGGCGAGACTGCCATCTCGTTTGGCGAGATCGCCGTCTCGCCACTCACGAATGGCGAGACCGCTGTCTCGTTTGTCGAGACCGCCGTCTCGACGTTCCTGCAAGGCGAGACCGCCGTCTCGACTGGCGAGACCGTCGTCTCGACTGGCGAGATCGCCGTCTCGACCTTGTCAGACGAGACGACCCGTCTCAACCTGACAGGCGCGAATCCCTATAAATAAGGCCCCTATTCCCCTCATTTCCAACAAGTTCTTCCTCCTTCCCTCTAGAAATTACTTAAAATTCTCTCTCTAGAACCCCTCCGACGCATTTCTGGAGTTTCTGAGTGTTTCTAAAAGTGTTTTTGAGTGTTTCGAGAGGTTTTCGACGCTGTGTAGAGTGAAGGGTTGCCGCAAAGCACCCTATTTTTAGAAGGAATTAATAAGAAAAGCTTGCTTTGGAGGTTTATACTCTCTCTCTACTTTTACCGCTTTAATTTTAATTATGCAATAGACATTAGGGCCATGTAGTCATAATTTAAATTCCTCACAATAAAAGGGTAAAAGCGTATTTTCCGGTTTATTTACTCAGAATAGATGGCCTATCATAGGGAACCCGAAAGGGGCGTCGTAAAGGAACTAACACTTCCTTTACACGTAACTAACTCCCTTACCCAACTCTGCTTCTAATGACCAAAGTTGGTTTTTCGAAAACCAACGCCTTTTACATCCTTTTCCGATGTTTTCGGTAAAAACATCGGTGGTGACTCCAAAGAACCCTCCCAAAACTAGCTCTTGGATTAGCCCGGTTATCGGACAATCCAAGAGCACCCTTTCGAAAACCTCGCCCCTAGGTTCAGCCCGGTTATCGGACAACCTAAAGGCGTTGTAACCACCAATAAAAACGCGAAAATGGAAAGTCGAAAAACCATCGCGTCGCTCCGACCGCCCCTCGTTTTGACGGCGGCGACAGATGGCGACTCCACTGGGGAAGCTTAGAGAGTTGATCCCAATTAGTGATGGGCCAGCTTAAAAATAAATAAACCAAGAAAATATCGCTTTTACCCTACCTTGTATTATAACATGTTTATTGTTTGGCTTTAATAACTGTTGTTTGTTTACATTTATGCAATTGTTTGAAATACAAACTGTACACAAACCCTTGCACACAACAGTTCCCCCTATACCCGGGGGCAAGTGAGAAATCCATAGGGAGTGGGTGACAGGTACGGTTCCCTGTAGTGATGGCCTTGTGCCCACCGGTGTGATCGGAAACCACCACTCAAGGTGATAACCTTCCTCTTTTGGCACAAAGACTGACTATGGTCTTAGTGCTAAGCACGGTCGGAAGGCTGGAGAGTGGGGACCCTATAATGGGGGCACCTTGGGGGCCTTAGCCTTAGTGAGAACAGTTAGAACCTACCTTCGCCAATGCACTTTTCTGCAGGAAAACCCTACCTCGTAATTAAAACGACTTCTCTCCTGTTCGTGGATATTCGAATTGTGTGTGCATTTGTTTGTTGCATAGCATAACCAAACAATAGAAAAATCACAAAAAAATATTTTTTTTGCAATAAACACCCTTATCTCGGACAGTCTGCCTTTTAGCTAGCCTAGTTTCTGGTTCTTTGTAAGCTAAGTAGCCACGCAGTCGGACAGAAGAGATAAGGGTCATTAATTATTCTTTCGCATAAAGCCATATTTTTATCTCGGACAGTCTGCCTTTTAGCTAGCCTGGTTTCAGGTTCTTTGTAAGCTAAGTAGCCATGCAGTTCCGACAGAAGAGATAAAAGGCTATAAAATAAAATAAAAATCCCGATTCCAAAAACAATAAATGGGACCTAGTTCAAAAGCATTACCCCCATATAAGTAGTTTATTTCTTCAAAAATAAAAATGCATCATACAAAACATGATAAATAAAAATAAACACTCGCATTCATTCAATAAGCATCATTTTCATAAAACATGCATTTTGGTTTTAGAAAATGGAGGGGACTAGTAGACAATTGAAGAAGGTAGACATTCCTTGATTCCATACTGAGAAATTGGAACGGCTTTGCGCGGTAATGCCACCAGAGGTCCGCTCCGACTTCGAAAAATCCTATGGACGGATTCTCGACCTGCTAAAGATCTGTGTCGACCAAGTCTTCGTCAGGGTATTAGTTCACTTCTGGAACTCCAGTCTGTGTTGCTTCGAATTTCCGCAGTTTGATATGGTGCCCACCTTAGAGGAGTATGAAATCATGCTAAAATGGACCAAATCAGTCGGGGTCCATATCCGCCATGGGGCGTATACTCCTGCAGCACAAGTCGGTGCCATCATTCAACTGCCATTCCGGAAGGTACCCTGATAGGAAAAGCGAATGTCCAGGGTTGGAAAGTCTCAATGTTATAAGACCACCTATCCGACTTGGCTGAAAGGATAGAATGGGTCGCTTTCAACAAAACCCTGGCCCTAATAATATTTGGAACGATATTGTTTCCCTTCCACCTCGACACAGTGGATCAAGCCGTCATGGACGTCTTCTTCACCTGGGACGTGCACTCAAAAAGTCCCATGCCTGCAATTCTTGCCGACACCTTGCTTTCGGTAGATTTCTGCCACCAGAAGCAAGGAAAAATGCTTCGCTGCTGCTCTTCACTACTATTTGTGTGGGGCATTACACACTTTTACGCCTCTAGTCACATGGGGATGTTCCCCGATCCTTTGAGAAGCTTCTCCAAAGACGCTTAACTTCAGAGTGGAGGGACGAGTTGGAACGACTGGATGCCAACAGTATATCCTGGGTCTGCCCATGGTTCCGACCCGGTCCAGTCCTCATCAAATGTGGAGACTATCCGAACGTACCCTTGATAGGACTCAGGGGTTGCATAGCCTACTCACCTAGAGTAGCTATGAGGCAACTCATGAGGACCCAAACTACCATTTCTCGAGGGGAACTCGGAGGACTGTGTTTCTTTGGAGATCCATGCACCATCGCAAACTCACCGGCCGTGAGAAAAGCATGGGAGATACCAGTCTATATGGGAGATAGAGAGCTAGGAAAAGCTCGAGTGGCTACCTCTAGTGACTATGAGGCGTGGAGAAGAAGAAGAGGGATGTCTCAACCATCCACCTCACTCATTACGAGCGCCAATAGTGAAGAGCTGCAGGCTCAAGTCGACGCCTTGACCCAGAGGATAGAAGTCATGGGGGCCCAGATGAGGGCCCTTGAAGAGAGAGAGCAAGAATCTATCCTCACCATTGATGGTCTACAGAGGCAATGCAAGAAAAAGGATCATGAAATAGAGCGCCTCAAAGACCAGTGTGCTGACTCTAATGAGCAAGCTATCCGAGCATCCAAAACTTCCAGAACAAGCTCGGATAGCCGAATTCAAGAAATCACGGCCAAGTCAGCACGCCTTGAGGCCGAATCAGCAGAGCAGGCTCAGATGATCAAGGAGTTGCTGCAAGAACTTACCAAGACTCGGTCAGAGATACGCCAAGAGCGAGAGGCCAATCGGAGACTCAACAAAAGTCTCGCTGAGCTACGCTGCAAAGAAAGAGACGGGCTAGCTCTGTATGGCCAAGTACTTCAAGAAAAAGACCGAGCCCTTGCAAAACTCGATGACCTGCAAGCCTTGGTCATCCATCAAGAGGCGAAGATCAAAGAGGCTCAAAAGTACAGTGAAGATATGAGCCAGGCATTCCAAAAGCAAAGCGAAGCACTCGCTTGTCACATCTGGGAAGCTGAAAGAGAATCACATAGAGATCAAGACCCGCTTGTGGGTTTCTTTAGGCTTTTCCGTTTTTGCCAAAAGTTGATTCGTAGTATGGAGTAGGGGAATGTACACCTTCCATTGAATGAATGAAATTTTTCTTCTATTCAACAATTGTCTACATGCATGCATATCATTCATTTGCATATTTAATTTCCCCTCCTTCACGCTTAATAAATAAGATAATAAAAAGGAATGATTAACTGACACGTCTTCCAAATCAGAAGAATGGAGAGAAAGCCACTCCTAATCAAGCTCTCCCCAACGGTCAATTCATCACAAGAGGAAAATAAGCCTCGACCGTTGGTCCTCAGGAATAAGGAAGAGGGGGCAAGGACACCAGTGCAACTTTTTATGCCACGTCCTTTCCCCTACGAATCAAATAAAGCTGTACCGTGGAGATACGGAGAATCTTCACCAATAAAAGAAGATATCACGAATATAACCGGTATTGGGGCATGACAAGAAGTGGAAGAATGTATTCCCCCAAGGACTCGCAAGAAGAGGTCACCAAAAATAAAGGAAAAAATAAAAAGGCCGAAGAGGAAAAAGAAAATAAGGAATCCAAGGAGGAGACAGAGGAATCACTCCAGTTTATAAGGCAAAGCGAGTATTCCATTATAGACCAGCTCAACCGCACACCTGCGAAGATAACGTTGTTATCTCTAATAATGAGCTCGGAACCGCACAGAAACGCCCTACTGAAGGTCTTGAGCGAGGCGCATGTACCTCACACCATATCCCAAGAAAAAGTTGAGAGGATCGTCGGTCACATCACAACAAGCGATCACCTCACCTTCACAGAGGAAGAACTCCCCCTCGAGGGATCAAACCACAACAAGCCCTTGCACATCTCGATTAAGTGCAAGGAATACCTCATCGCCAAAGTTCTTGTGGATAACGGGTCATCCTTGAACGTGATGCCCAAGTGCACACTAGACAAGTTGACTATCCAAGGAACCCGTCTGCGCCCAGGCAACACCATTGTTCGAGCCTTCGATAGATCAAAATGAGAAGTAGTGGGAGAAGTTAATTTGCCAATCCAAGTTGGACCCACTATCTTCAACGTCGATTTCCATGTAATGGACATTACTCCAGCATATAGTTGTCTCCTCGGCAGGCCTTGGATTCATGACGCTAAGGCAGTACCTTTGACGCTCCACCAAAAAGTCAAATTCATAGTGGACGACAAACTGGTCACGGTCCAAGCAGAAGACGATATCCTGATCAGTGGACCGTCCACTTAACCTTATGTGGATGCGGCTGAAGAAGCTCTTGAAACATCTTTTCAAGCGCTAGAAATTGCCAGTATAGAAAGGCTTCCCAAAAACACAAAAGTAGCCCGCATGATGATGAAGCATGGCTACCATCCTGGCCAAGGATTGGGGGCAGATTCCCAAGGCATGAGGGAACCCCCAAAATTCCAAGATAATCCTTTCAAGCATGGTCTAGGATATGACCCTATTAAGGGCCGAGCAGAAAGAGGAAAAGGGAAGTCTCCCCTCCGCACACTCAAGCAAATTTTCCGAAGTGGAGGGGTGCAAGCGTCAAGAGCTACCCTAGTCATTAGGAAATCTTTTTCTTCATTTAAGGGATGTAAACCCCATGATTGTTAGAGATTATCCCCCGGGGTTAGCCCGACACCCGGGTATTTTAGGGCACATATTCCCTTATTAATTAATAAAGAATACTTCTTACAATCTGCTTCTTTTCTCGCTATTTTCTTACTAGACCTAACAAAATAACCCTGTCTAAGTAAACGAAAAAGAAAAAAAAGGGAATAAGAAGCGCAACCAAAAATTCACCATTGCCAATACGGTCAAAACTAGTTGGTTAGAAGCACCAAATAAGACTTCACCTCGCCATAAAGAAAGTCATGCTTCGCCAATATCGTGAACAAGAAATAGATACAAAAAAGGAAAAAGCCCATAGAAGCCAAAGGCCAAAAAAAGAAGGGCAAAATACCTGGTAGGAAACTCACCAAGGGGGCTACGCAAAAGATAGGGTCAACCCGGTAGGAAACCCGAACAACAATAAAGGGTAACCTAGGCAAAAGTTAGGGTTACAAAATAAGGTCCGCTACGATTCCTCAAAATTCCAAAAAGAGATAACCTAGTCAAAAGATAGGGCCAAAGCACAATATCCTAGTTCGAAAACCCGAAGGGCGATCTAGGGAAATCAACTAGCCATAAAAAGTAAAGGAAATAAAGCTAAGGCACAAGTACAAAAAAAAGGGGAAAAACGTTTGCTTAGACAGAAAGCTTAAACACCCAAGCCTAACCCTAGCTAAACATTCTTACAAAAACTCTTTAAAAAAAAATCTACATTCTAAAACACAAGCCATTGAATTTATCTCTTCACTTCTCTTCTCTTGACCCTCACAACAATATTCTAATAATTAATTTGGGAATATGGAGGCGTATAGTCAACAAGAGGATTGAAACCCCTAAAGTGAAGAAAAAGGGACACTACATGGCAAAGAGTGCTCCACAAAAAGAAGAAAAGGAAAAACAAGCTATCATTCGGTCATAAGAAATCCGGCAAGGTACAGCTAAACACAAGAGCACAGATCAGAGGGCATTCGACGCTACAAGACACGTCAGTAAAATCCTTCTGAAAAATTAATTGAAATAGGCATTATAGGACATCAAACATGAAAACATTGCATGCATAAAATGTTTTTGAACCAGGTCCTATTTGCTTTATACTCCAAAAAAATAAAAAATAAAAAAAATAAAAACCTTCTGAAATTCGAGACGGCCGTCTGGAAATCCCAGATCGTCGTCTCGGTCTCCCAGCAAGACGAGACCGCCGTCTCGAACATCGAGACCGTCGTCTCGAATTAGGTGAAAATGAGACCGCCGTCCCGCTTGGCGAGACCGCTATCTCGTTTAAGGCCATAGTCGAGACCGCCGTCTCGACTTCCCAGACAGCGGTCCTGAATCCAGTTTTCCCCCTATAAATAGGGAAGGCGCGAGGAGGGTTCCTCACAACTCCTCTGCACCCCAGAACCTCCAACTCTCAGATCTCTCACCTTCAGAGCACTTTCTGCCCAAAATGTTCGGTAGAAGTCAGTCCAGGAAGAGAAGAGGCACTGTCGGCGCTAGCAGTTCCTCAGCGCCAGCTCCCCAGGATCCTACTCAGCTCTCGCCACAGCACCAAGCCCGCCTCGAACACATCCGGGGCTATACGTGGCACCCCATGCTCAGACTTGACTTCGGCATCCTCGCCAAGTTCGGGTGGGAGGACGATGTTCGGGCCCACATAGACAGTATTGGGTGGGGCTTCCTGCTGCAACCTCCACCTACCCATGTGTACCCTCAAGCGGTACTGGAGTTCCTGGCCTCCATCTCCTACGCCGAGGCTCCCACCATGGTCCCGGGCCTACCACCAACTAAAATGGTGAACTACTTCATGGGTGGGACATACCGGACTACCACCCTCAACGAATTCAATGTGAGCATTGGGTTCGTCCGGCCCGAGGAGGTACTAACTCGGGAGTACCGGGAGGTCATCTGCAGCCGTCCCACCAACCTCACCGCCGACGAAATGTGGGAGGAACTCACCAGGTCGCCCACGCTGCCCACGCTGATGAAGGGGTCGACACTCCACCCATCCCTCCGCATTTGCCACAAGCTGCTGGCTGGGACTGTCCACGGGAGGAAGGAGAGCCAGGGCAAGGTAACCCTCCCAGACCTCTTCGTGCTTTACTGCATGAGTCAGGGACGACGCTGCAACCCTGGCTACTTCTTCCTGAGGGCCCTTAAGGACTTCGGGAGCAGACCAGCGGGAGCCGTCCTCATGGCTCCTCTTATCACTCCCCTGGCAGAGAAATGGGGGTGCGCTGGTCGGGAAGAGTTGGCCCCCAGCCTTCAACCCGAAACCATTAGCGGGTCGATCCTGGTCAGTATGGGGATGTTGATACGTTGAGGGACTCAGTTGGCCCTTCATCCCTCACTGGATTTTGCGCTGGACCTCCAGGACATCGTGGCGATGCACGATCTCCCAACACCTCCCGACTTCCAGCAGCCATATCAGCAGCAACAACCCCCCCAGTACATAGACGACTTTGCTGGCGTAAACCGCAACATCTACGATCTGCGCCAGCAATTCGATCAAATGTCTGTGCGGTAGGAGCAATTTTCCCAAAGGAAGAAGCAATTTTCCCAAAGGCAGGAAGCCTTTGACACCCGGCTGGAGACGATGTACCAATATCAGCAGGGAATGCGGCAAGATTGGACAACATTCCAACAAAGATACAACGACGAAGCCTGGGAGCAAGCAGAATTCTGGGAGCATATGTATCAGTAATTCCCCTATCATGGATCGTCTCCAGAAGATAGCCCTTAGGGATAGTACTCATAGAATAAGGTTGTTGTAATAAATTTTTTTAAATAAAATCTTATTTCATGCATCTTTTTATCCCTTTCAAAGAGTCAGCGTAACCAAAAGAGTCTAAAACATAAAAAGACTTACGCTAAAAGAAAAAATGCCAAAATCCAAGATCGCAAGAAAAAAGAGATAAAACCGCTTGAAAAAGGCAGGATTAAAAACAAAGTCAACCACCTTAAACCGAGCTTCGACGACCAACCAAGAGTCGAACATACATAAAAACTGCCTGGCCAGCCAGCAAGAGTCGGGTGATTACCACCGAAAACTCAACAAACAAATAATCCCCAGCAATCAACAAACCGGATGAACACCAACAGAATCCTTGGCATAAACCGGACGACCGGACAAATAAAGACAAAAAGAACACATCTCAGCAGACGACGCATGAGCCACTTGAGCAGTAAGCCGCCACAACCACCAGTCTTACGCAGAGGACTGTACCAGCCTGATAGGGGGTTCATACCTATCAACCAGCACACAATGAGTGCCTGACCAGCGCATGAGCTAGAGCAGTAAGCCGCCACCACAGCCAAAGGATCAGCTACCGCAAGAAGGAGCATCCAGAGGCACAACACCAGATGGGGGTGTATACTCATCAGGCCTTACAAAAGGGGGCTTACCGGACGAGGGTTCATACTCGTCAAACACCAGATGGGGGTGTATACTCATCGGGTCTTACAAAAGAGGGCTTACCAGGCGGGGGTTCATACTCGTCAAACCAGATGGGGGTTCATACTCGTCAGCCGAAGGGATCAACTATTGTTAGAAGGAGCATCCTGGAGGCACACAATGCACTTTTCCCCAGAGGATCGACCGCCGCAAGTCAGGACATCTGAAGGACAACCGGGCAAGAGGGTCAACTCCTTTACCCTCCAGTCGATCCACTTGGCACAGAAGGCCAGCAGTCGACTAGTCGGGTAAAGGGGGGGGCAGCTGTAGACCCCAAATATTGCCCGGCCTAACAATAAAGACCAGAAGACCTCCTTTCCAAAGATGGACGAAGCCTAAGAAGCCATTAGGAGAGACTATTAGGCACCATACTAGGATAGGAGGATTTTTTTGGTCCAAAAATAAGGATTTTTGCCTTTTAAGGTCGAGACCGCCATCTCGGATTCGAGACCGCCGTCTCGCCTTGCGCGGATGGTGAGATCGCCGTCTCGCCACTCGCGAATGGCGAGACCGCCGTCTCGTTTGTCGAGACCGCCGTCTCGACGTTTCTGCAAGGCGAGACCGCCGTCTCGACCTTGTCAGACGAGACGGCCCATCTCGACCTGATAGGCGCGAATCCCTATAAATAGGGCCCTTATTCCCTTCATTTCCAACAAGTTCTTCCTCCTTCTCTCTAGAAATTACTTAAAATTCTCTCTCTAGAACCCCTCCGACGCATTTTCGGAGTTTCTGAGTGTTTCTAAGAGTGTTTTTGAGCGTTTGGAGAGGTTTTCGACGCTATGTAGAGTGAAGGGCTGCCGCAAAGCACCCTATTTTTAGAAGGAATTAATAAGAAAAGCTTGCTTCGGAGGTTTATACTCTCTCTCTACTTTTACCGCTTTAATTTTAATTATGCAATAGACATTAGGGCCATGTAGTCATAATTTAAATTCCGCACAATAAAAGGGTAAAAGCGTATTTTCTGGTTTATTTACTCAGAATAGCTGGCCTATCATAGGGAACCCGAAAGGGGCGTCGTAAAGGAACTAACACTTCCTTTACACGTAACTAACTCCCTTACCCAACTCTGGTTCTAATGACCAAAGTTGGTTTTTCGAAAACCAACGCCTTTTACATTCTTTTCCGATGTTTCCGGTAAAAACATCGGTGGCGACTCCAAAGAACCCTCCCAAAACTAGCTCTTGGATTAGCCCGGTTATCGGACAACCTAAAGGCGTTGTAACCACCAATAAAAACGCGAAAATGGAAAGTCGAAAAACCATCTCGTTGCTCCGACCACCCCTCGTTTTGACGATGGCGACAAGTCCACCCGACCAACCAGCAAAGAGTTGGGTGATCACCATCAAAAGATCAAAAACAAAGAATCCCCAGCAACCGACAAGGATGGATGAACACCAACAAAATCCTCGGCGCAGACCAGACGACCAAATCAAAGACAAGAGAACACATCTCAACACCGGCGCATGAGCTAGAGCAGTAAGCCGCCACCACAGCCAAAGGATCGGCTACCGCAAGAAGGAGCATCTGGAGGCATAACACCAGATGGGGGTGTGTACTCATCAGGCCTTACAAAAGGGGGCTTACCAAACGGGGGTTCATACTCGTCAAACACCAGATGGGGGTGTATACTCATCAGGCCTTACAAAAGGGGGCTTACCGGACGAGGGTTCATACTCGTCAAACCAGATAGGGGTTCGTACTTATCAGCCGAAAGGATCAGCTATCGCCCGAGGAAGCATCCTGGAAGCACACCTTTTCCCGGAAGATCAACCGCCACAAAGACGGAAAATCTGAAGGACAACCGGGCAAGAGGGTCAACTCCTTTACCCTCTAGTCGATCTCCTTGGCACAACAAGCCAGCAGTCGACTAGTCAGGTAAAGGGGGGCAGTTGTAGACCCCAACTCTTGCCCGACCTCATAATAAAGACCAGAAGACCTCCTTTTTGAAGATGGATGAAGCCTAAGAAGCCATTAGGAGAGACTATTAGGCCCCATACTAGGATAGGAGGGATTTTTGGCTCAAAAATAAGGATTTTCGCCTTTTAAGGTTGAGACCGCCGTCTCGCCTTGCACAAATGGCGAGACCGCCGTCTTGACATTCCCGCGAATGGCGACACCGCCGTCTCGAATGGCGAGACCGCCATCTCGACCTTGTCAGACGAGACGGCCCGTCTCGACCTAACAGGTGCGAATCCCTATAAATAGGAGCATCATTCCCCTCATTTCCCACAGTTCTTCCATTCTCTCTCTAGATATTTCTTCAAATTCTCTTTCTAGAACCCCTCCGAAGCATTTTCGGAGTTTCTGAGAGCTTTCTAGAGTGTTTTGTAGCGTTTTTGAGTGATTCCGGCACTGTAAAGAGTGAAGGGCTGCCAAAAAGCACCCTAATTGCAAAGAATTAATAGAAAGCTTGCTTCGGAGGTTTCTATACTCTCTCTCTCTCTTTTACCGCTTTAATTTTAAATTATGCAATAGAAACTAGGGCCATGTAGTCATAACTTTAAATTCCGCAAAATAAAGGGTAAAAGCGTATTTTTCACCGGTTTATTTATCCAAAGTAGCTAGCCCATCATAGTGAACCCGAAAGGGGTGTCGTAAGGGAACTAACACTTCCCTTACACGTAACTAACTCCCTTACCTAACTCTGGTTCTAATGAGCAAAGTTGGTTTTTTCAAAAACCAACACCTTTTTACTCCTTTTCCGATGTTTTCGGTAAAAACGTCGGTGGCGACTCTAAAAGAAACCTTCAAAAACTAGTTCTTGGTTTAGCCCGGTTATCGGACAATCCAAGAGCGCATTTTGGAAAACCTCGCCCCTAGGTTCAGCCCGGTTATCAGACAACCTAAAGGCGTTGTAACCACACCAATAAAAACGCGAAAATTGGAAAGTTGGAACCATCGCGTCGCTCTGACCGCCTCGTTTTGACGGCAATGACACAAACTATACACAAACCCTCGCACACTACAGTTCCCTCTATACCTGGGGGCAAGTGAGAAATCCATAGGGAGTGGATGGCAGGTACGGTTCGCTGTAGTGATGGCCTTGTGCCCACCAGTGTGATCAGAAACCACCACTCAAGGTGATAACCTTCCTCTTTTGGCATAAAGACTGACTATGGCCTTAGTGCTAAGCATGGTCGGAAGGCTGGAGAGTGGGGACCCTAGGCCTTAGCCTTGGTGAGAACAGTTAGAACCTACCTTCGCCAATGCACTTTTCTACAGGAAAACCCTACCTCGTGATTAATACGACTTCTCGCCTGTTCGTGATTAATAAGAGCCTTGGAGGAGTACGAAATCATGCTGAAATGGCCCAAATCAGCCAGGGTCCATATCCGCCACGGGGCATATACTCCTGCAGCACAAGTCGCTGCCATCATTCAACTACCATTCCGGCAGACCACCCTGATAGGAAAAGGGAACATCCAAGGTTGGAAAGTCTCAATGTTAGAAGACCATCTGTCCGATTTGGCTTAAATGACAGAATGGGTCGCTTTTAACAAAACCCTGGCCTTAATCATATTCAGAACGATCTTGTTTCCCTTCCACCTCGACACAGTGGATCAAGCCATCATGGACGCCTTTTTCGCCTGGGACGTGAACTCGAACAGTCCCTTGCCTGCAATTCTTGCCGACACCTTGCTCTCGGTGGAATTCTGCCGCCAGAAGCAAGGAAAAACACTTCATTGCTGCTCTTCACTACTCTTTGTGTGGGGCATTACACATTTTTACGCCTCTAGTCACATGGAGATGTTCCCCGATCCTTTGAGGAGCTTCTCCAAAATCCCTCTCCAACGACGCTTAACTTCAGAGTGGAAGGATGAGTTGGAACAATGGGACACCAACAATTTATCCTGGGCCTGCCCTTGGTTACGACCCGGTCCAGTCCTCATCAGATGTGGAGACTATCCCAACGTACCCTTGATAGGACTCAGGGGTTGCATAGCCTACTCACCTAGAGTAGCTATGAGGCAGCTCATGAGGACTCAAACTACAATTTCTCGAGGGGAACTCGGAGGACTGTGTTTCTTCGGAGACCCATGCACAATCGCCAACTCACTAGCCGTGTGAAAAGCATGGGAGAAACCAATCTTTATGGGAGACAGAGAGCTAGGAAAAGCTTGAGTGGCTGTCTCTAGTGACTATGAGGTGTGGAGAAACAGAAGAGGGATGTCTCAACCATCCACCTCACTCGTTACAAGCGCCAATAGTGAAGAGTTGCAAGCTCAAGTCGATGCCTTGACCCAAAGAATAGAAATCATGGGAGCCCAGATGAGGGTCCTTGAAGAGAGAGAGCAAGAATTTATCCTCACCATTGATGATCTGCAAAGGCAATGCAAGAAAAAGGATCATGAAATAGAGCGCCTCAAGGACCAGTGTGCTGACTCTAATGAGCAAGCTATCCGAGCATCCAAAGCTGCCAGAACCAGCTCGGATAGTCAACTCCAAGAAATAACTGCCAGGTCAGCACGCCTTGAGGCCGAATCAGCAAAACAGGCTCAGACGATCAAGGATTTGTTGCAAGACCTCACCAAGACTCGGTCAAAAATACGCCAAGAGCGGGAGGCCAATCGGAGACTCAACAAAAGTCTCACTGAGCTACGCTGCAAAGAGAGAGATGGGCTAGCTCAGTATGGCCAAGTACTACAAGAAAAGGACCGAGCCCTTGCAAAACTCGATGAACTGCAAGCCTTGGTCGTCCATCAAGAGGCGAAGATCAAAGAGGCTCAAAAGTACAGCGAAGACATGAGCCAGGCAGTCCAGAAGTAAAGCGAAGCACTTGCTCGTCACGTCCGGGAAGCCGAAAGGGAATTACATAGAGATCAAGACCCACCTGTGGGTTTCTTTAGGCTTTTCCATTTTTGCCAAAAGTTGCTTCGTAGTATGGAATAGAGGAATGTACACCTTCCAACGGATAAATGAAATTTTTCTTTATTAAACAATTGTCTACTTGCATGCATATCATTCATCGGCATATTTAATTTCCCTCCTTCACGCTTAATAAATAAGATAATAAAAAGGAAGGATTAACTGACACGTCTTCCAAACCAGAAGAATGGAGAGAAAGCCACTCCTAATCAAGCTTTTCCTAACGGTTGACTTGCCACAAGAGGAAAATAAGCCTCGACTGTTGGTCCTCAAAAATAAGGAAGAGGGGGCAAGGACACCAGTGCGACTATTTATGCCACGACCTTTCCCCTACGAGTCAGATAAAGTTGTACCGTGGAGATACGGGGAATCTTCACCCATAAAAGAGGATATCACGAATATAGCCGGCATCGGGGGTATGACTAGAAGCGGAAGAATCTACTCCCCCAAGGACTCACAAGAAGATGTCCCCAAAAATAAAGGAAAAAATAAAAAGACCGAAGAAAAAGAAAATAAGGAATCCAAGGAGGAGACAGAGGAATTACTGCAGTTTATAAGGCAAAGCGAGTATTCCATTATAGACCAGCTCAATCACACACCTGCAAAGATAACATTGTTATCTCTAATGATGAGCTCCGAACTGCATAGAAACGCCCTGCTGAAGGTCTTGAGCGAAGCGCATGTACCTCACTCCATATCCCAAGAAAAGGTTGAGAGGATCGTCGGTCACATTATGGCAAGCGATCACCTCACCTTCACAGAGGAAGAACTACCCCTTGAGGGGTCGAACCACAACAAGCCCTTGCACATCTCAATCAAGTGCAAGGAGTACCTCATCGCCAATGTTCTTGTGGATAACGGGTCATCCTTGAACGTGATGCCCAAGTGCACACTAGACAAGTTGACTATCCAAGGAACCCGTCTGCGCCCAAGCAGCACTATCGTTCGAGCCTTCAACGGATCAAAGCGAGAAGTGGTGGGAGACGTTAAATTGCCAATTCAAGTTGGACCCACCGTCTTCAACGTTGACTTTCATGTAATGGATATTACTCCAGCATATAGTTGTCTCCTCGGTAGGCCTTGGATTCATGACGCTAAGGCAGTACCTTCAACACTCCACCAAAAAGTCAAGTTCATAGTGGATGACAAATTGGTCACGGTCCAAGCAGAAGATGATATCCTGATCAGTGGACCGTCCGCCCAACCTTATGTGGATGCGGCTGAAGAGGCCCTTGAAACATCCTTTCAAGCGCTCGAAATTGCCAACATAGAGCGACTTCCCAAAAACACAAACGTAGCCCGCATGATGATGAAGCATGGCTACCATCTTGGCCAAGGACTGGGGGCAGATTCCTAAGGCATGAGGGAACCCCCAGAATTCCAAGATAATCCTTTCAAGCATGGCCTAGGATATGACCCCACTAAGGGCCGAGTGGAAAAAGGAAAAGGGAAGGTTCCCCTCCGCACACTCAAGCAAATTTTCCGAACTGGAGGAGTGCAAGCGTCAAGAGCTACCCTAGTCATTAGGAGATCTTTTTCTTCATTTAAGGGATGTAAACCCCATGATTGTTAGAGACTATCCCCCGGGGCTAGCCCGACCCCCAGGCATTTTAGGGCACATATTCCCTTATTAATTAATAAAGAATACTTTTTACTATCTGCTTCTCTTCTTGCTACGTCTTACTAGACCTCACAATAACCTTGTCTAAGTAAACAGAAAAAGAAAAAGAAGAATAAAAAGCGCATCCAAATAACCAAAATTCGCCATTGCCATTACAATCAAACTAGTTGATTAGAGGCACCAAACAAGGCTTTACCTCACCATAAAGAAAGTCATGCTTCGCCAATATTGTGAAAAAAAATATATACACAAAGAAAAAAAAGGAAAAACCCATAGAAGCCAAAGGCCAAAAAAGAAAAGGGCAAAATACCCGGTAGGAAACCCACTAAGGGGGCTACGCAAAAGATAGGGTCAACCCAGTAGGATACCCGAACAAAAATAAAGGGTAGCCTATGCAAAAGTTAGGGTTACAAATTAAGGTCCGCTAGGATTCCCTAAAAATATAAAAAGAAGGAACCTAGACAAAAGATAGGGCCAAAACATAATATCCTAGTTCGAAAACCCAAAGGGCGATCTAGGGAGATCAACTAGCCATAAAAAGCAATGGAAATAAAACTAAGGCGCAAGTACAAAAAAGGGGAAACACTTGCTTAGACAAAAAGCTTAAACACCTAAGCCTAACCCTAGCTAACCATTCTTACAAAACCTTTTTCTAAATAAAATTAACCTTCTAAAACACAAGCCATTGAAGTTACCTCTTGACTTCTTTTCTCTTGACCCTCACAACAATATTCTAATAATTAATTTAGGAATATGGATGCGTATAGTCAACAAGAGGATTGAAACCCCTTAAAGTGAAGAAAAAGGGACACTAACATGGCAAAGAACGCTCTACAAAAAAGAGAAGGAAAGAAAAAAGGAAAAACAAGTTATCTTTCGGTCACAAGAAGTCCGGCATGGTATAGCCAAACACAAAAACGCAAATCAGAGGACATTCGACGCTACAAGACACGCCAGTTAAGTCCTTCTAAAAACTAATTGAAATAGGCATTATAGGACATCAAACATTAAAACATTGCATGCATAAAATGTTTTTGAACCAGGTTCTATTTCTTTCTAAAAAAAAAAAGAAGCTTTAAATCGAGACGGTCGTCCGGCATTCCCAGACTGTCGTCTCGGTCTCCAAAAAATCGGGACCGCCGTCTCGACCAACGAGACCGCCATCTCGACTTGGCAAAAAACGAGACCGCCGTCCCGCTTGGTGAGACGGCCGTCTCGCTTAAGACCAAAGTCGAGACCGCCGTCTCGACTTGCATAAAATCGAGACTGCCGTCTCGACTTCCCAGACGGCGGTCCCGAATTTGATTTTTTTCCTATAAATAGGGGAGGCGTCCTGGGGGTTCTTCACAACTCCTCTGCACTCCAACTCTCTGATCACTCACTCCCAAGCACTTTACCATCAAAATGTACCGTGGAAGCTAGACCAGGAAGAGAAGAGGTTCTGCTGGCCCTAGCAGTTCCTCAGCACCCGTCCCTCAGGACCCCACTCAGCTCTCTCCAGCGCATCAGGCTCGTCTTGAGCACATCAGGGGGTACACATGGCACCCCATGCTCAAGTTAGACTTCGGCATCCTCGCCGAATTTGGGTGGGAGGATGATGTCCGAGCCCACATTGACAGCATTAGATGGGGCTTCCTCCTACAGTCTCCACCCACCTATGTGTACCCTCAGGCGGTACTGGAGTTTCTTATCTCCATCTCCTACGCCGAGACTCCCGCCATGATCCCAGGCCTGTCACCAACAAAAATGGTGACATACTTTATGGGTGGGATGTACCGGACCACCACTCTGGACGAATTTAACGTGTCCATCGGATTCGTCCAGCCCGGGGACGTGCTAACCCGGGAATACCAGGAGGCCATCTGCGCGCGCCCCACCAACCTCACTGCCGGCGAGATGTGGGAGGAGCTCACCAGGGCACCCACTTTTCCCACGCTGATGAAGGGCTCAGCACTCCCCCCGGCCCTCCGCATTTGCCACAAGCTGCTGGCGGGGACCATCCACGGGAGGAAGGAGAGCCAGGGAAAGGTAACACTCCCCGACCTCTTCGTCCTTTAATGCATGAACCAGAGGCACCGATGCAACCCTGGCTATTTCTTCCTGAAGGCCCTCAAGGACTTCAGGAGTAGGCCAGTGGGATCCGTCCTCATGGCCCCCCTCATCACTCCCCTGGCAGAGAAATGGGGGTGCAGTGGCTGGGAAGAACTAGCCTCCAGCCTACGACCCGAGTCCATCAACGGGTCGATCCTGGTCAGCATGGGGATGCTGCTGTGCCACGGGACCCAGCTGATCCTCCACCCATCACTGGATTTCACTTTGGATCTCCAGGAAATCGTGGCAATGCGCGATCTCCCCACACCTCCCGAGTTCCAACAACAACAGCAGCATCAACAACAATAGCAGCAGTACACAGACGACTTTGCTGGCATGGACCGTAACATCTACGATCTGTGCTAGCAATTTGATCAGATGTTTGTGAGGCAAGAACAGATGTCTCTAAGACAGGAGGCCTTCGACACGAGGCTGGAGACGATATACCAATATCAGGAGGGAATGAGGCAAGACTGGACAACATTCCAGCAAGAGTATCGCGATGAAGTCCGGGATCAAGCAGAATTCCGGAGGCATATGTACCGGCAATGTCCCTCCTACGGATCGTCTCCAGACGAGAGCCCACCTTCTTAGGGATACTGCTCATAGAATAGGACTGCTATAATAAAATCTTTTATAAATAAAATTTTATTCCATGCATCTTTTTGCTATCCCTTCCAAAAGTCAATGTAACCAAAAGAAGCTAAGAGTAAAAAGGCTTACGCTCAAGAAAAAAGCCAAAATCCAAAATCACGAGGAAAAAGAGATAAAACTGCGAGAAAAGGCAGGATTAAAACAAGTCAACCACCTTGACTGACAAACCTCGACAACCAAGCAAGTGTCGAACAAAAAAAAAAGACTACCCGACCAACCAACAAGAGTTAGGTGATCATCATCAAAAGATCAAAAACAAAAGAATCCCCAGCAACAAACAAGGCTGGATGAACACCACAAAATCCGTGACACAATCCGGACGACCAAATCAAAGACAAGAGAGCACATCTCAACACTGGGCGCATGATCCACCCGAGTAGTAAGCCGCCACCACCACCAGTCCTACGCAGTGGACTGTACCAGCCTGACAGGGGGTTTATACCTATCAACCCGCGCACGCAAGTGCACCTGATCTGCGCTCAAGCTGGATCAGTAAGTCACAACTACCAGCCTGATGGGGGGTTCATACTCATCCAGTCCAACATGAAAGTAATGAAGATCTTATTTACTTTGGAAAAGATCTTGTTGATTTGATTAAGTAAAAAATGAAGTCAAAGACAACTCTGTGGCAGTCAAAGGTCACTTAAGATAAAAGAGAAGAGGATTAGTATGTCTGTAGCTCTGCTTAGGTATAACCATTTTATCTTTCTACTGCATGAAGTTTCTTCACTTAAAAAGATTCTGCAATTGCCTCTAAAAATGTTTTAACCGTTAAAAACAAAACATTTTGACAAAAGGATTTTTAATCAACTATTTTAACTGATAGTATATGTGGTTTATCAACTAAAATGTTCTTCACACTTCTATAACAGGTTTTCAACTGATATAACTTCAAAATAACCGATTGTTTTCATTAAAAGAAGTGTTGAAAACTTTCTGTCAGTATTTTAACTAATACAATTTCGAAATAACCGATTGAAATCACTTAAAAAGATCAGGGAAGTGTTTTTTCAGTATTTTAGTCGATATAACTTCGAAATAATCAATTAAAACCACTTGGTATATCAAATGACCGATCATAATGACTTTACGACCAATCAAAACCAGATATGATCGATCAGAATGGATTTATGACTGATCAGAACCAGATATGATCGATCAGATTTGAGTTATGACCGATCAGAATTATTTTAATCGATTAAAACATGTTTCAATCGATTAAAACAACTTGGAAAATTTGTACTAAATGTTTCAATCAATTAAAACGTATTTTTATCAGTTAAAATCACTTGGAAAAGATTATAAAAATGTTTTGTAGTATTTTAATCGATTGAAAGTCGAAACAATCGATTAAAACATATTAGAAGATTTTTTGAAAAGAGTTTTAATTGATATAAACGTTGTCGTATCAGTTAAAACAAATTTGGAAAATAATCAAGAATGTTTTAATGGATTAAAAGAAGATTTAACATATTAAAACAAGTCTTTTAACAGATTAAAAGATTATTTTAACAGATTAATTAAACCAGCAGTTTTGAAAATCTTCTATATAAACAGAATGGTTTAACTTTTTGATATCATATCTTTTACACAACTTTTAGCAATCAATCAAGCAATCAAAAGTGCTACTTTCAAGAGAGAATCACACTTGTTTTTGTGAAGTTCATCAAAATTCTTTCTTGAGGCAAAATTGCATTTCTTTGGAGAAGAAACACATATTGCAGAATTGCATAAAACTGGTTTGAGCATTCTTATTTTCTTTTGTTTGTTTCTTTACTTTCTTTTACTATATTGTGGGTGCCTGGAATTGTGGGCACTGGTTGTCTGTAGCTGGAATTTGGCTGCAGGATAGTTCAAGAACTGGAATTTGGTTCTTGGTGAAAGGTTAGGTGCAGGAACTGGAATTGTGGTTCTTGTGTTAGATTGAGTGTAAGGTTAAGGTTGTAATCTGTAAAACATTCAATCTAGTGGAACCCAGCTGGAAAGTTGAGAGAGCATGAGCTTGAGCTAGGAAGGCTAAATGATGAGGAAGGACAACATCAAAAGAGGAACTTGGCCTTCAAAACTGAAATTTCTAAAGGTAAGAGTAAAAAGGAAGAAGAAGACTTGGAGAATGATGAAGAAGAATTGAGTCTTATGATAAAGCCAAAGGAAGACATCCATTTAAAGGTAAAGGAAAGGTAAGAGAAAATACTTCCATAAATATCAAATGCTATGGTTATGGTGAAACAGGACATGTGAAGATCGAATGTCCGAATAAGAAAAATGAAGATAATAAAGGCAAAAAGTTCTTCAAGAAGAAAGCCTACATAGATTGGGACAATAGTGATTCGAGTTCGGAGTCAAGTGACTCGGAAATTGAAGCCAATATTTGCTTAATGGCAAATGATAATATATCTTTCGATTTTGAGGTAAGTGATTTCGACTCATCTTCAAGTGATGATGAAAATAATTTTGATGAACTGCAAAATGCATATAATGAATTGTTTAGTGCCTTTAAGGACTTGAAAAATGAATACAAAGCTGTGAAAAAGAGTTTAAGTAGATCCGAAGAGGAGGTGGAGTCCTTAAAAACGAAAATTGCATGTTTAGAGGAAAAGGAAACCTTAGAAACGAAAATTGTATGCATAGATGAGAATGATGATAAGAATATAGCATGTGCATCTTGTAAAGAGTATGAATATGACATTGATATACTTAATCATTTTCTTGATAAAGCCAAAAAGGAATTAAGTAATAATAACGAAGATAAAGTTAGAGTAAACCATCAAGTTCCTTTGAAAAAGCCTAAAATGAAAAATAGAAGAGTATGGGTTGAAAGAGGAACTAGAGTATCTATTGTTAGAAATGCCTCATATTCAAAAGCTACATCTAAAGCATGTTTTTATTGTATGAAAAATGGTCATGCTTCAAATAGATGTAAAATCAAACATTTTGGTGTTCCTAAAGGAAAATACATTTGGGTTCCTATTGTTAAATGACTTGTTTGTCTCCTACCCCAAGGACCCAAAAGTTATGGAGACCTAAGTTTACTATGTTATTGTTTTGTAGGAAACTTCCAAATCAAAGAAGTCTATGTGGTATCTTGATAGTGGATGCTCTAAACATATGACCGGAGACAAAACGAAATTTGTGAGTTTCAAAGCTAAAGAACAAGGATATGTAACTTATGGGGACAACAACAAAGGAAAGATTCTTGGAATTGGAAATATAGGGGGTGCAAACACTTTGGAGATTAAGGATGTGCTTCTTGTTGATGGGCTAAAGCATAATCTCCTTAGCATAAGTCAACTATGTGACAAAGGATTTAAGGTAATCTTTGAAAATAAGTTTTGTACCATACATTTGATAGATTTCGAAAATGTATAATTGAAAGGCATTAGGCATAATAACATATACTTGATTGATTTGGATTGTATACATGATACTAGTATAACATGCTTAGTTGCTAAGGAAGAGAACCCATGGTTATGGCATAAGAGAGCAGCTCATATAAATATTCATCATTTAAACAAATTGATTTCAAAAGACTTAGTTATTGGTTTGCCTAAGTTAAAGTTTGAAAAAGATAGATTATGTGATGCATGTCAAAAAGGTAAACAAGTAAAATCATCATTTAAATCAAATAATGTTATTTCCACATCAAAACCTTTAGAATTATTACATTTAGACTTATTTGGTCCTTCTAGGATAAAAAGCTTTGGTGGAAATTATTATGGTCTTGTGATTGTTGATGACTTTTCTAGATATACTTGGACATTTTTCTTAACAATGAAAAGTGAAGCTTTTAAGGTCTTTAGGAAGTTTGCAAAGCAAATTTAGAATGAGAAAGACTTAAGAATTAAAGTTTTAAGAAGTGACCATGGTGGTGAGTTTCAAAATAAAAGGTTTGAAAATTATTGTGAGGAAAATGGAATATTGCATAATTTTTCTGCACCTAGGACTCCCTAAGAAAATGGTGTAGTTGAAAGGAAAAATAGGTTACTAGAGGAACTTGCTAGAACAATGCTAAATGAATCAAATGTTCCTAAATATTTTTGGGCTGATGCTGTAAGTACTGCATGTTATGTTTTGAATAGAATGCTCATTAGGTCAATTATAAAATCAACTCCCTATGAATTGTTAAATGGTAGAAAGCCTAATGTTTCTCATTTGAAAATATTTGGATGTAAGTGCTTTGTGTTAAATAATGGAAAGGACAACTTACGAAAATTTGACTCAAAAGTCGATGAGGGCATTTTCTTAGGTTATTCATTAACTAGCAAAACTTATAGAGTGTTTAATAGAAGAACCTTAAATGTTGAAGAATCTATACATGTTACTTTTGATGAAATTGTAGACGTTGGGGGAAATCCTCTTGAGTCCAATAAAGAACTTGCAGGTGATGATGAGTACATAAGAGAGGCTCTTGATGAATTGTATTTGGAAGAAAATGAGCCTTCTCAACCGACTAAATTAGCTAAAGAATGGCAATCACCAAGAGGACTTTCAATGGACAATATTATTGGTGATATCTCAAAAGGGGTAAGAACTAGAAATATGACTAATTTCTGCATGTCTGTAGCTTTTGTGTCACAGATAGAACCCAAAAATGTTGAGGAAGCGCTTAAAGATGACCAATGGTGCATAGCTATGCAAGAGGAACTTAATCAATTTGAAAGGAATCAAGTTTGGGAATTAATCCCAAGAGAAGAATCACATCAAGTAATTGGAACTAAATGGGTATTTAGAAACAAACTTGATGAAGATGGAAATATAACAAAGAATAAAGTCAGACTTGTTGCCAAAGGTTACTGTCAGGAGGAAGGTATTGATTATGATGAAACTTATGCTCCTATTGCCAGGTTAGAGGCTATACGCCTACTTCTTGCTTATGCATCATTGATGAAATTTAAATTATATCAAATGGATGTTAAAAGTGCATTTTTGAATGAGTTTATTAAATAAGAAGTATATGTGGAGCAACCCCCTGGATTTGAAGATTTTAGTTATCCTAATCATATTTTTAAATTGAAGAAAACATTATATGGTTTGAAACAATCTCCTAGGTCTTGGTATGAAAGATTAAGTAGCTTTCTAACTTCAAATGATTTTTCTAGAGGAAAAATTGATTCTACTTTGTTTATAAAGAAAGTAAAAGAACATATCTTATTGGTTCAAGTATATGTTGATGATATCATTTTTGGATCAACTGATAATTCTTTATGTGTAGAATTTGCTAAGATAATGCAGGGAGAGTTTGAAATGTCTATGATGGGAGAATTAACATTCTTCCTTGGACTTCAAATCAAGCAACTTAAAGATGGCATTTTTGTCTCTCAAACCAAATACTATAAAGAGATTCTCAAGAAGTTTGGAATGGACACTTCAAAGGAAGCTAACACACCCATGAGAACTTCATGCTATTTAGACAAGGATGAATCAGGTTTGGAAATTAATCAATCCATGTATAGAGGTATGATAGGTTCACTATTGTACTTAACTGCAAGTAGACCTGATATTATGCATTCTGTCTATGTGTGTGCTAGATTTCAGGCATGTCCAAAAGAATCTCACTTAACTGCAGTAAAACGTATTTTAAAATATTTAAAAGGAACTACTGGTTTTGGTTTATGGTATCCATCTGAAGCTTGTACTAGTTTAATAGGTTACTCTTATGCTGATTATGGTGGATGCAAAATAGATAGAAAAAGTACTAGTGGGACATGTCATTTGTTAGGATCATCTTTAGTATCTTGGCATTCTAAGAAACAGGCATGTGTTGCTTTATCCACCACTGAAGCTGAATATATTGCAGCTGGTAATTGATGTGCTCAAATTTTGTGGATGAAACAACAACTAGAAGATTATAGTATATTTCTAAATGATATTCCTTTGATGTGTGATAATACAAGTGCAATCAATCTTACTAAGAATCCAGTAATGTACTTTAGGACTAAACATATAGAAATTAGACATCATTTCTTGAGAGATCATATAAGTAAAGGAAACTATAAAATTGAGTATGTTCATACAAAGCATCAATTAGCGGATATTTTTACTAAGCCTCTTCCCAAGGATAGATTCTATGATCTTAGAAGAGACCTAAGGATATTAGAAATAACTTAAACTCTGCTTAATTAAATAGTTTTTGGATGGTTGTAATGTTATAATCAATTATTTAGGGTGTTAATAGATTATCATGTGTCTAAACCTCAAAAATTTGATGAACTCTCTAGAATAATCGATTATTTGAAGTTATAATCGATTATTTGCACCTAAGATATCCAAAACATGAATTTACTCACTGGATTAATCGATTATTTCATCCAATAATCGATTAAATACAGCTTTGAAAGAATTAATGGTTGAGTTCAAGAGGGGGGGTGAATTGAACTCTAAAACTTTTTCGCAAAACTTACTTTCTTTTGGAAGAATGAGTTATCTTTATTCAATTTTTGCAAAGGTAATTTGGTTTAAACACAGCAAGTTTATAGACAGAAAATAAAAGAGATGAAAGAAGAAATTTAACACACAAATTTATACTGGTTCACTCTAATCCAGAGCTACATCCAGTTCTTGACAAACCTGTCAAGTTCCACTAATTCCAAGTGAAAATTACAACCAGTAGATACTCACCAATCTACCCCAAGAACTATCTTGCAAACCCACAAGATAGAATCTTGAAAACCACCCAGTAACCAAATCCAGTTACTGTACCAAGTGCAGATCACAATCC
This sequence comes from Sphenostylis stenocarpa, assembly GCA_963425845.1. Taxonomy (NCBI): domain Eukaryota; kingdom Viridiplantae; phylum Streptophyta; class Magnoliopsida; order Fabales; family Fabaceae; genus Sphenostylis; species Sphenostylis stenocarpa. The sequence continues at coordinate 96,735,691 of OY731403.1, read as the reverse complement.
AACCTGCACAATCACACTTTTACAAAAGAGTATGGAAAGAAAAAACCTGGACTTGAAGTTCTAATTGTCCAGAACAAATTCTAACAGCACTTTCTCTCTTTGATTGACCACAATTCTGATCACAGCACCTTATGATATGAAAAGATTCTTGAATGCAGAGAAAGTCACGTATATGAAAGTTTCACAGATTGATTTCACAAGTTTTCTCAAGTAGTGTGTTGTATATATTTCAAAAGATAGATCAATTCTGTATATATAGAGTAAAACAAAGAATCAGAACGTTTCATCTGTCAAAAACTGTTTCAGAGAGTCACAAGATCGATTAGTTTGAAGTATAACAGGTTAGAAGAGACTCTGATCGATTAGAACTGAAGTATGATCGATCAGACCGAGTTATGATCGATCAGAATGAAACTATGATCGATCAGATTACATTTCAATCGATTGAAACCACGATTCAATCGATTGATTTCATTTAAAAGTTCATTTAATCGATTGTTTCGAGTTTTCAATGGATTGAAACAGCTTTAGAAAAAATGATAGCTCTCTGTTTTAATCGATTGAAAATCATTTCAACAGATTGAAAATGCGAAACCATGATATTTGAAAAAATTCACTAAGTTATTTTAACTTGTTGATTCTGCGAATCAATCAATTGAAAACACGATTATGTATGACCACTTATTCTGTTAAGTGATTTTAACAGATTGAAAATCTTTTTCAACAGATTAAAAAAAACTTAGTTTGTTCTTTTAATACTTGAATGTGAGTTTTTCATGCAGAAAATGATTTTCAATGAGATGCAATGTTTTAAGGTGCTTATCACAAAATATAATGGACTATCAAGAGATTAAGTGCTTAAACTAAAAACCTAATCATCTACATACCCACAACCTAAGCTATATCTATGTCTTCATCAAATCCACCAAGTGCTTCAAGCTTTAATCGATTAACAACTTGATTTAATCAATTAAATGGGTCTGTTACTGGTTTAATCGATTATTTCAAGAGTTAATCGTTTAAACCTGATTGTTTTAGTTTTCTAGCCGTTGCCAACAACTCTTTTGGCCCCCATACACTCTCAAATGACCGTTGGAGATGTTGGTTATAAATAGGAAACCTCCATTTCACTTCTCCACACCTCAAACTCTTGAATCTAAGCTTTCTAGCATCATTCAAGCATTCTTGCCTCCTTCTAACTTCACTTATCTTCCCAAACTCTCTTGTTATTCCTCTAAACTCTACAATGGCCTCATCTTCTCGTGCTAAAATTCCCACCAGAAGAAGATCTGCACCTGATGCTATTAACATTTTTAGTGAGTTAGATGACTTTGACAGGATCATGGCTTACCGTTCTTTTCTTCGTAACCCTTCCATGGAGATTGGGCATCTCCTTCTAGCTGGACCTTTGAAGAAGGAGGAACGCCTACTCTTGCATTTACTCGTCTGGATCCTATGTCCCCGGGCAACCAATCATGCCCAATGCTCTTCAATAAATCTTCACATTATTCATGCAATAATGAATAATGAGCCAATAGATTGGGGCAGCCTCGTCACAATGACTATGCTGAAGGCCAAACGTCATCCCACCTTCAAAATTACATATGCCCTCCTTATCTCTCGCATTCTTGAATATAAAGGAGTGAATGTCGAAGGGGAACAAACAGTTCGAACGACAAACTTAAATCGCATGCTGGACAGCACATTAACCCAACCGCGTGTAAATAATATTTATGTTCACAAGGATGACGTTCCAAACATAGATGCAGATGATGAAGATTCTGACGAAGATATGCCTCTTGCTGCTGAGTTTCCCTCTGATCAGATTCAAAGTGATGGAACTTCTAGTGCTGGAACTTCTTCTACTCATCTTGAAACCCGTCAATCTGTGGAAGACATGTTATCTGATATGAACCAGAGGATGCAGGCATTCTTAACTCTCTTTGGAGTACGGCATGAGGAAATCATTCGCCGTATCTCTGACGTAGATGATAAAGTGTGTCACTTAGAGAATAAATTTGATGCTCACTTTCATAGCGATAGTGAAGAATTTTAATATTGTTTTCATTTCTTGTATTGTAAATCACTTTCAATTATGAAATAAAGTTTGTATTCTTTTATTTCAATTATAAAACAAGTTATGCATATTTTGAGGGGGAGCTCTTAATTTTTTTATCATAATTGTAGACCCCTAATTTTGCCCGGCCTCTCAATAAAGGCTAAAGAGACTTCCTATAACAAGATAAAGCTCGCCCGACATCTCAATAAAGGCCAAGAAGACTTCCCATATGAAGATAAAGCTTCAATGGACGTCTATAGGCATCAATCGACGTCCGAATAAAGAAAGGAAAGCTTCCCGAGGGTCCCAGAACACAAAAGCTGGCAAAAACAGTTGAGATGACCGTCCCAGAAGTTGGGACGACCGTCCCACATGTCGAGATGGTCATCCCAACTTCCAGACGGCCGTCCCAACTGGTTTTGCTGCTTGGGATGGCCGTCCCAAATCCCAGACGGCCGTCCCGACTTCCCCAGACGCTCATCCTTGATTTCCAAGCTCCAGACGACCGTCCCAAACTGCCAGGCTGCGAAAACTATAAATAGGAGGCTCATTTGCCACTTTTCCACACTCCAGACAACTCCAGACACTTGTCTTCTCTCCCTACTTCGAATGAACTCTCCGATTGCCTTAAAAAGGTAACAATCGGTTAAGGAATTGTATTCCAGCATTTGATTCTTCTTTAAAATTTAGTCGAGTCAATATTGTATTCTGGGAGGAGAGTCTTTGTAGAGTAGGGGATTGCCAAAACGCATCCTCACAGTTAAAGATTTGTAATACAAAGCTTGATACGGAGGTTCTTTTCACTTCTCTTCTCTTTTATTGCTTTATTTATTGTTTTATGTATGCAATATGAAATAAAGTCATGTAGATAGTCATTTTTTCAATATTATGCAATAAAATAAGGTAATAGCGTAATTTCTTGTAATCTTCACTTAATGAATGAATCCGTCATAGGGAACCCGAAAGGGGCGTTGTGGGGTGCTAACACCTTCCCCACACGTAACTAATTCCCTTACCTAACTCTGGTTATAATGGCCAAGTTTGGTTTTTATTAAAATCAACGCCTTTTTATCCTTTTCCAATGTTTATGGTCAAAACATTGGTGGCGACTCCATAAGAACCCCTTTTCGAAAACCTTGCTTTTATTAGAGGATAGTTCAGTTGTTGAGCACCTCGGAAGCAATGAACACATTTAAAATAAAAACGCGAGTCTAAACCATCTTTTCGCGACCGCTCGCATAAACGTTCGAGATGTCCCTAGACGTCAAAACGGACGGCGGCGACAGATGGCGACTCCGCTGGGGAAGCTAGAGAGTTGATCCCATTTAGTGACGGATAAATTCAAACTAAGTAAAGATTTGAAATTACGCCTTTACCCTCTTCCGTATGTTTTATTGTATGGCTTTAATAAATGCTGTATGATTATTTTTTGCAAATTGTTTGAAATATAAATTGCACACAAAAACCCTTGCACACTACAGTCCCTCTATACCCGGGCAAGAGTGAATACCTATAGGGAGTGGGTGGCAGATACGACCGGCTTGTTGGCACACGGGGCTACAACCGTTGTCGGAAACCACCAACTCAAGGTGATAAATCTCTTCTTTTGGTCTAAGGATGTCGACACGGAGTTCCGTGCATGACCCGAGGACTGAGAGATTGAGAGGTCCCTATAATGGGGGCACCTTGGGGACCTTTGGCCTTGGTGAGAACAGTTTAGAACCGCCTAAACCAAGCACGTTTCTGCAGGAAAACCCCACCTCGTAATAGTGTGGCTCTGCTCGTGGATGAATGAATTGTGTGTGTATTCGTTTGTTGCATTTGTATTGATGCATTAGCATAGGGTAATCATACAACAAACAAAATAGTGAAAAACCCTAAAAATCATAAAAGTGATAAGAATAAACCAACTTTATCTCGGACAGTCTTCAGTTAAGCTAGCCTGGTTTCAGGTTCTTTGTAAGCTAAGTAACCACGTTGACCGACAGAAGATATAAAGGGTCATAAAAAATGTAAAAGCACTCAAAGCCATAAAAATGCCTTTTACAATAAAAAGATTCTTGGCAAAGTCGTATCATTCATACCATATCATCTAATAAGTGGTAAAACTAAGAGGGAAAATAAATGCAGCATGCATGCACATCATTTTAATAAACCTCTAAAAAATGGGTCTTAGGAGCGTTTATTGGGAAAATTACTGGGCCAAATCCCCTTTCGGAATTTGTAACTTGGTTCTTCACCCTTTTCTCTTCGTTTTGACATGCTGTGCGTCCAAATTGGACAAACCAGTCAAAAGTTATTCCACTTTCAATATCTGCTGTCATAAAAAAATATTTTTGTACTGCATGCATAAACACACTCATTCTAGGATGCATTAGATATCCTTAGACAATAGCGAAAGAGACCCAAGTGCGTTTATAACCTTCCTAAAAGAGAATCATCACACCAAGGTGGGTATGGTACCCCTTAAGCATAGGCTTTTAAGAGGATACTAAAGCTCTTGTCTAAGACATATCTATTCCACACTGATCATTCATAATAAAAAAAAACAATAATAAAAATCTTTAAATCATTTAGAAAGTGGCTGGTCTTCTTCCTGTCCCCACTCACGCACAAAATCTAAGAGGATGGAGCAATTAGAGAAGCAGAACCGTATGCTCACCGCCGAGCTTAATGCCATAAAGGAACAAATGGCGCAATTGATGGAGTTAATGTACCAACAATGCTTCCACAATGAGGTCTCTGAGCAACGAATTTTTGCCTTAGAGGAGAGATTAAGGGCATTAGAGGGACATAACTTTGATGTGAAGAAGGTAACCAATGTACACCTTGACGAAAATACTCAATTCCCTCCCAAGTTTAAGAAATCTCACGCATCATTCAAGAAGCCCTTTGGCAAGAAAAAGGAGGGAAGTGTAAATGCCATTAACTTTGCTACTCTTTCTTCCTCTTCGCCATCAGCTGGACAGTCACGCAGACAAGAGAAGAAATTCACTCCCATCCCAATCTCTTATGGGAGTCTGCTGCCAAGGCTTTTAGAGGCCAAGCTCTTAACACGTATCTCCCCAAAGAAGAAAGATCCACCTTACCCCGGTTGGTACAAACTCAACGAAAAATGTGATTACCACTCAGGTGCTCCTGGGCATTCCGTGGAGAATTGCGTCAACCTGAAATATAGGGTTCAAGAATTATTGAATGCCGGGTGGATCACTTTCGATGCTCCCGACCCAAACGTAAACATCAAGCCTCTATCACAACCAGAATAGTGAGCCTGGGTAGAGAAGGCCAGCTAACTAGGGCTCCCCATTTTGTGCATCTTTTGGTTAAAAGAAATAAAAAATAATAATAAAAAGCTTCTGATGCATCTCTTGCAGTCTCTGCTCATGGCCGTGAGATCTTTTGATTAAAGGGGCTCTGTATATATTTCTCTTTTCATCAATACAACGAGGCATTTTTCATAATATTCATATGCTTCTCATTCTTTTCTCTCTCACTCCAAAATAATTAAATAAAATCTAGACCCAAATAAGGACCATATAAACAGTCATGTCTGTGATTGAAAACTCCCTACGGGATCTGAAAGCCGAAGGCAGATGGATTGAGTCAGACAGTGAGGAGGGGACCATTTCCCCGGACATGCAAAGACTGTTGGAAAAAGGAGCTCAATTAATACAGCCCCATCAGGAAAAAACTAATGCCATCAATTTGGGACAAGGAGATAATAAGAAAGAAGTAAATATCAGCACCCAAATTGATAATGTCAGGGAAGGGGTAATAACACCTTTGCGCTTATTCATGCCTCGTCCTTTCCCTTATACATCGGATAAAGTTGTACCATGGATATGCATACAAGAATCGTCCATTAATAAAGATATCTCCAGTATAGACGACATTGGGGGCACGACGAGAAGCAAAAGAATTTATTCACCCAAGGAGCTACAAGATAATGCTCGTAAAAACAAAGGAAAAATAAAGAAACCGAAGAGGAAAAGGAATAAAGAATCCAAGGGGAAGATTAAGTAGACCTTGGATTCACTGTGCTAGGGCAGTTTCTTCAACGCTCCACCGAAAAACAAATTCGTGGTAGGCAACAAGTTGATCCTGGTTCAAGCTAAAGACTACATTCGAATCAGCAAGCTGTCCACCACACCTAAAATGGATGCAGCTGAAAAAGACATTTGAAAATATGGAAATACTTCCTAGTAATATAAAAGTGGCCCATATAATGAAGATATATGGATGTAGCCCAGGACAAGGGCTTGGAAAAGATGCTCAAGGAATAAGAGAGCCACCAGATTTTAAGGATAATCCTTTAAAGTACGACCCTACAAAAGATCAAGACGTACAAAGAAAAGAGAAGTCTCCCCTCCACACCTTAAAGACGATATTCCGAAAAGGAGGGGTATTAGCGCAAAGGGTAGTGTTAGTCATTAGATGTCCTTCTTCCGATTTTAAGGGATGTAAACCCAATGACTATTAGAGATCACTCCTCGGGGTGTGCCCGATCCCCGAGCATCTTTAGGGCACGCATTTCCCTTTGAATTACAAAAGAATGCTATTCCTACTATCTGCTTCTTTTCTCGCTAATCATATCTATACCCCATAAATAACCATGTTTAGACAAACATTTTGTTCCAAAATACATAGACAACACAAAGCAAAGTCAAACATGATTGATTAGCTAGAGACACGAATAAGAAAATCGTGTTTCGACAATGGTTTGAGAAAAGAAATTATTATTAAAAGAAGCCCGTCAAGGTCAAAGGCCAAGACAAAAAGATAAAAGGGCAAAATCCTAGGCTGAAAACCCAAAAGGGTGGACTAGGAATGTTAATCAGTCACAAATAGGCAGTTGAAGACGCCACCTCATTAAAACAAAACGTTTGTTTAAACTAGCCTAAACACCGACCAACCTTGGCTAGCCATTCTTACAAAAACTATTATTTCAAAAAAAAATCCACTAAACACACAAGCCTTTGCCCTAAATCCCTTTCTTTCTATTCTCTTGACCCTTCATCATAAAGCATTCAAGTAATTGACTGGGAAATGTGGAAATATGGTGATCAATAGGAGGATTGAAATCCCTAAAGGAAAGGAAGAGGGGCATTGACATGACAATTGCTCTACATTCAAAATGATTACTCTTCGGTTATAGCAAAGATCCGAGACGACAAATCGGTACAGCTAATCATGTTGACAAAAGCACATGATGATGGAAGCAAAATTAACAGAAGCTGAATGGGTTCAAAGCCGATATGACCAGCTCAACCTTATTGATGAAAAGCGGCTGAACGCTATATGTCATGGACAAGCCTATCAAAAGAAGATAAAAAAGGCTTATGATAGAAAGGTCCACCCTCATACTTATCAAGAAGGGGATATAGTGATAAAAAAATTGCTTCCAGCCCAGAAGGATAAAATTGGAAAATGGGCGAGAAATTATGAAGGACCCTTTGTGGTCAAATGAGCTTTCTCGGAAAGGGCTCTTATCCTCGCCAATATGGATGGAAAAGAACTTCGACACCTAATCAACTCCGGTACGGTGAAGAAGTATTATGCTTGAAGACATTGCTCAAGACCCGTCAGGAATGAAAATCCGCAAAGGGCATCCCTGGGCAAAAGATAGGGTCCATATCCTTCGCTAGGATACGTCCTAGGCAAAAAGTAGAGGTAAAAAAAAAAAAAACTAACTAAGAGTACTGGTTACCTCAGTCGAAAACCGGAAGGCGGCTAAGGTAACATTCTTCCAGAAGCAAGCAGTCTGCATAGTCTTCACTCTGAGCTCAGGCATCTCAACTGAAGCAATTAGGAGAACCAGGGGGCAGATATCGTGGACATGATTGTTAAAGCCTATACAGTATAGCCAACCCTGACCACCCATTCTTCTAAATACCTTTTGAAATCCTTCTATAAAAGAAATAAAACTTTTGCTCATTTATCAATAAAATTCCTTTACATTTCCTTTCTCTTGACCAAATATTATGGAAATGCCTCTTTATTGATAAATCATAAATATGCACAAAGACCTTTAATCAAAGATCAAGCATGCATCTAAAAAGAGGAAGCATAAAAAATAATAAAAGAATAAGTGCCTGCTAGGATATTCTTAGGTAAAAATTAGGGTAGCCTACTAGATCGGAAACCCCAAAAGAACGGTCTAGGCAAAAGATAAGGCAAAAGCCCCCTAAGATATTCTAGGCAAAAATTAAGGCAGCCCGCTAGATCAAAAACCTGTAAAGGGCGGTTTAGGAAAAAGATAGGGTCAAAACCAAAAGATGAATAAAAGAGGAGCCCATCATCATGAAGGAGGAGCCCATCATCATGGTCATAAAGGAGGAGCCCATCGGCATATTCATGAGAAGCCAACGGGAGAAGTCCAGTTACTTTCTAAATGCATAAAAATTAAATAAACAAATAGATTGCATTTAGGACATCCACACACAAAGTAGTTGCATAATACGACTTTGTCAAAATCAAGAAAAATAATTTTCTTCAAATAAATAAACATGCATATAAGGAGTCTAGTCTCCATACTTGTGATTGAAAACAGGAGGCGCCAGAATCCAGTCTCCAAATAAAAATCCCCTCAAGAAAGAAAAGGTGAAATCAAAACCATTTCAGCAGAATAAAGAGCTCCAAGGAAACTAGCTCCAACCTTCTACACCAATAAACGAAGGTACACCAGAAAAAGTCCAACGGAAAGGCTCGATCATCCCTAAGCGGATCCTTGCCTACTCCAAAGGCAAAAACAAAAATTACTTCATGACTTAGCACCACCACATGAGTTGTCAAAAAAGAGTCATTCGAAGCTTCAATCAACATCCTTCCATCCAAGGAAAAGGAAGTCAACAACATGAAAAGCCAACGGAAAGGCTCGATCATCCCCAAGCAGATCCTTGCCTACTCCAGAGGCAGAACAAAAAGATTACCTCACAGCTGTATGAGTCATCGAGCACACTCATCCAGAATCTCTGCCACTTCTCCAAAGGAGAATAAGGACTACACAAGAGTCCATTAAAGAAAATAAGGAGTCAAATCCTCCATATCACCAGGGGGCAACAGAAAGAAAAGAAAAACTTTTCATTCCCTAATAGAGGCACGAAAAAGGCCGAATAAAAAATCTCCAAGTAGAGCATATCAAGAAAAGTCTACAAAAAGAGGAAAACAAGAAAATTTCCATCTTCCAGCTCAATAAAGAGCTTCACAAAATTCAGGAGCCAAGACTCCATCATAAAAAAACAAATCAAAGATTGGATCCCCGGGATCGCCAAAAGAAAAGAGAAAAAATAAATCTCTTCATCCAGCAAATAACAAAAAGCCAGTGTGCATAAAAGGCGCACACATTTAAAAACCAAATTTTCAAAATCGCAAAAAAAAGATAAAATCACGAGAAAAAGGTAAAAACCTATTCCCCAGCGGAATAAGAGCATAGGCAAAGCCAGCTCAAAATAAAAGCATCCAACAAGGAGTCAAAAACTCCATTCCTCCCTAGGGGGCAAGTCAAAATAGATTTCCGGGAGTGCAATCAAATCCCCGGTGGATCACCAAAAAGAAAAACTATCACCAGTAAGCCTACGACAGAGGCAAGCTACAAATTCATATCCTCAGGGAGTTAATCACCTATAACACCCAATATGAATATCCCCAGTGAAATGCAAAGCCTTCACTCCCAAGAAAGCCTCTACCTACTCAAAGGCAAGAAAAGAGCCAATATCCCCAAGAAACGGGAAATCAACCTATGCAAGAGGCAATACAAGTCCAAAGCACAAAGCTTCCAATAAAGCATCTGCCTACTCAGAGGTATTATCAAGAGAAAATATCCTCAAGTGGAACATCAGCCTATTCAGAGGCGAAAAACAACAAGTATAAAGCCTTCACCACTATTGAAGCATCTGCCTAAAAACAAGAGGCACAATCAACAAGAAATCAACAAATCCTCAATGGATTCCTGCCTAAATTAAGAGGCAATCATCAATAAACCCCCGCAAAAATCGGACGGCTAAATAGAAAAAGCTCGAAACCACAAATCCCCAGGAGATTCCTGCCTAAAATAAGAGGCAACCAAAAGGAAACCCCCGACAAAGACCGGATGGCTAAAAAGAAAAGCCAAAAAAAGAATCCCCCGCAAAGCCGGATGGCTAAACGAAAAAGCCAAAAACAAAGAACCCCCGGCAAGACCGGATGGCTAAACAAGAAAAGCCAAAAACAAAGAATCCCCGGCAAGACCGGATGGCTAAACAAGAAAAGCCAAAAACAAAGAATCCCCGGCAAAGCGAGATGGCTAAACAGAAATCCAAAAACAAAGAATCCCCGGCAAAGTCGGATGGCTAAACGAAAAAGCCAAAAACAAAGAATCCACGGTAAAACCGGATGACTAACAGAAAATTCAAAAAGAAAGATCAATCACTCCCCACGAAATAGGCGCATGATCAGAAACAGTAAGCCGCAAACACATCTTCATAACCAGATGACCATAGGATTGACTATCAAAAAGTGCATCCTAAGAGCCTTGCAGAACGGGGCTCATTCAGAACCTTGCAGAACGGGGTTCATACCAGGTGGGGGTAGGTACCCACAAGAGCCTTGCAGAACGGGGTTCGTACCGGGTGGGGGTAGGTACCCATCAGAGCCTTGCAGAACGGGGTTCGTACTAGGTGGGGGTAGGTACCCATCAGAGCCTTGCAGAACAGGGCTCATACCAGGTGGGGGTAGGTACCCATCAGAGCCTTGCAGAATGGGGTTTGTACCGGGTGGGGGTAGGTACCCATCAGAGCCTTGCAGAACGGGGTTCGTACCGGGTGGGGGTAGGTACCCATCAGAGCCTTGCAGAACGGGGTTCGTACCGGGTGGGGGTAGGTACCCATCAGAGCCTTGCAGAACGGGGTTCGTACCAGGTGGGGGTAGGTACCCATCAGAGCCTTGCAGAACGGGGTTCGTACCAGGTGGGGATAGGTACCCACCAGAGCCTTATAAAATAAGGTTTGTACCGGATGAGGGTAGGTACTCATCAGAATCTAGCAAAAAATGCAGATTCGTACCAGGTGGGGGTAGGTACCCACCAGAGCCTTATAAAATAAGGTATGTACCGGATGAGGGTAGGTAGTCATCAGAATCTAGCAAAAATGCAAATTCGTACCAGGTGGGGGTAGGTACCCACTAGAGCCTTATAAAATAAGGTTTGTACCGGATGAGGGTAGGTACTCATCAGAATCTAGCAAAAAATGCAGATTCGTACCAGGTGGGGGTAGGTACCCACTAGAGCCTTATAAAATAAGGTCTGTACCGGATGAGGGTAGGTACTCATTAAAATCTAGCAAAAATGCAGATTCGTACCAGGTGGGGGTAGGTACCCACCAGAGCCTTATAAAATATGGTTTGTACCGGATGAGGGTAGGTACTCATCAGAATCTAGCAAAAATGCAGATTCGTACCAGGTGGGGGTAGGTACCGACCAAAGCCTTACAAAATAAGGTTTCTACCAGATGAGGGTAGATACTCATCAAAACCTAGCAAAATGCATCAGGTAGAGTAAAATACTCACAAAGAGCATTACAAAAACGGGTTATAAAGACCTTGCTTCTATTAGAGGATAGTTCAAGTGTTGAGCACCTCGGAAGTAAGTACCCACAAGAGTTTAGCAAAATACGAACGCGTACCAGGTGAGGGTAGGTACTCACCAAAGCCTTGCAAAACAAGGTTCGTACCAAGTGGGGGTAGGTACCCACAAGAAGCTTATGGAATATGGTTCAGAATCTAGCGAAGAGCAGATTCATACCTAGTGGGGGTAGGTACCCACAAGAGTCTAGTGAAATGCAGACTCATACCTGGTGAGGGTAAGTACTCACCAGAGCCTTACAAAGAAGGCTCAAACCAGATAGGGGTTGGTACCTATCAAAAATATTTATCATCCGGAGGATCAGTAAACTTCAAACGAAGAAGCATCTGAAGGATAACCGGGAAAAAAGGGTTAACTCCTTCCCCTACCAACTAACTTTGTCGGCATATTAGGCCAACAGTTAGTCAGGCAGGTGAAGGGGGGGCAGCTGTAGACCCCTAATTTTGCCCGGCCTCTCAATAAAGGCCAAAGAGACTTCCTATAACAAGATAAAGCTCGCCCGACATCTCAATAAAGGCCAAGAAGACTTCCCATATGAAGATAAAGCTTCAATGGACGTCTATCGACATTAATCGACGTCTGAATAAAGAAAGGAAAGCTTCCCGAGGGTCCCAGAAGTTGGGACAGCCGTCCCACATGTCGAGACGGCCGTCCCAACTTCTAGACGGCCATCCCAACTGGTTTTGCTGCTTGGGACGACCGTCCCGACTTCCCCAGACGGTCATCCTTGATTTCCAAGCTCCAGACGGTCGTCCCAAGCTGCCAGGCTGCGAAAACTATAAATAGGAGGCTCATTTGCCACTTTTCCACACTCCAGACAACTCCAGACACTTGTCTTCTCTCCCTACTTCGAATGAACTCTCCGATTGCCCTAAAAAGGTAACAATTGGTTAAGGAATTGTATTCCAACATTCGATTCTTCTTTAAAATTTAGTCGAGTCGATATTGTATTCTGGGAGGAGAGTCTTTGTAGAGCGGGGGATTGCCAAAACGCATCCTCACAGTTAAAGATTTGTAATACAAAGCTTGCTACGGAGGTTCTTTTCACTTCTCTTCTCTTTTATTGCTTTATTTATTGCTTTATGTATGCAATATGAAATAAAGTCATGTAGATAGTCATTTTTTCAATATTATGCAATAAAATAGGGTAATAGCGTAATTTCTTGTAATCTTACTTAATGAATGAATCCGTCATAGGGAACCCGAAAGGGACGTTGTGGGGTGCTAACACCTTCCCCACACGTAACTAACTCCCTTACCTAACTCTGGTTATAATGGCCAAGTTAGGTTTTTATTAAAATCAACGCCTTTTTATCCTTTTCCAAGATTTATGGTCAAAACATTGGTGGCAACTCCATAAGAACCCCTTTTCGAAAACCTTGCTTTTATTAGAGGATAGTTCAGTTGTTGAGCACCTCTGAAGCAATGAACACATTTAAAATAAAAACGCGAGTCTAAACCATCTTTTCGCGACCGCTCGCATAAACTTTTGAGATGTCCCTAGACGTCGAAACGGACGACGGCGACAATAATCAAAATAGGGGAGAAATATTTAAAGCCTCTTATGATTAAATTTAAATATTATCTGGTATGTTTAATGTTTTTGTTAGTGTGACAGATAAAACAGGTTATTACAAGGCTTTAAAAGAAAATTTTGATCATCATCAAAAAGGGGGAGATTGTTGAACATACAAGGACTTGATGTTGAACTTACATGGACATGAAGCTTGTTGATTTTGATGATGATTCAAAAATAAAGAACTTAGAGATTTGAAGACTTGTACTCTTGTGTAATAACTCTGTTTTGATGAGTTTGAGTCTGTAATATTAGAGTCTAAGATAGCCAGTACATAATCTACTCTTTAGAAGCTTAAAAAACTCATTTTTATCAAAAACTCACAGGTTTAATCGATTAAAAGACCAAATAATCGATTATTATAGAGAAAAACCATTTTTTGTATCAGCTCTGTAATAATCGATTAACACTCCTGTTAATCGATTAACAGTCCTGTTAATCGATTAACAGGGCAAATAATCGATTAAAACAGTGCGTTGTGGGTTCCTGTTGATTTTAACTCTGTAATAATTGATTAATGAAAGAAGTTAAATTGATATGTCGCAGTTTCAACACTTTCAAATGAGTTCCCCTAAAACAGTAATAATGCTGTACAATGGGAACCAGAATATCAATCCGTGGAAGTAATAAGGGTATATGATTGAGTTATGAATGATTCAATGGGGAACTAAACTAAAAATGAAATTTACAATCTTAGACTAAATTAAAATGAGGTAAAATCCTAATATGCAGTGAATGAAAATTCTGCAGAATGCAAAAATGGCTAAAAATATGGAAAATCACAAATCTGACCCAAAATCACAAATCTGACCGTGATGAACAGTAACCACGGTCAGTATCGTAAATCTGACCGACGTGAACACTAATAACAGTCAGGAATCACGGTCAGAATTTTGTGCTCTCGGTCAACATACAAAAACTAATGAGTTGTCTCGGTCAAAAATTGAAATTAGTTAACAAAATATATGATTTACCTATAAGAATGTAAACAGAAATGAAAACAAAATGCAGATGAATGAAGTTAAACGAAATTCATAAATCTGACCACAATGAATAGTAACCACGGTCAGAAACCACAGTCAGAAATGTGAACTCTCGGTCAGAATGAAATGTAAAAACAATTTCTCAGTCAAGAATCAAATTCAGGGTGTAAAATATATGAATGACCGAGTGAAATGTAATTATGTTGGAGTTTTGAGTTTTTAAAATGGAAAATGACCGTAGTGAATAGTACTGGTGGTCAGAAAATCAACAAAATAAAAGGTCTCGGTCAAAATGAATATATGAAGAAATGCCTCGGTCAAGAATCAAATGAAGTGTATAAAATGTACGGTTGACCGATGTAAATGCAAATATTTTTGTATTTTGAGTTTTAAAAATGTGAGATGACCGTGTGAGAGTGTTTTGGTGCGTGTGGCTGAAAACCTGACCGAGTGACAGTGGTCACTTCGGTCAAAATGTTCAAAACAGTGGTAAATGTGTGATGTGAATGGCATTCAAATCTCCCCTAGGATTTACTTTAGGTTGTGATGGGAGTGCACTGGAACCCTGTTGTTTCAATTGATTAAGCTCAGTGGATAACTGACCAATCTGAGTCTTCATGTCATTCATACCAGCTACTATATTTTCCAGCAATTTACCCACATCTGGGCTATTTTCTTGGTTCACCACTGGCTGCTGCAGAGGCTGCACATGCTGCTGCTGGTTCCTGTAAGTGTTATACCTGGGTTGGTTCCGTTGATTGTATTGTCGTTGTGGTTCGTCGATCATCGGTGGTACTGGTCTCGGTCTAGAATACCGTGTAGGATAAGGATGGTCTCGACCGTGTGTAATGTTGTTGTTGCTTCGCTGCCGGGATGGAAAACATTGGCTCGTCTGGCCTTGACTAGGTGCACCATATCTGAAATTTGGATGATCTCTCCAACCTGGATTATAAGTGGAAGAATAAGGATCATACCTTGGCCGGTTAGATCGCATAGGTGGCTGCACCTGTCTCAAATAAGACTGTTGTCCCGCAAACATAGCATCGGCTGACTCAATATTATTAGCTTCTTGCAACCGGGGCATGAATCCGTATGATGATCAAGAGCTGCACAAATGCCACAACTCGGAATGCATAGGAGGCGTGTAATTCCGCCGCTGTGATGAATGAATAGGCCAGCGTGTAAGAGCTAGTCGTCTCACTAATTATGTCAACTCGTCAATTTATTCTCCAGACGCATAGTATCTTGAGTAGCCTCGTAATTCGGCTAATCTCATGTAATCCTCTCGTGCTCTCTCGGAATGAAACTGTTGGGAATTCTCGACCATGTTAGAAATCAAGTACCTAGCCGCTGCAGGTGTTTTATCCATCAAAGCTCCTCCACTAGCTACATCTATCATACTCCTATCCATAGCCATCAGTCCCTCATAAAAATATTGGATCAACAACTGTTCATTAATCTGATGGTTAGGACAAGTAGCACATAATCTGTTAAATCTCTCCCAATATTCAAACAATGATTCTCCCCGTCGTTGTCTAATACCACTAATCTCTTTTCTAATTGCGACTGCTCCGGATGCAGGAAAGAATTTTTCAAGAAATTTTCTTTTCATTTCAGGCCATGAAAGAATAGGAACAACCCGACTATATAACCAGTCTTTAGCAACATCACATAAAGAAAATGGAAAAGCTTTCATCTTCACGTGGTCTTCAAGGACATTAGCAGAGTCTCATTGTAGAACATACCACGTGGAACTCCATCAAATGCTTATGAGGATCTTCTCCTGCCAAACCATGGAACTTGGGCAACAAATGAATTAAACCAGATTTCAGCTCATAACCCACCATTCCTTCTCTTGGCGGAGACATCTCGTATACATAACTGCTGGTAGTGCTCAGCGAGTGCTGCCAGCCTCCTTCAAAGTCTTTTCTTGTTGTGAACCCATATCGGAATCAATACTCATCGGGTCTTGACCTGTTTTTAAGTTTTCTCGTGTTTTGTTGTTCTTGTGTCCTCTCGCCTCGCCTTTTAGGTAAGTTCCTGATGCAAGTTCCGGCAATTTCCGGATCAAATGGAGCTAGGTCCACTTTAGAAGATCGGGTCATACACCTAGGTACCTGTATAAAAGCTGCAAAAAAAACAACACAAGTGCAAAAATGCAAATGCAATGCAAACTAAACTATATGCAATGAAATGAATCAATCACAACTCCTACTTCTTAATGATCCTACTTCACAACAACGAACTGCGCCAATTTGAAAGAAGTTAAATTGATATGTCGCAGCTTCAACACTTTCAAATGAGTTCCCCTAAAACAAGTAATAATGCAAGTACAATGGGAACCAGAATATCAATCCGTGGAAGTAATAAGAGTATATGATTGAGTTATGAATGATTCAATGGGGAACTAAACTAAAAATGAAATTTACAATCTTAGACTAAATTAAAATGAGGTAAAATCCTAATATGCAGTGAATGAAAATTCGCGTAATGCAAAAATGGCTAAAAATATGGAAAATCACAAATCGACCCAAAATCACAAATCGACCGTGATGAACAAGTAACCACGGTCAAGATCGTAAATCGACCGACGTGAACACTAATAACAGTCAGGAATCACGGTCGAATTTTGTGCTCTCGGTCAACATACAAAAACTAATGAGTTGTCTCGGTCAAAAATTGAAATTAGTTAACAAAATATATGATTTACCTATAAGAATGTAAACAGAAATGAAAACAAAATGCAGATGAATGAAGTTAAACGAAATTCATAAATCTGACCACAATGAATAGTAACCACGGTCAGAAACCACAGTCAGAAATGTGAACTCTCGGTCAGAATGAAATGTAAAAACAATTTCTCAGTCAAGAATCAAATTCAAGGTGTAAAATATATGAATGACCGAGTGAAATGTAATTATGTTGGAGTTTTGAGTTTTTAAAATGGAAAATGACCGTAGTGAATAGTACTGGTGGTCAGAAAATCAACAAAATAAAAGGTCTCGGTCAAAATGAATATATGAAGAAATGCCTCGGTCAAGAATCAAATGAAGTGTATAAAATGTACGGTTGACCGATGTAAATGCAAATATTTTTGTATTTTGAGTTTTAAAAATGTGAGATGACCGTGTGAGAGTGTTTTGGTGCGTGTGGTTGAAACCCGACCGAGTGACAAGTGGTCACTTCGGTCAAAATGTTCAAAACAGTGGTAAATGTGTGATGTGAATGATGGAATGAGTGAAGTAATGTATATTTATGAGTTTTTCAGTATTCAAGGGGAATTTGTAGTGCAGAAAATTAAAATGGGAACTTAGCTACACTTAAACTATTCTAATCTTATGCTAATCTATGACAGAACCTAAAACAATGCAGTAAAATCTATCTAAACCTAAAAATAAGCTTCTACAGAGATTAAAGCAAGTAAACAAAGCAATAAAACCTAGCTACCGTGATCTGTAAAGCAATTAAAACATCAAAACAAGTAAAGTAAAAGCAGTGAAATGCAGAAAATTAAAGAAAGCAAGAACAAGAACCGTGGAGCAGATTCGGTGTAAGCAAAATTGCAAAACTACTGCGTTTTTGACATTGTGAAAACCTAATTAATCAATCAAGCATTCACCATACAGTTCACCAAAGTGATTGCAAGCTTCAATCCTCAACCGAGAGACATCCACAAGCGAAAGCAAGTCAAGAACACAAGTCTTAAACAAGTTGTCACATGCAATTCAGTTCCAGCAGATTTTGTTCGGTAAAAACCTAATCTAATTCATGAATTCAGTAAAGAAAAACAATTAAAGATGATAGAAGAAGGAAATCCAGATCCAATTCGTGAAGAACAATGAAGAAGAATGAACACATACATGGAAGATTGAGATGCAAGCAAGGAGAAAGAGCCATGGTGCAGTGGAGAGAACAACTGAGAGAATTCTGATCGATTTGATTGAATCTGAACTTGAAAACTTCGACTATCTGTTATTACATTAAGTTAATTTACTATATACTTCAACTAATGTACAATTACAACTTACAAGGCCCATAACCGGACCTAATCCAATAAGATATTGAAGAGTCGCACCGTTTCAGTGCAGTACTGCGCGATTCGAAGCTTGCAGTTTTCTCAATTATTCTTCAAATGGAACGATTATGGTCTAATTAGAAAGCTTGTTAAGTTATCTTTCAAACGCCACCGTTTTGACTAATTTTGGCGGTCTATCGATTTTATGATAATTATTTTACTGAGGCATGCCCGGTGGACCGACTCTGTGCGCGTAACCTCCCTTAACTAATTTATATAAAATTCAATTTAGCTCCGAATTGAGTGTTTCTTGATCCGCTGGAAAGATGAATTTGTCTATCTTTCAATGCTTCATGAATCATGATTTTAGGATCTCTGTAGAAAAAATAATAAATAAAACAGTAAACTAATATCAGTACCCGTATACAATAAAATACAACTAATTTATTGTTTTTATGCAGAATTTTATATTACGGCTTCTAAAGGCCTAGTAATACAAATTATAGTTAATTAATCTTTATTAACATATTATAAACAATAATATAACATTATAAGCTACTTAAGATGTGCTGAAAATCGGTCACATCAATTAACACTTGAGATAATCGATTATTTCAGTCAGATTTGCATTTTGAACTTCAAATTAAACCTATTTTCGAAAACCCTAGTCCCAATACACCAAGTTTCGAAAATCTCCAATTCCCAAACCCTAATTCATCTACTTAATTTCTCTAAGGCTCTCAAAAAATTGAACAACCTTTTTCAAACAAAAGTTGAGAGTTGTGATTGCTAGAGAACTGTTTGTTGGAGGAAAAAGGGGCTTTTGGAACCTAGTGTGGGCTAGAAGCGATAAGAATCACTAAATGGAGTTCTTGGTGGATTGTGTGTTATGCCGTCTCTAGGGAAAGTTGTTCTTCATCTCTTGTGTGACTCAAGAGAGGTGTTTTCGTTACCCTATCTTTTTATTTGTAATATGCTTGTATAACTTTGATTATAGTGACAACGTTAATCCTTTGTTTGCGTGATTAACAACTTGACGTAGGGTCTTTTGATCCGAAACAGTATAAATCTTTTGTGTAAGACTCTATCCTTATTCTATTTATGTTTACACAGCATTTTAATCGGTAAAATTTGGGGAAAATTGTTAAAACCTAATTTTTGTTAAGAAACCAATTCACCCCCCTCTTGGTTTTTGTTCGTTCACGCAAACATTTCGCTGTGTGATTCTAACATGTAATGGGACTGGGCTAAGAAAGAATCATTGTTTTTTCTGGGATATACAAAAGTATTTGAGAAATTCAACTCATATGAATGATTCGTGATTAACAATTCCTCAAGTCAGGTTTCAAACTTCATGCTTTTGTCCCTAACACAATGATAGTGAGTTAATAATCTCACAAGTTATTATTCCCCCGTTTTGACTTCTCTTTTTTTTTCTCATGCTTTTGCATGTATCCTTTTTGGCTTTGCCATAATTTTTAAGCTTTGCTTTCCTTTTCCTTTACACCTTTTTTTTAACAATAACACCCCAATAATACCCGTAGGACAATAATAGCAATACCCAACAATAGGAAAACTAGTGACATTCATACTCATTTCCTTTCTCAAATATAAGAAGGTAGATAAATAGTTTTTAGGCTCAGGGGTTCTATTTAAGAAACAATATTATTTTTGGCTCAGAAGGGGTTCAAATGGATGTCCTATAATTAATGCAGGGTTGGCTATTTGGCTCTGGGTTATATCTACTACAAAGAAAAAATGTCTTTATCATTTTCAAGTCTTACTAACACACAATCACATCAAAGAATCAACCAATACCAGTTATCATTATAAAGCGTTAACACTCAATTTGAACTATTTGGGGTACTCTACTCACCTGGGTTTTGGCTAGCTTCTCCAATTCAGTTAATTCCTAATTCTCCTCATCAATTCCTTTTCACTATCATACACATCATCCCAAAATCACTTGTTATTGGAGTAATCAAAATGGTTTTCTTCAAGTTCCAGATTTGAATTGGACAATAAACAATAATTTCATAATTGACTCTAATCCAAATTGTATCGGACAACAATTTAATCACAATAGTTTAAACATTCATCACATTAAATATTAATTCAAAATATTCAAACAAAACAACTGCAAATAAATTCAAACACAAAACTTAAAACATCAAATTACCCAATTCACTTAAACACACCAAAATAAAAATAAAAATAAAAAAAACTTAAAATTAAAATTTTCTCCCTCTTAATCTTCTTCTTCAATTTCTTCTTCTTATGATTCCTCCTCTTCCTCTTGTGCTCCCTGTGCACCAGCTGCACCTTCACCCCCTCCTGGAAAATAGGGACTGTCGCTGCCGTCAAAAGAGGCGGTCGAAGCGACGCGATGGTATTCCGACTTCCGTTTCGCATTTAAAATGTGAAGTTACAATGCCTTTAGGTTGTCCGATAACCGGGCTAGACCTAATAGCCAAGTTCTTGAAAAGGGTTCTTATGGAGTCGTCACCGATATTTTGACCGAAAACATCGAAAAAGGAAAAAAAAAAGAAGGCAGTGGTTTGAAAAAACCAACTTTGGCCGTTATAACCAGAGTCGGGTAAGGGAGTTAGTTACATGTGGGGAAGGTATTAGCACCCCCACAACGCCCTTTCGGGTTCCCTATGATAGGCCAGTTATTTCATAAATAAACTTTAAAATGACACTTTTACCCTTTTATTTGCGGAATTAAGAAAATAGTGACTCCATGGCCCTAGTAGCTAATATACAGATAAATATAAATAACAAAGTGGTAAAAGAGAGGGAGAAAGTGAAGAAACCTCCGAAGCAAGCTTTCTCGATTAATTCTCTTAGAATAGGACGCTTTTTGGTAGTCATTCGCTCTACAACGTCGATCTCTCTTTCTCACAACGTTAAAAAAACTCTCTAAGAACACTAAAAAAACTCCAGAAATGCTTCGGAGGGGCTCTAGGAGAAGAATTTCAAGAAATGCTAGAAGGGAAAGTTGAAGAACTATGTGAAAAGAAGGGGAGAGCGCCCTCCTTTTATAGGGATTCACGTCTGTCAGGTCGAGACCGCCGTCTCGCCTGGCAAGGTCGAGACCGCCGTCTCGCCTGGCAAGGTCGAGACCGCCGTCTCGCCTGGCAAGGTCGAGACCGCCGTCTTGCCAAACGGGATGGCGGTCTCGCCTTTGGCAAATGGCGAGACGGTTGTCTCGCCAATCGAGACGGCGGTATCGATTTAACAAATGGCGAGAAGGCTTTCTCGCCAAATGGGAAGGTGGTCTCCCCATGGCAAGTGGCGAGACGGCCGTCTCGCCAAACGAGATGGCAGTCTCGCCCTTTGCCGATGGCAACACGGCGGTCTCGCTAAGCGAGATGGAAGTCTTGACCTTTCAGGTGGAATTCCTTATTTTTTTCGTACAAAAAACCTTCCTACTCTAATATGGGCCCTGTTAGTCTATCCTAGGGACCTTTCAGGACATGCCCCATCTTCGAATTGGAGGTCTTCTGCTCTTTATTTTGAGGTCGGGCAAGATTTGGGGTCTACAGGGACTGTCCCCAGGCCATTGAACTAAGGCATCAAATTCCTGAGGTGACGTCCACTGCATACCTGGAGCAATGTGCAAAGATAAGTTATAAAAATTTTCATTAATATTACATTGACCCCTATGGGTTGCTGATTGCTGCAAAGTTAGATGCTCCATGTATTGCATCATTCTGTGGAAATCTGGTTACTAAGGTGGTGGGGGTGGCTGTTGGGCTCCTCTTGGCTGGTGTGGTTGTTGTGCCAGTGGTTGTGGCTCCCCTTTTGCAGGGTTCACACAGTGTCGCTCGATGAATCTTCTATTAATTGGTGGGCGAATGTTCACTGTTGGGTTAACTTCCACACCATGGGCTGCATAGAGGGCTGTAATGAGGGCAGGGAATCCAAGAGCCTTCGCTTGCTCTGCTCGTCGTCTGCTTTCCAAAACCACAAACTGATAGATTTCTTCAGAAATAATGGCGGCGAAGTCAATCATAGTTTCATCCAGAATGCACTTGATGATATGACACCTGGGCATATTCACATCTGAACTATGCTTGATGGGAACAATGTTGGTCAGCAGAAAAGAAGTCCATATCTGAGTGTTTGTGGTCATGTTGGCCCTTAAAATCCTTAAAGCCTTCCCAGCATGGTTTGCCTCATAGGTCCTCCCAGGAAAGCATAAGGCTCTTGCGATGTCATCATCCCCAAAGTGCATCTCAGTTAGACGTCTACTATTCTTGATGAGCTGGAAGTCACAAATATGGCCTTCCTCAAGAAAAAGTGGATTCCCCAGCAGATCATTAATGGCGTTCCTATTATACGGAACCCACCTGCCTCTCACTTTGGAACGCGTCTTGAATGTCTCACCTTCAACTAGGTAGGCATTGACATAGAACTCCTTTACAATCTCTAGATCATACTTGGGCATTAGGAGCGCCAACTGCTTCCAATTCCGGCGGGTTAATTCATTATTTAATTATGGATACTCCTCTTCATTCAATTCTACTCTTCTTTCTAGGATGAAGGTCCAGTTCCGAATTTTGTCAAACCTTGCCTGCCTCTCGGCATCCCTAAATCTTCTTCTATCAATTTCAATGCCTGTAGGCTTAGTCCTTGGCCTTTTTCCAGCAGCCCTGGATGATGAAGCACCTTGAGACTATTTTCTTGGACCCATCTGAAACATCATGATACTCATAGTTGTTCAATTTCTTGGACCCATCTGAAACATCATGATACTCATAGTTGTTCAATTTCAAAAAACACACTATAATTCATACTTGAACATTTCATCAAACAGTTGGCATGCACCTTGTTTTTGAACTTCTATGGCCCTAATTTCTAACATGAATCCTTTCCCACTTACATAATTAAGCAATTCATTAGCAATTACACACTTTATATCACCTAAAAATCAAGTAAATCTTTTTTGAAGCATTTTATCGAACACTTGGTATGCAGCAGAATTGTTAACCCCTTTATATGTAATCTATCCAATCAATTTAGCCACAAACACCAATCCTCATGTCGTTAAGTAAAGAAACATAAAAAAGAAACTCAATTCTCACCTTAATCGTAGAAAATGCAGAAGTACAGTGCAAGGATGAGAAATACTGAAAGAAATGAGAAATTTGAACTTCTAATCAGTGAAATCCAAGCACAAGTATCACATAACACGCAAAATAATGCAAGAAAGGGTGAAATTTGTGTAATGGAAGCTTGGATTAGAGAGAAACTCGTTTGGGAGAGAATGGGTTTTCGAAATATTTTTGTGCAATGAAAAACTGACCCACTCCACGTGTTTTAAAAAAAACATATTTGGGCACTTTCGCTCAAGCAAAAATCAATGTACCTATTATTCGCTTGAGCGACCAAAAATAGAGAGAAACAACTAACATTCGCTTGAGCGAATCTTGTGTCGCTTGAGCAAATGTGTGTACAAAAATGTATATTCGTTTGAGCAAAGAAAAACAAAGAGAAACAACTAACATTCGCTTGAGTGAATGTGTGCACAAAAAATTTTTCCGTTTGAGCGAAGAAAAACAGAGAGAAACAACTTACATTCGCTCAAGCGAATCTTGAGTCTCTTGAGCGAATGTGTGCACAAAAAATTTTCCGTTTGAGCAAAGAAAAACAGAGAGAAACAACTAACATTCGCAGTATTATGATTAACAACTCAAAAGAAAAAACAAAAGAAATGAAAGATAAAACACTGGGTTGCCTCCCATGAGCGTTTGTTTAACGTATTCAGCTCGATGCCTGTTTGCTTTAAGGTTCATCTAAGTAGATAATGAGGTGAAGCTTATCCACTGTATCTCCCAAATATGCCTTAATTCTCTACCCATTAACTATCCATATTCTTCCTGTTGCTGGATCTCCAATTCCACAACACCATAAGGCCTAACGGATCTTACCACGAATGGACCTGACAATTTAGATTTCAGTTTCCTAGGAAAAATTCTTAGTCTTGAATTAAACAGTAAAACTGACTGGCCTAGATGAAAATCTCTTTTTTGAATTTTCTAATCATGATATGCCTTAACTTTCTCCTTGTATAACTTGGATGATTCATATGCATTAAGTCTCATTTCTTCTAATTCATGCATCTGAATTTTTCTTTGCTCTCCTGAAGCTTTTGGGTCAAAATTTAAAAATTTTAAAGCCCAATATGCTTTATGCTCCATTTCCACTGGAAGATGACACGACTTACCATAGACAAGTTGAAAGGGAGATAACCCAGTAGGAACTTTATATGCAATCCTATAAGCCCAAAACGCATCATCTAACTTTATTGACCAATCTTTTCTCAAAGATGAAATAGTCTTTTCTAATATTCTTTTGATTTCTCTGTTTGAAACTTTTGCTTGCCCATTAGTCTGTGGATGATAAGGTGATGCAACTTTATGTCTGACCCCATAATGCTCTAAACATTTCTGAAGTTGAATATTGCATAAATGTGATCTTCCACCACTGATTAAAACTCTGGGAGTGCCAAATCTATAGAATATATTTTTCTTTAAAAATTTTATCACAGTTTTGGCATCAGCTTTTATAGTGGCCACTGCTTCCACCCACTTTGACACATAATCTACTGCTACCAAGATGTATTCTTTAGAGAACGAGGATGGAAAAGGTCCTGCAAAATCAATTCCCCAATAGTCAAATATTTCAACTTCCAACATGATATTCAAAGGCATCTCATTTCTTCTTGAGATACTCCCTGTTTTCTGACAATCAATACATTATTGTGCAAAGTTGTGCGCATCTTTAAATAAGGAAGGCCAGAAAAAACCAGATTGGAAAACTTTTGCAACAGTTCTAACTCCATTAAAATGACCCCCATAAGGAGAACTATGGCAATGCCAAAGAATATTTTTGGTTTCCTTGCTTGTCACACACCTTCTCAACAAGTTATCACTTCCTATATTGAAAAGGTAAGGATCATCCCATACAAAATAATGGGCATCCTTATATAATTTCTTCTTTTGGTGCCAAGTATATTCTTCTGGGACAACTTTTGCAGCTTTGAAATTTGTCATGTCAGCAAACCAAGGTCTTTCTTGTATCATCATCAGTTTTTCATCTGGAAATTCCTCCTGCACTTCTAATTGATTATTAGTCACTTCAGTATTGACTAATCTAGACAAATGATTAGCTACCAAATTTTCACAGCCCTTTTTATCCTTAATCACCAAATCAAATTCCTACAACAATAAAATTCATCTAATTAGCCTGGGTTTAGAATCTAATTTGGTTAACAAATATTTAATTGCTGCATGATCAGTATATACAGTAACAGATGAACCAGTCAAGTATGCTCTAAATTTTTCCAATGCATAAACTATAACTAGTAATTCTTTTTCATTAGTTGCATAATTAATTTGGGCTGCATTAAGAACTTTGCTAGCATAATGTATAACATGGAAAATCTTAGATTTTATTTGGCCTAATACTGCTCCTATAGCATAATCCCTTGCATCACACATTAATTCAAAGTCTAATTCCAATCAGGTGCAATTATCACAGGGGCTGAAATTAATTTTTTCTTTAACAACTCAAAAGCCTGCAAACATTCCACATCAAAATTAAAAGAAATATCCTTATTGAGCAAGTTTCTTAGTGGCTTTCCAATCTTTGAGAAGTCTTTTATAAATCTTCTATAGAATCCAACATGTCCTAAAAAACTTCTTATGCCCTTCACATTTGTTGGTGGTGGAAGCTTCTCAATAATCTCTATTTTTGCTTTATCAACTTCAATCCCTCTTGCAGAAATCTTATGGCCTAACACAACGCCTTCAGTTACCATAAAATGACATTTTTCCCAATTTAAAACTAAATTGGTATCAACACACCGCTTCAGTACATTGTTTAAATTCCTCAAACATTGGTCAAATGATGCACCAAATACTGAGAAATCATCCATGAAAACTTACTTCTATGCATTGTTCCACCAAATCTGAGAAGATAGCTAACATGCATCTTTGAAAAGTTGATGGGGCATTGCACAAACCGAATGGCATTTTCCTGTAAGCAAACACACCAAAAGGACAAGTAAAAATAGTTTTTTCTTGATCTTATGGATCTAATGTTATTTTATTATATCCTAAATAACCATCCAGAAAATAATAAAAAGCTTGTCCTGCTAACCTTTCTAACATTTGATCCATAAAAGGTAAAGGAAAATGATCTTTTCTAGTTGCCTAATTGAATTTTCTATAATTTATACACATTCTCCAACCTGTGATAGTCCTAGTAGGTATTAATTCATTTTTATCATTATAAATTACATTCATACCTCCTTTTTTTGGGACCACCTGAACTAGGCTAACCTAAGCACTATCAGAGATAGCATAGATCATACCTGCATCAAGTAATTTCAACACTTCTTTCTTTACCACCTCTTTGATAGTTGGATTAAGACGTCTTTGAGGTTTTGCAACAGGCTTGAAATCATTCTCCATGTGAATCTTATGCATGCAATAAGAAGGACTGATTCCTTTGAGATCAGATAACGTCCACCCTATGGCCTTCTCATTCTCTTTCAAAACTGAGATCAATTTTTTTTCTTCAGAATTTGTTAAGGTATTGATAATCACCACTAGTTTGTTTCCTCCATCTGCAAGAAAAACATATTTTAAGTGAGGAGGTAATACCTTTAATTCTAGCTTCTGACTCTCAGTTTCATGTTCTTGCTGCAATTTCTCAGATTGTTGTTATTTTGCAGTAACTTCTTGTGTTGAATCAAGATGTTTTAAATATTTCTCAATTTCTTCTTCCTCCTCTTCATCAAATTCATCATTAATACTTATCAAAGCTTTTTCTAATGGGCTTGCTTTAGTTAGTTGCTTCCTTGCTGCTTAAAAGATATCATCTACCACATCCATCCTAAGACAATGTTGTTTATCTGTAGGATGCTTCATTGCTTCAAACACATTAAAATTAACTTCCTCATCCTCTACTCTGACTTTTAACTTGCCATCATTAACATCAATAATAACTTTTGTTGTCTTCATGAAAGGTTTTCCCAATATAAGAGGAACTTCAGTGTCTTCCTCCATATCCGTCACAACAAAATCAACTGGAAACATAAATTTATCAACTCTGACCAAAACGTCCTCCGCCACACCATAAGGAAATTTTAGAGATCTGTCAGCTTGCTGCAATGTCATTCTTGTAGGCTTTAATTCTAAGTCTCCTATTCTTTTAAGCATGGACAAAGACATTAGATTTATACTAGCACCCAAATCAAGTAATGCATTACCTACTTGTAATGTCCCAATTGTGACTAGTATAGTGAAACTGCCAGGATCCTTGGACTTTCGAGGTAATGATTTCTGAATTATAGCGCTGCATCCTGCTTCTAACTCCACTGTTTCTATAGTAAATCTCCTATTCTTAATTAACAACTCTTTCATTAATTTTGCATAAGTCAGCATCTGCTCCATAGCTTCCATAAATGGAATATTAATTTATAAATGCTTGAAAATATCCATGAATCTTGCAAACTATCTTTCTTTATCTTTCTTGGAAGGATGACGAGGATATGGTAAATCCTTTAATTGCAGTATTTGACTCTCATCTTTCTCCCTCTTTTTCTCACTATTTTATTTTTTCCTTCTTTTTCAGTATTTTTTTCTTTTTCTACACTGTCACTTTTATTTTTCTCTTTTTCTCTTTCACACTCATCTTTATTTTTTTCATCCTCTTTTTCTTGTAGGATTTCCTTCTCTATAGTTAGGTTCTCACCAATCCCTTCTCCTATAACCTTATCACTCCTTGTAGTTATTGCCTTGCATTTCTCCTTTGGATTAGTTTGTGTGTTAGTTGAAAACCGTCCTCCTTGATGTTCAGATAATTTTTTAGTCAGTTGGCCTATCTCAGTCTCTATATTTCTGAATGAAGCCTCAGTATTTTTCTGATTAGCCATAGTGCTTTGCATGAATTTTTCTAAAGTATCCTCCAATTTACTCATTATGTCAGTCATTAAAAGATATTGTTGCTGCTGATATGGAGGTTGCTGATATGACTGATGTTGAAATATAGGTTATCTAGTAGATGAGCTAACACCTTGTTTCCACCCAAAATTCTGATTCTGATTCCCTCTCCATCCTTGTGCAAAATTATTCTGATAATTGTTGGAATTAGGGAAATTACCTTGTCTGCCTTGACTACTACCTTGAGCACCCATATAGTTAGCTTCTTCTTGCTGAATATTGCCTTGATAAGAGCATTGTTCATTTGCATGATCACCGCCACACACATCACAACTCATCTATTGATTAGGAATGGATTGTACTGTATGCATTTGTTGAGGTAATTTCTCTATTTTCTAGTTCAATGCTTCAATTTGTTGAGTCAAAATTTTATTCTGGGCTAAGATAGCATCTGAGGTGTTAAGTTCAAGAAGTCCCTTTCTTTGAACTGGATGTCTATCATGTTGGGCTTGTTGGTCTGTAAAAGCTAGTGTATTAATAATTCTTGTGGCATGTTCAATTTCTACATCCAACATGGATCCTCTTACTGCAACATCTAATAGCATCTTTGCATCATGTCGCAAGCCAGTGTAGAAAATATTCAACTGAGCAATGTCATCAAATCCATGATTTGGGCATCTTCTCAACAGTGATTTAAATTTCTCCCATGCTTCACAAAAATGTTCATCTGCTCCTTGTCTGAAAAAAGTGATGTCTGATTTTGCTTTGATGTAGCGGGATGGTGGGAAAAATCTGTTTAGAAACTTCTCTTCTACGCTACTCCAATTAGTAAACTCTTATTAGGATGTGCCTTTAGCCACTCCTTTGCCCTACCTGCCAAAGAAAAAGGAAATAATCTCAAATATGTAGATTTAAGATTTGCTGCTCTAAATCCCATGGTACCAGTCAACTCATAAAAAGTAGACAAATAAATATAAGGGTCTTCATGATCCAATCCAGTGAATTGATGAGCACTAATCAAGCTTAAGAAAGTTGGATTCATCTGCAATGTTTGATCATTTGGTACGATAATGATGGAAAAGTTTCTTGGACCTTGCTGCATAACATAGTTTCTGAGAGTTCTTCTAAGCAGGTTTGAATCTGGATTTTGATTTGGATTTGGATTTGGATTCAAATTTGCTCCATCTTCTGCCATATCTTTTAGAATTGGGTCTGGTAAATTAAGTGTGAAAGAAGAGTTAATAGATTCTCTTGTGGTTTGTTCTTGAGTTTCCCTTCTTCTTCTACCCCAGTTCCTCCAAGCTGTTTTTTCAATCTCCGGATTAAATTCTAACTGCTCTGAAGATACCTATCCTTTTAAATGCATAAATCAAAAGAGTAACTCAAGCAAAGATTAGCACAAGCCAAAAACTAAAACTGAAAAATAAAACAAACAGAAATAAAAATAAAATACTCAATAAGCTAACACACAGAATTCTCAAAGAACATCGTTCCCCGGCAACGACGCTAGAAATACTTGTTGAATTATTGGCAAGCGTACCAAAATTATCAATTGCAGTATAGTATTTCGATTAAATAAAAGTCGATCCCACGAGGAACGGTTTCAATGCAAATTCCCAATTATGCT
The DNA here is from genome assembly GCA_963425845.1 of Sphenostylis stenocarpa. Classification (NCBI taxonomy): domain Eukaryota; kingdom Viridiplantae; phylum Streptophyta; class Magnoliopsida; order Fabales; family Fabaceae; genus Sphenostylis; species Sphenostylis stenocarpa. The sequence goes on along the minus strand of OY731403.1, from coordinate 96,705,859 downwards.
TACTAAGTGGATTAAAATAGATTGGGTTTTGCAATAAGAGTTGAATTGAAATTAAATGACAAAGAACTGTAAATTGTTGAGAAAATATCAATTAAATGTATTTAGGATTGGTTTTCCTTCCTTATCCCTCTTTTGTAAGGGCTATGTTATTTAAGAACGTCAATTAACCTAACAATGTTGATGCCACCTACTCAAATCATCCATGTTGATTCCTCACACATGAAATTCATAAGAAAACCTAATAAATGTTGATTCCTCACAGAATTAAGAGATTTTCCAGCATTAGGTTTAAGGTGTTAAGCAATTGATACATTCATTTCATTCCTAGCAATTAACGTAACAAATATTCTTACCGTGATCTAGGGTTCAAGATATTGTTTCCAATCATACCTCAAACATCAAGAATAATTCATTCCAAAGAACAAACGATAAGAATAATAACATCAAACAATAGATTAATATCTCAAAATATCACGATGATACAAAAGAGTTCAAAGGAAGTGCACCCAATCCCAAGAGAATGAAGTTAGTCACTCATGTTGGCCATTAAAATGCTCTAAATGTGGAAGAAGTGAAGAATTGATGAAGATTGGACGAAACCCTTGTAGTAGTCGCGCCTCTTCTTCTCCAAAACTACTTGCTTTCTCAGAACACATATTCTCTTTTTATAGGAAAATTTGGGCTTTTGGGCTTTGCGTCTTTCGCTCGAGCGAGAACTTTCGCTCAAGCAAAAGTTGCCTGTTTTCGCTCAAGCGACAAAACGCTCACTTGAGCGAGTGAACTCCAGAGAAGAATAACTAACATTCGCTCAAGTGAATCTTCTTGCGCTTGAGCGACTGACTTCAAGAGAAAAGTAACTAGTATTTGCTCAAGCGAGAGTCCATCCCGCTCGAGCGACTTCCATGCTGAAAATCTTCTTCCTTCTTCCAGTTTTACTCCAATTATGCTGACAATTATGCTTCTTACTCTTGTATCAAGGTATTCTCGAATTCATCCTATATTGGGAGAAAAATAGATTAGAATTAGCATAAGTTAAGTGGTTTCATAACAATTAAAGGCATAATTATATCAAATTTTTACCACTTAACACTTACCCCACAAAAAATGCCTCTAAGGGTGTGGAGAACATGAAAAAAAGGTGTGTTTCCTTTTGGATTGTCTCAAGCCTACCAATCCCGTATTCTAAGCTTCTTCCTCTCAAAAAAGGGGTGTAGGACATAAAAAAGGAGTGTCCTATACCTTTGGGTAGTCCATGCAACCATCTTATATGTCGAAGCCTTTTTTTCCACCAAAAAGAGGTGGTGGTCTTAAAAAAGGAGGTACATAAAGTGGTCCCACAAAAAAGTACAAATATGAGTCTCCAATATTTAAGAAATAAAAATGCTAAGAAAATTCAAAGTGGAGGTTGAGAAGGAAGTCTCCCTTTTATTCATGCTCCACATGATCCTTCTAGGGATGACTTGTCCCACCTCTGGGGCAACTAGGGACTCATCAGTAGACTAGTAGGATTTTTCTTCATTTTTTGTAATCTTGTAAAAATTGTATAGGTGGATTTTTCTTATATTTTTTATAACACATGTGTGATGAAAAAGTAAGAATCTTAGAAGTCTTGAAGATTTGATGAAGTCAAAAGAAGTCATGAAATAGGGTATTATTAAGGTCGATTAGTGAGTCTACATCAATATTAAGTAGGTATATTCATCTATCCATTTCTATAACATGTGTTTCTATCATTTACAAATGTATAAAGTGCCTCAAATCTTTTTAATCTGTTAAAAATCATTTTAATCAATTAATATGATCTTCGGCCTCGGTTTTAACTGATAAGTTTTCAAAATAATCGATTAAAATCACTTAAGAAACTTGAAAACACCTTCTATCACATTTTTAATTGATACATTTTTGAAATAATCGATTAAAATGACCTAGAAAAAGTGAAAACATTTTCTGTCGCAGTTTTAATCAATATATCTTCAAATTAATCGATAAAAATTGTAACATCCTGATTCTCAATACCCCTGGTTTGTTAAATTTTGACAAAATCTTTGTCAAAATTTTAATAATTAAATTGTTAGGAATTGGGTAAAGTAACTATAGAGTTTTATGTTTGTTAGATTATTTGTGATTTTCTAGAATTTTTTTGGAATTTTTAGAAAATACTTAAAAATGACCCGTTTTGCGGGCAACTAGGTGCCGGATAGTAATTATATAATCTAAGGTAGAAATTGAAAGTGAGAGAAGTAATTAAATTAAATTAAAAATTTAATAATATTGTAGAGATGAGGAGTGGATCATTTGGTTAGACCCTTGTCATAAGATTGGAGGGTCATGAGTTCAATTCTTGTATGTGCATTAGAATAATTATAATTTTTCTATTATTTTATAATTGTTAGAAAATACTCATGTGTGTGTGTGTCCGAACGTTGAGTATGGAGTTAACAATTTTAACTGTCACATTTAGAAATTATTATTTTCTTGTATGCATTGAGTGTGTACATTAAAAGTTTATTATGTGTATAAGTTGACAAGAAATATATGATGGTTGATATGGTTTGGAGTGATGTTTGAGTCTTAGGGGTTGTGGGTTCAGATCCTGACTAGAGTAAAAAGGAGAAAATAATGGATAAAATTTTGGTAATCTAATCCGCTGGGCGCATCAGAAATCCGCTAAGCGGATTGTAGTTTGAAATCTCTATTACATGCGGCCTGTAATCCGCTGGACGCATCAGAAAAGCGCTGAGCAGAAATTTAGGTGTAGTTTCCTCATTTCTCTCTTTCTCTCAAAACTTTTCTTATCTTTAAGATTGATTTTGACGGGAAAATCTTGATTTTCTTGACAAGTTCTAAGAGGTAAGTTGGATTATCTCAATCTCCTTTACATTTCTACCGTTTTATTTTTCAAAATGGTGCATTTTCTATTTTGCACCTCACTTGACTGAGCTTGAATGGGAGTAGGAAGAGTGTTATTGTAGATTTTACACCTAGGATACTAGAATAATGTTTAAAATTGAGGATTAGAAGTGGTTAAGCTAAAAACTTTAAGAACCTTAATTCATAGGTACTGTTCATTGAATTTATGAGACTTGTGTGAACAGAATTGGAAATTATTATCTTCATGAAAGCTGTAGCTCATTAAGTTGTCAAAATTTACAAACTAGTTTTACATTAAATGGATATTTGTAGCTCAAGTTATGCCCATTTTACTGTCAAATGTTCTAGCTGTGACGTTAAGAGGTAGCCCAGTTTCAACAGCCTCGGTTTTCGAATTACTGGGATTGATATGTGTAAAATTAGGACTTAATTCCTTCATAAAAGTTGTAGTAAATTATATTCCCGAAATTTAGAAATTTGTTTCATGTAAATACCTTATATGTAGCATGAGTTATAATCCAATTATCAAGGCATGTTCAGAGTGTTGTTGTACTTGAGCCTAGTTGGAAACAACCACTGAAAAACTGAAAACTGCATCTATTTTATAGGGTATTTGAATTTATTTCCTTCATCAATATTGTAGGTAATTAAGTTATTGAAATTTTGGCTCAAATTTCATGTCAAAATAGCTTATATGACTCTAGAAAATTTCGAAATACTGAATCTTGTCCATGGTTGCTATTAGGGTTCTTCCTACTCTAAGTGCATATAAAATAGGATAATTTTCTAAGATAATTGTAAGTTGAATGTGAGCTTAAAATATTATTATACATGGATTAACAACACAAAGTGAATTTAAATTCTCATGAGATAGAAACATAGAAATATAAAATTCTAACTAGTATTTTATTATGTATATAGATTTTGCTGAAACACAACATCAAGCTTTGAAATGAATAAGTGTGAACGTATCAAGTAAGAGGTGGACTATATAGTAAGGATTACATCATAAACTTGTTTGACCTTATTTGTTGAAGTTGTCTAAATTTGTTATGATTGATAATTTTGATTTCATTATATGCTTGGTTGTGAAAGTGATAATGAATTGCTTATGTGTATGATGGTGTAAAATACATGTTTGATACTCTATTATAATATGTATTGTCTCTGAGTGAGCATTTATATGCATGGTGGTTTTTCATAAGAAAGTTCATTAAAATTAAATTGAAAAAAATTGGGTGATGGGTTGTGCGTTCTTTTTGAACTATATTGAAAGTTTTCTGCTTGTAACAGGTGATTGAAAATTTTTTGAAAGTCCGTATTACAAGGGAAACTCTGTCAAAATTTTTGGAAAAAAGTGAATTTCTAAGAAAAACCAGTTAGGGACTCATACATTACTCATCTGAAAATGGTGATTTGTGAAATCTGGGGAATCAGAGATTATGGACTCTGAGAATACGATAGGGAGGCCCTGAGGGAGGACTTGAGGATAGGAAGGGTAGTGGTTGGAGGCCCCAAGAGACCCAGGCTCGTTACTTGTTGTGGGGGATCCCACTGTACAAACTCTCTTGTACCTGACTGTGCTCTTACCGTATATCAATGGTCAGTGAGCTATTGGGTTATATTTGAGCATGGGTCTCAACAATCCCGTGGGTGGATTTTCCATGCCTAGTAGTGTCAACTCCTAGATACCCTAGTACTGATTTGAGAAATGATTCGGGCCCGCAGGCATAAACATTTTAGAAAACATATTAGGATCATGCATCATTAACATCAATCATTTGGAATTTGATTGACTTGTGAATGTTTATGATGTTGATTTTAAAATGATGTATGAATTGTTGCCCACCCTCTTGTCTTTCTGTTTTCTTTATTTCCTTTGTACTTGCGGTACTCGTTGGACCTGATTAGTCATTGTTTGAAGATAGGGGGATGGAACAGATTCCACACCCGATGAATATGACACTCATACTCATTAGCTGAGAGTCACAATGATGGCAACATGTATTGGGATAAACATATCCAAACTTTTATAGACAGTATTTTGTAGTATATAGACCTACACAATACTAGGTAGTAGTCACTCTTTTGTGTAGTTAGCTGCTCTGTAGGAAGTATCCCCAATGTTGCCTTAATATTTCGGAGGACTGTACTAGTATTTTATCTATATGTAATTATGAATGTTTACTTTTAGTACTTTTTTAAAATGGTGAAATGCAGGAATGTATTATTGAAAATTTATGTATATTAATATTATGTACATATTGGTTTTAAAAAAAAAAATCTGCTAAAAATTATTAATTCTTCTGATTGAGGGTTTATAAGGTAGGGTGTTACATTAGTGGTATCAAAGGAGTTTGACCCTTTAGGCCTGGGGAAAGGTCTACTTAGGCTTTTGTGCACTCTTTGAGGGGAATTATGTGTAGGAAATTACCATGATTTAATATCAATGATGATTTCCTAATAACTTAGTTGAATTTGATTCGATTATCAGGAATCAATGGCTGGACGAGGTGCTGGATTAGCTGATTTAGTGGAGAGACTAATTGCTGCAATGGAGCAGGATCGACAAGCTCGAGTGCAACAGGATCGTGTTCCTCGAGGTGATGATGCTTTGACGAGATTGGACTTATTTGAGAAGAGGAACCCTCCTCGATTCAAGGGAGGATATGATCCTGAAGGTGCACAAGTTTGCCTCAGAGAAATGGAGAAGATTTAAGGTGGTGTTTGCTGCTTATGCATTAATAGAAGATGCTAAATATTGGTGGGACGAAGTGAGACAAAGATTGGAGGGGGAAGGTATAATGATTACATGGCCTTTGTTTCAAGCGAGATTTTTGGAGAAGTACTTTCCACAAGATGTTCGAGAGAAGAAAGAGATGAAGTTCTTGACACTGACACAAGGATCCATGAATGGTTGAGAGTACGCAGCAAAGTTTGAAGAACTTTCACGATATCATCCCCACTACCAGAATGCCATCAACGAGAGGTCAAGGTGTGTGAAGTTTGTCAATGGACTTCGCCCTGAGATTAAGGAAGTCATAAGAATGCAGGAAATTCAAGAGTTTCCTACATTGGTGAATAGATGCAGGATTTTTGAAGAAGACCATAAAGCAAGGATTGCTAAGTTTCGAGAACACCGTTCTGAGTCTTCAGGAACGAAGAACTATGGGCCTCAACGCAATCAAAGGAGAGGATTTGGAAGAGGACAATCCTATCAGAGACAACAACATCAAAGGGGACCCACAATTGAGTTTTCTCTGAACCGTGGTAATAGTGAAAACTATATGTCAGCCTCACCAAGAGGAAAATGCTTTGTTTGTGGAGGAGAACACTACAGAAAATATTGCCCAGTAAAATCGTTAATATGCTTTAGTTGTAACAAGCCTGGGCATATGTCGTGTGACTGCCCGATGATTAAGAAGGAAGGAGATGGAGGCAATGGAAATTATCACAACCGAAATCCTGGTGGAGGGGTAGCTAGCAGGCCAAAAGCTAAGGGTAAAGTTTTTGCAATGAGCGGAGAAAAAGCATCTAAGTCTGACATGATGATTGGAGGTACATGTATTATCCGAGATACTCCTTTATCTGTGATGTTTGATTCAAGAGTATCACATTCATTTATTTCTTATAGTTGTGTGGAACGTTTAGATTTGCCTACTATAGCATTTCCATTTGATTTGTCGGTGCATACCCCGGGTAATGATCCTATTATCACTGCAAAAGCATGTTGGGAGTGTCCCATTAGTATAGATGGTAGAAATTTTGTAATGAATCTCTTCTGCCTTCCTTTAAAAGGACTGGAGGTTATTTTGGGATTGGATTGGTTATCTGACAACCATGTCATTATAGACTGTTGTAATAAGATTATTGTGTTTATAGATTTTGAGCAAAATAATTCTGAGAAGTCAAGGATTCAAAGTGCCAATTATGAAGATGTTTCCTTGAAGGAAGTTCAGGGATTTGTAATGTCTTTATTGGTAGAAGGAAAGGAAGAAAATTCAGTTGATGTGCCAATAGTGAGAGAATATCCTGAAGTTTTTCCTGATGATATTCCAGCATTACCCCCAGAACGAGAATTAGAATTCGGTATTGATTTGGTACCAGAAGAAGGACCTATTTCCATAGCCCCATATAGAATGTCTCCATTGGAACTATCTGAACTTAAAAAGCAATTAGAAGAACTCTTGGAGAAACAATTTGTTAGATCGAGTGTGTCACCGTGGGGAGTACCAGTACTTTTGGTGAAGAAGAAGGATGGGAGTATGTGGCTATGTGTTGACTACAAACAACTAAATAAGGTGACGATAAAGAATAAATATCCATTACCAAGAATAGATGATTTGATGGATCAACTACGCGGGGCAAAAATATTTTCAAAGATTGATTTAAGATCGGGGTATCATCAGATTAGAGTACGATCTGAGGATATACCAAAGACTACTTTTAGAACATGCTACGGACACTACGAGTATTTGGCTATGCCTTTTGGAGTGACAAATGCTCCAGTTGTGTTCATGGACTATATGAATCAGATTTTTCACCCTTTTATGGATAAGTTTGTAGTTGTATTCATTGATTACATCCTTATATACTCAAAGAGCAAGGAGGAGCATGTTGAACACTTAAGAACTGTTATGCAAATCTTGAAGCAAAAACAATTGTATGCAAAATTATCCAAGTGTGAGTTCTGGCTAAATGAAGTGAATTTTCTTGGACATGTCATTAATGAAGAAGGGATAGTTGTTGATCCAGCCAAGGTTGAGGCGATCTTGAAGTGGGAACAACCAAGAACAGTCACTGAAATAAGGAGTTTTCTAGGATTAGCAGGATATTATCGACGATTTATTGAAGGTTTTTCTCAATTAGCTTACCCATTAACCAAGTTGACATGAAAGGGACAATCTTTTGTGTGGACTCCACAATGTGAGACTAGCTTTCAAGAATTGAAAAATCGTCTTACTTCCTCATCGGTGTTAATTTTACTAGAACCTAACAAGAACTTTGAAGTGTATTGTGATGCATCTAAATTGGGATTGGGTTGTGTGTTGATGCAAGATAGAAAGGTAGTGGCGTATGCTTCTCGACAACTGCGACCACATGAGATAAATTATCCAACCCATGATTTAGAATTAGTTGCAGTAGTGTTTGCTCTGAAGATTTGGAGACACTATTTGTATGGAGAAAAATTCATAGTGTATAGTGATCATAAGATCCTGAAATATCTCTTTGATCAAAAGGAATTGAATATGCGTAAAAGACGGTGGATGAAATTTTTGAAAGACTATGAGTTTGAATTACAGTATCATCCTAGAAAAGGGAATGTAGTTGTGGATGCACTTAGTAGAAAATCTTTACATGCAGCATTTATGATGATAAGAGAAATGGAACTGATCGAAGAATTCCAAAGTCTAAATTTAGCAATTGAGTTTAGTTTCAAAAGTGTTACGTGTGGTACTCTTACTATCACTAGTGATTTTCTACAACAAGTACAAGAAGCTCAATTAGAGGACATTTTTCTATGTGAGAAGAAGGAATTAGTTAAACAAGGGAAAGAAATAGAATTTGTGGAAGGGACAGATGGAATCTTACGTTTCAAAGGATGAATTTGTATCCCTTCTTGTCAGGAATTGAGAAAGACCGTTTTAGAGGAATCACATAAGAGTAACATGAGTATCCATCCTGGAACAACAAAGATGTATCAAGATTTGAAGAAAATATTTTGGTGGCCTGGGATGAAAAAGGAAGTGGCAGAGTATGTTGCAGCTTGCTTGGTGTGTCAAAAAGCCAAAGTAGAACATCAAAGACCATCAGGGATGTTACAATCATTAGATGTGCTGGAATGGAAATGGGATAGCATAGCTATGGATTTTGTAACTTCATTACCTCGAACACCAACTGGTCACAATTCTGTGTGGGTAATAGTTGACAGATTGACGAAATCTGCTCATTTTATTCCCATCAACATTCATTATTCCTTGGAGAAGCTTACTCAATTGTACATTGTAGACCCCAAATCTTGCCCGGCCTCCAAATAAAGACCAGAAGACCTCCTATTTGAAGATGGATGAAGCCTAACAAGCCATTAGGAGAGACTATTAGGCCCCATACTAGGGTAGGAGGGAGTTTCTGTACCAAAAAATAAGTTTTCTCGCCCTGTTGGGACGAGACCGCCGTCTGGACTTCCCAGACCGCCGTCTCGCCTCATGCAAGTGGCGAGACCGCCGTCTCGCTTGACGAGACGGCGGTCTCGCTTGACGAGATGGCGGTCTCGCCACCTGCGAAGGATGAGATGGCGGTCTCGTTTCCCCAGACGGCGGTCTCGCCGCGTTTGACAGGGCGAGACGGCGGTCTAGTTGGACGAGACGGCGGTCTCGACCCTGTCAGACGAGAACGGTGGTCTCGCCACCTGACAGCGCGAAAACCTATAAATAGGGGTCCTCCCCCCCATTTCCACACACCTCAAGCATTAGCTCTGCCTTCTCTCTAAAAACTTCTCTCTAGAATCCCTCAGACGCATTTCGGAGTTTCTAAGTGTCTTTGAGAGCATTTTTCGGCGTCCGGAAGAGTTTCCGGCGTCTTGTAGAGTGAAGGGTCGCCAAAAAGCACCCATTTATTTTAAAGAAATATAAAACAAAGCTTTCTTCGGAGGTTTAATTTCTCTCTCTACTTTTATCGCTTTAATTTAAATTATGCAATAGATTAGGGCCATGTAGTCATAACTTTAAATTCAGCACAATAAAAAGGGCAAAAGCATATTTTACGGTTTATTTATTAATAATAAAAGCTGGCCTATCATAGGGAACCAGAAAGGGGCGTAGTAAAGGAACTAATACTTCCTTTACAACGTAACTAACTCCCTTACCCAACTACGGTTCTAATGACCAAAGTTGGTTTTCGAAAACCAACGCCTTTTTTTAAACCTTTTCGATGTTTACGGTAAAAACGTCGGTGGCGACTCCATGAGAACCTTACAAAAGAATAAGTCCTTGGGTTAGCTCGGTTATCGGACAACCTAAGGACACCTTTCGAAAACCTCGCCCCTAGGTTAGCCAGGTTATCGGACAACCTAAAGGCGTTGTAACCACCCATAAAAAACGCGAAAACAAGAGGGTCGAAAAAACCATCGCGTCGCTCCGACCGCCTCTGTCTTTATCGGACGGCGGCGACGGATGGCGACTCCAGCGGGAAGCCTCGAGAGTTGATCCCATTTAGTGATGGGTCGGCTTAAAATAATAAATAGACCAAGAAAATAACACTTTTGCCCTTAACTTGTATTATAACATGTTTTAATGTTTGGCTTTAATAAAGCTGTTGTTTGTTTATACTTACGCAAATTGATTGATATACAAGCTGTACACAAACCCTTGCACACTACGGTTCCCTCTATACCGGGGGCAAGTGAGAAAACCATAGGGAGTGGGTGGCGAGTACGGTTCGCTGTAGTGAGGGCCTTGAGCCCACCGGTGTGATCGGAAACCACCACTCAAGGTGATAACCTTCCTCTTTTGGCAACAAGGCTGACTATGGCCTTAGTGCTAAGCATGGTCGGACGGGCTGGAGAGTGGGGACCCTATAATGGGGGCACCTTGGGGGCCTTAGCCTGGTGAGAACAGTTAGAACCAACCCTTGCCAATGCACCTTTCTGCAGGAAAACCCTACCTCGTGATAAAAACGAAATCTCACCGGTTCGGGATGATCAAATTGTGTGTGCATATGATTGTTGCATTTGTATGTTGCATAGCATAAACAAACAACAAAAACACAAAAACCAAAATATATTTTTCACAAATAAACACCCTTATCTCGGATAGTCTGCCTTTTAGCTAGCCTGGTTTCAGGTTTTTTGTATGCTAAGTAGCCACGTAGTTCCGACAGAAGAGATAAGGGACGTTAATTATTATTTCGCATAAAGCCATATTTTATCTCGGACGAGTCTGCCTTTTAGCTAGCCTGGTTTCGGGTTCTTTGCAAGCTAAGTAGCCACGCGATTCAACGAGAAGAGATAAAAGGCTATAAAATAAACAAATAAAGATAAAAATATAAAAATCCATTTTTTCCAAAGTTCATAAATAAGACCTGGTCCAAAAATTATACTCATAAAACATTCATATAGATAGTTTATTCTTCCAAAATAAAAATACGCAAACATCATGTAGAAAAACATGATAAATAGAAAATAAACACTCACATACATTCAAATAAGCATCCATTTCATCAAAAATGCATTTTGGTTTTAGAAATGGAGGGGACAAGTAGGCGAGACAAAGAAGGTGGACATTCCCGTTTCCATACTGAGAGGTTGGAGCGGCTAAGCACGATAATGCCATCGGAGGTCCGCATCGATTTCGAAAAATCCTACGGACGGATTTTAGACCTCCTAAAGATATGTGTCGATCGGGTGTTCTTAAGGGCACTAATCCACTACTGGAATCCAAATCTGCGATGTTTCGAGTTTCCGCGATTCGACCTGGTGCCCACCCTAGAGGAGTATGAGACCATGTTGAGGTGGCCCAAATCAGTCGGGGTCCACGTTCGCCACGAAGCATATACTCTGTGGCACCGATCAGCTGCCCTTATCCAATTGCCATTCCGGCGAGTGCCACGATAAAGAAGGGGAACACCCGGGGTTGGAAAGTAACGATGTTAGAAGACCACTGTCCTACACTGGCTGAAAGGACGGAGTGGGTTGCCTTCAACAAAACCACGGCGCTCATAATTTTTGGAGCAGTCTTGTTCCCCTTCCATTTCGACACAATAGATCGGGCCGTCATGGACGCCTTCTTCGCCTGGGACGTGAATTCGAAAAGTCCCACGCTTGCTTATTCTTGCGACACCCTGCTCTCGGTGGAATTACGTCACCGAAGCGGGGCAAAATACTCCGTTGCTTGCTCTTCATTGCTATTTGTGTGGAGCGCCACTCACCTGTACGCCTCCGGTCACATGGGGATATTCCCAGACCCTTTGAGAAGTTTCTCCAAGATCCCCCTCCGGCGTCGTCGACCTCGGAATGGAGGGATGAGTGGGAACACAAGGACGCTAATAGTATATCCTGGGTTTGTCCTTGGTTCAGGCCGGCCCGATTCTCATCGGATGTGGGGACTACCAGAGTGTTCCCTTGATAGGACTCGGGGGCTGCATAGCCTACTCACCTAAAGTAGCTATGAGGCGGCTCATGAGGACCCAAACTACCATTTCCGAGGGGAGCTCGGAGGGCTTGTGCTTCTTTGGAGACCCATGCACCATTGCCAACTCACTAGCCATGAGAAAAGCATGGGAGAGGCCGGTCTACATGGGAGACAGAGAGCTAGGAAAAGCTCGGGTGGCTATCACCGGTGACTATGAGGCATGGAGAAATAGAAGAGGGGTGGCTCAATCATCCACCGCACCTATCACGAGCGCCAAAAATGAAGGGCTGCGAGGCTCAAATTGACGCCTTGACCCGAGAGGATAGAGATCATGGGAGCCCGAGATGAGGGCCCTTGAAGAAAAAGAGCAAGAATCTATCCTCACGATTGATGGTCGCGAAGGCAAGGCAAGAAAAAGGATCATGAAATAGAGCGCCTCAAGGACCAATGCGCGCGACTCCAATGAACAAGCTATCCGAGCGTCCAAAGCTGCGAGAACCGGTTCGGATAGCCAAGCTGCAGGAGATAACCGCCGAGTCGGCACACCTTGAGGCCGAATCGGCAAAGCGAGGCTCAAACGATCAAGGAGTTGTCGGAAGAGCTCCTCAAGACTCGGTTAGACATCCGCCAAGAGCGAGAGGCCAACCGGAGACTCAACAGAAGTCTCGTCGAGCTACGCCACAAAGAAAGAGATGGGCTAGCTCGGTACGGCCAAGTACTTCAAGAGAAAGACCGAAGCCGTTGAAAAGCTCGATGAACTACAAGCCTTGGTCGTTCATCAAGAGGCGAAGATCAAAGAGGCTCAACGATACGGTGAAGATATGAGCCGGGCGGTCCGCAAACAAAGCGAAGCACTTGCTCGTCATGTCGGGAAGGCGAGAGGGAACTACGGAGGAATCAAGACCCTCCTGTGGGTTTCTTTAAAGTTTTCCGCTTTTTCCAAAAGATGCTTCGCAGTATAGAATAGGGGAATGTACACCTTCTGTTGAATAAATAAAATCCTCTTTTTGTTCAATGACTGTCTACTTGCATGCATGAACATTCATTCACATATTTTAAATTTCCCCTCCTTCACGCTTAATAAGTAAGATAATAAAAAGGAAGGATTAACTAACACGTCTTCCAACTCAGAAGAATGGAGAGAAAGCCACTCCTAATAAAGCTCACCCCAACGGTCGAATCATCGCAAGAGGAAAATAAACCTCGGTCGTTGGTCCTCAAGAATAAAGAAGACGGGGCAAGGACACCAGTGCGACTATTTATGCCACGTCCTTTCCCCTACGAAACAAATAAAGCTGTACCGTGGAGATATGGGGAATCTTCACCGATAAAAGAAGAGATAACAAACATAGCCGGCATTGGGGGCACAACTAGAAGTGGAAGAATCTACTCCCCCAAGGACACACAAGAAGATGTCCTCCAAAATAAAGGAAAAAATAAAAAGACCGAAGAAGAAAAAGAAAATAAAGAATCCAAGGAGGAGACAGAGGAATTACTCCAGTTTATAAGGCAGAGTGAGTATTCCATTATAGACCGAGCTCAATCAGTACACTGCAAAGATCACGTTGCTATCTTTGATAATGAGCTCGGAACCGCATAGAACGCCTGCTTGAAGGTCTTGAGCGAGGCGCATGTACCTCACACAATATCCCAAGAAAAGGTCGAGAGGATCGTCGGTCACATCACGGCAAACGATCACCTCACCTTCACAGAGGAAGAACTCCCCCTAGAGGGGTCAAACCACAACAAGCCCTTGCATATCTCGGTTAAATGCAAGGAGTACCTCATCGCCAAAGTTCTTGTGGATAACGGGTCATCCTTGAACGTGATTCCCAAGTGCACACTGGATAAGTTGACTATCCAAGGAACCCGTCTGCACCCAAGCAGCACCATCGTTCGAGCCTTCGACGGATCAAAACGAGAAGTAGTGGGAGAGGTCAATTTGCCAATCCAAGTTGGACCCACTACCTTCAACGTCGATTTCCATGTAATGGACATTACTCCAGCATACAGTTGTCTCCTCGGCAGGTCTTGGATTCATGATGCTAAGGCAGTACCTTCGATGCTCCACCAGAAAGTCAAGTTCATAGTGGACGACAAACTGGTCACAGTCCAAGCAGAAGACGATATCCTGATCAGTGGACCGTCCACCCAACCTTATGTGGATGCGGCTGAAGAGGCCCTTGAAACACCTTTTCAAGCGCTCGAAATTGCCAGTATAGAGCGACTTCCCAGAAACACAAAGGTAGCCCACATGATGTTGAAGCACGGTTACCATCACGGCCAAGGGTCAGGGGCGGATTCCCAAGGCATGAGGGAACCCCGGAATTCAAAGACAATCCTTGCAAGTATGGCCTAGGATATGACCCTACTAAGGGCCGAGCGAGAAAGGAGAAAGGGAAGTCTCCCCTCCGCACACTCAAGCAAATTTTCCGAAGTGGAGGGGTGCAAGCGTCAAGAGCCACTTTAGTCATTAGGAAATCTTTTTCTTTGTTTAAGGGATGTAAACCCCATGATTGTTAGAGACTACCCCCCGGGGCGAGCCCGACCCCCGGGCATTTTAGGGCACATATTCCCTTATTAATTAATAAAGAATGATTCTTTCTATCTGCTTCTCTTCTTTCTGCTTCTGACTGGACCACATAAATAACCCTGCCTAAGTAAACATAAAAAAGAAGAAGAATAAAAAGCACTTCCAAATAATCAACATCTACCATTGCTATCATCATCAAGTTAGTTGATTAAAAGCACATAAAAATAAGACTTCACCTCATCCATAAAGGAGGTCCTGCTTCGCCAATACCGTGAACAAAAAATAAATCCACAAAAAAGAAAAAAGCCCGGAGAGCCAAGGCCAAAGAAAGGGCAAATTACCCGGTAGGAAACCCACTAAGGGGCTACACAAAAGATAGGGTCGACCCGGTAGGATACCCGAACAACAATAAAGGGTAGCCTAGGCAAAAGTTAGGGTTACAAATAAGGTCCACTAGGATTTCTCCAAAAATTTTACAAAAGAAGGAACCTAGACAAAAGTTAGGGCCAAAACACAGTATCCTAGTTCGAAAACCCAAAGGACGATCTAGGGAAATCAGCTAGCCATTTAAAAAGCAATGGAAATAAAACCAAAGAGCGCAAATACAAAAAGAAAGGAAAAATGTTTGCTTAGACAAAGCCTAAACACCCAGGCTTAACCTTAACCAGCCATTCTTACAAAACCCTTTTATCAATAAAAATCAACCCTCTAAAACACAAATCATTCATTTTTACCCCTGTACTTCTTTTCTCTTGACCCTCACGACAATATTCTAATAATTAATTTGGGAATATGGAGGCGTATAGTCAACAAGAGGATTGAAATCCCTAAAGCAAGGAAAGAGGGACACTACGTGAAAAAAGTGCTCTACAAAAGAAAAAAGAAAAAGAAGAAAAAGAGAAAAATAGAGAAAGAAAGAAATTACCCTTCGGTCACAAGAAGTACGGCATGGTACAACCAAGAGTAAACGCAGCGAATCGGAGGGCTTTCAGCACAATGAGACACGTTGGTTAAATCCTTCTAAAAACTTAACCAAAATAGGCATTATAGGACATCAAAACATAAAAACATTGCATGCATAAAATGTTTTTAGACCAGGTCCTATTACCTCTTTCAAAAAATAACAAAAAAGCAACAAAAAATAAAAAAAATAAAAATCTCTTCCGTACTTCGAGACCGCCGTCTGGGCCAACCAGACCACCGTCTCGGTTACCCAGCAAGACGAGACTGCCGTCTGGACCAACCAGACCGCTGTCTCGACACAGGCAAAAACGAGACCGCCGTCTCGATCAACGAGATCGCCGTCTCGATTAAGCCGAACGTTGAGACCGCCGTCTCGATGGACCAGACCGCCGTCTCGACTTGGAGGAGACACGAGACCGCCGTCTCGCCCACCCAGACGGCGGTCTCAATT
The DNA here is from genome assembly GCA_963425845.1 of Sphenostylis stenocarpa. NCBI lineage: Eukaryota > Viridiplantae > Streptophyta > Magnoliopsida > Fabales > Fabaceae > Sphenostylis > Sphenostylis stenocarpa. The sequence goes on along the minus strand of OY731403.1, from coordinate 96,689,913 downwards.
TTGCAAAATTCCCTATATATAGGGGGCGCGCTTGGGGACTTCCTCACAACTCTCCTTGCCTCCAGAACCTCCTTTCTCTCAACTCCTGCACTCCCTAGTACCCTCTGGCCAAAATGTTTGGTAGAAGCACCTCCAGGAAGAGAAGGAGCACCGCCGGTGCCAGTAGTTTTGCAGCACCGCCGTCCCAGGACCCTTCTCAACTGTCGCCACAGCACCAGGCCCGCCTTGAAAATATCCGGACCTACCAGTGGCATCCAATGCTCAAGCTGGATTTCAACATCATAGCTGAATTTGGATGGGAGGACGACGTCCGGGCCCATCTAGATAGCATCGGGTGGGGCTTCCTGCTGCAGCCACCACCTACACATGTGTACCCACAAGCGGTACTGGAGTTCCTAGCCTCCGTCTCCTACTCTGAGGTCCCCTCCACGGTCCCGGGCCTACCGCCCACCAGGATGGTGACCTATTTTATGGGTGGGCAATACCAGACCTCCACCCTCAAAGAATTCAACGTAACCATCGGGTTCGTCCGGCCCGAGGACGCCACGACCTAGGAGTACCGTGAGGCCATCTGCTCGCGGCCCACCAACCTTACCACCGCCGAGATGTGGCATGAGCTCACGAGAGCCACCACACTGCCCACGTTGATGAGGGGATCCGCTCTTCCCCCAGCACTTCGTATCTGCCACAAGCTGTTGGCAAGAACCATACATGGGAGGAAAGAGAGTCAGGGCAAAATATCCCTCCCTAACCTCTTCGTACTGTATTGCATGAGCCAGAAGCGGCGCTACAACCCCGGGTACTTCTTCCTGAAAGCCCTCAAGGACTTCGGGCACAGATCCACGGGGGTCGTCCTCATGGCTCCACTCATCACTCCCCTGGCGAGAAAGTTTGGGGTGTCCTGGCCGGAAGAAGCGGCCTCCAACTCGCGACCTGAATCCATCGGCGGGTCGATCTTGGTCGGCATGGGAATGCTGATTCGCGAGAGGACCCAGTTGGCCCTCCATCCCACACTAGATTTTGCATTGGAACTCCAGGATGCAATGCATGATCCGCCCACATCTCCCGACTTCCAACGGCGACAGCGGCAGCCGCCACGGTATGCGGACGACTTGGCTGGCATGCACCGCCACATGAGCGATCTATGCTAGCAGTTCGACCATATGACTGTGAGGCAAGAGCAAATATCCCAGAGGCAAGAGCAACTATCCCAAAGGCAGGATGCCTTTGACACCCGGCTGGGAGAAATGTACCAGCACCAACAGGACATGCGCCACGATTGGACGACATTCCAGCAAGAATACCGGGATGAAGTCCAAGAGCATGCGGACTTCCGGTACCACATGTACCAGCATTTCCCTCCCCAGGGATCGGGCCCAGAGGATAGCCCCTAGGGATAGTTCTTACAAAGATAGGGTTGTAATAAAATTCCCCTATAAATAAAATTTTATTTCATGCATCTTTTTGCCATCTCTTGCAAAAGCCAGCGTAACAAAAAAAAAAAAAAACTTAAACTTAAAAAAAGAAAAGGCATATGCTCAAGGAAAAAAGCCGAAATCCTAAATCGCGAGAAAAAAGAGATAAAACCGCGAGAAAAAGGCAGGATTAAGCCATCACCTCAATCAACAAAATTTTGACTGCCAAGCAAGAGTCGAACAAAACCAAAACCCATCCGACCAACCAGCAAGGATCAGATGATCATCACCAAAAGAACAAAAACAAAGAATCCCCGGCAATCAATAAAGCTGGAAGAAACACCAACAAAATTCCCGACGCGACCTGGATGACCATTCAAGAAATTCAAATACAAACTACCAAATACAGAAAACACTCCCCAAGGAGCCGGCGCATGGTCAAAATCAGTAAGCCGCCACCATTACCAAAGGGTCAGCCACCGCAAGAAGGGGCATCCAGAGGCACATAACCAGACGGGGGTTCATACTCGTCAGCCAAGGGATCAGCTACCGCGTCAAAGGAGCATCCCGAGGTTTCACATCGGCGCGTGATCAGAATCAGTAAGCCGCCACCACAGCCAAAGGATCAGCTACCGCAAGATGGAGCATCCGGAGGCTTAACACCAGATGGGGGTGCGTACTCATCGGGCCTTACAAAAGGGGGCTTACTAGACGGGGGTTCATACTCGTCAAACACCAGATGGGGGTGCGTACTCATCGGGCCTTACAAAAGGGGGCTTACCAGACGGGGGTTCATACTCGTCAAACACCAGATGGGGGTGTATACTCATCGGGCCTTACAAAAGGGGGCTCACCGGGCGGGGGTTCATACTCGTCAAACCAAATGAGGGTTCGTACTCATCAGCTGAAGGGGTCAGCTACCGCGTCAAAGGAGCATCCCAGAAGCGCACAACACAACATTTCCCCAGAAGATCATCCGCTGCAAAGACGGAACATCTGAAGGGCAACCGGGCAAGAGAGTCAACTCCTTTACCCTCCAGTCGATCACCTTGGTACAAAAGGCCAGCAGTCGACTGGTCGGGTAAAGGGGGGCAGCTGTAGACCCCAAATCTTGCCCGGCCTCCAAATAAAGACCAGAAGACCTCCTATTTGAAGATGGATGAAGCCTAACAAGCCATTAGGAGAGACTATTAGGCCCCATACTAGGGTAGGAGGGAGTTTCTGTACCAAAAAATAAGTTTTCTCGCCCTGTTGGGACGAGACCACCGTCTGGACTTCCCAGACCGCCGTCTCGCCTCATGCAAGTGGCGAGACCGCCGTCTCGCTTGATGAGACGGCGGTCTCGCCACCTGCGAAGGACGAGACGGTGGTCTCGTTTCCCCAGACGGCGGTCTCGTTGGACGAGACGGCGGTCTCGACCCTGTCAGACGAGAATGGCGGTCTCGCCACCTGACAGCGCGAAAACCTATAAATAGGGGTCCTCCCCCCCTCATTTCCACACACCTCAAGCATTAGCTCTGCCTTCTCTCTAAAAACTTCTCTCTAGAATCCCTCCGATGCATTTCCAGAGTTTCTGAGTGTCTTTGAGAGCATTTTTCGGCGTCCAGAAGAGTTTCCGGCGTCTTGTAGAGTGAAAGGCTGCCAAAAAGCACCCATTTATTTTAAAGAAATATAAAACAAAGCTTGCTTCGGAGGTTTAATTTCTCCCTCTCTACTTTTACTGCTTTAATTTAAATTATGCAATAGATTAGGGCCATGTAGTCATAACTTTAAATTTCGCACAATAAAAAGGGCAAAAGCATATTTTCCGGTTTATTTATTAATAATAAAAGCTAGCCTATCATAGGGAACCCGAAAGGGGCGTAGTAAAGGAACTAATACTTCCTTCACAACGTAACTAACTCCCTTACCCAACTCTGGTTCTAATGACCAAAGTTGGTTTCCAAAAACCAACGCCTTTTTTTTAAACCTTTTCCGATGTTTCTGGTAAAAACATCGGTGGCGACTCCACAGAACCTTACAAAAAGAATAAGTCCTTGGGTTAGCCCGGTTATCGGACAACCCAAGGACACCTTTCGAAAACCTCGCCCCTAGGTTAGCCCGGTTATCGGACAACCTAAAGGCGTTGTAACCACCCATAAAAAATGCGAAAACAAGAGGGTCGAAAAAACAATCGCGTCGCTCCGACCGCCTTTGTCTTTTTCAGACGGCGGCGACATACATTAAGGAAGTGGTAAGATTGCATGGCATACCTGCTAGTATTGTGTCAGATAGAGACCCTCGTTTCACCTCAAGGTTCTGGACAAGTTTACATCAAGCTCTTGGGACAAAGCTTTGGCTAAGTTCTGCTTATCATCCTTAGACTGATGGACAATTAGAACGAACCATTCAATCTTTGGAGGACCTACTACGAGATTGTGTGTTGGATCACAAAGGAAGTTGGGATAAGTTCTTACCACTGATTGAATTTACATACAACAATAGTTTTCACGCTAGCATTGAGATGACCCACCCCGTTTGAAGCTCTTTATGGAAGGAAATGCCGAACACCACTATGTTGGTTCGAGACAGGTGAAAACTTACTTCTAGGTCCAGAATTAGTGCAACAGACCACAGAGAAGATTAAATTAGTTCAAGAGAAGATGAGAGCAACTCAAAGTCGACAAAAAAGTTACTATGACAAAAGGAGAAAGCCTCTAGAGTTTCAAGAGGGAGATCATGTGTTCTTGCGAGTCACACCTACAACTGGGGTTGGACGAGCAATGAAGTCAAGGAAACTCACGCCTAAGTTTATTTTCCCGTACCAAATAATGAAGAGGATTGGTCTAATAGCTTATCAAGTAGCTCTACCTCCTTTTCTTTCTAACATCCACAATGTTTTTCATGTGTCACAATTATGAAAATATATTTCAGACTCTTCTCATATACATGAACCAGACATTATCCAAATTAGAGACAATCTTACTTATGAAACAACGCCTATCCAAATCGTTGATCGAAGGATTAAGCAACTCCCACTACTACAAAATATGCTTTCAACGTCGCCATTTAACGTCGGTTAAAGCTGAGCCAACGTTAAATACACTTTCAACGTCGGTTCTAGATGAACCGACGTAGAAAGCACTTTCCACGTTGGTTCTAGATGAACCGACGTTGAAAGTCTTTTAATTTAGACATTCAACGTCGGTTCCCGGATGAACTAGACGTTGAATATGTTTTTACCCAAAAATTCTCTTAAGTTCAAGAATTGTCATCGACAGAATTCGAACCCGAGCATTTTAGAGTTGAAAGTTGATACTCCAACCACTAAACTACTTGTAATTTTCCGATAATAACTTACAAATTAATTATATTTATATACAAATAAATATATATTCGTGTAAATATATATTTATTTATATATATTTTCGGAAAGTGTTTTTATTTTTTTCAGCCAAAAATTTACTTAAGTTAGAGAATTGTCACTGACAGATTCGAACCCGAGTATTTTAGAGTTGAAAGTTGATACTCCAACCACTAAACTACTGTAATTTTCTGATAATAACTTACAAATTAATTATATTTATATACAAATAAATATATATCCGTGTAAATATATATTTATTTATATATATTTTCTGGAAAGTGTTTTTATTTTTTTTCAGCCAAAAATTTACTTAAGTTCGAGAATTGTCACTGACAGGATTCGAACCCAGTATTTTAGAGTTGAAAGTTGATACTCCAACCACTAAACTACTGTAATTTTCTGAAAATAACTTACAAATTAATTATATTTATATATAAATATATATATATATATATATATATATATATATCTATCTGTAAATATATATTTATTTATATATATTTTCTGGAAAGTATTTTTATTTTTTTTTAGCCAAAAATTTACTTAAGTTAGATAATTGTCACTAACAAGATTTGAACCCAATATTTTAGAGTTGAAAATTGATACTCCAACCACTAAACTACTATAATTTTTTTATAATAATTTACAAATAAATTATATTTATATACATATAAATATATATTCGTGTAAATATATAAATATAGAATATATAAATACAAATATATTTATATATTTTGATATATTTATATATATTTATATAGTTATATAGTTATATATTTATATGTTGGATGTGAAGGCGCGTTCGAGAGTGAAAGTGAGATTGACTCTCGCTTGAGTGAAAATACGTTAAAACTCACGGACATTCACTCGTTCAAGCCTCGCTTGAGCGAAAATTGGTATTTTTCACTTGAGCGAATGATGCGTTTCTCAAATTTATTTTATATCATTAATAAATTATAAATATTATATTCTGTCATTAAATTACAAACCCATATAAAGAGACTCGCTCACAAATTTGGCATCAAATTTTGAAAACTCACTCGACACACTTTCACCTTCGAGCGTGCCCTCACATCCAACATATAAATATATAATTATATAAATATATCAAAATATATAAATATATTTGTATTTATATATTTATATATTTACACGGATATATATTTATTTGTATATAAATATAATTTATTTGTAAGTTATTATGAAAAAATTCGAGTAGTTTAGTGGTTGGAGTATCGGCCTCCAACACTAAGGTACTCGGGTTCGAATCCTGTCGACTTTCAACGTCGCCTGATACAACGTCGGTTCTGGAACCGCCGTTGAAGGCCTTCCAGAACCGACGTGGAAAGCCTTATTTGTAGTAGTGTCCATGGAAAAGAAATAGTTTTGGTTAAGGTTATTTAGAGTGGATCAAGAGATGGAGATGCTACTTGGGAGTTAGAGGAAAAGATGAGGGAATCTTATCCTCAATGGACGAAATTTATTTAAGGGGGAGAGTTGTAACATCCTGATTCTCAATACCCCTGGTTTGTTAAATTTTGACAAAATCTTTGTCAAAATTTTAATAATTAAATTATTAGGAATTGGATAAAGTAACTGTAGAGTTTTATGTTTGTCAGATTATTTGTGATTTTCTAGAATTTTTTTGGAATTTTTAGAAAATACTTAAAATTGACCCGTTTTGCGGGCAACTAGGTGCCAGATAGTAATTATAGAATCTAAGGTAGAAATTGAAAGTGAGAGAAGTAATTAAATTAAATTAAGAATTTAATAATATTGTAGAGATGAGGAGTTGATCATTTGGTTAGACCCTTGTCATAAGATTGGAGGGTCATGAGTTCAATTCTTGTATGTGCATTAGAATAATTATAACTTTTCTATTATTTTATAATTGTTAGAAAATACTCATGTGAGTGTGCCTGAACGTTGAGTATAGAGTTAACAATTTTAACTGTCACATTTAGAAATTATTTTTTTCTTGTATGCATTGAGTGTGTGTACATTAAAACTTTATTATGTGTATAAGCTGACAAGAAACATATGATGATTCATATAGTTTGGAGTAATGTTTGAGACTTAGGGGTTGTGGGTTCAAATCTTGATTAGAGTAAAAAGAGAAATTAATGGATAAATTTTTGGTAATCTAATCCGCTGGGCGCATCAGAAATCCGCTGAGCGGATCGTGGTTTGAAATCTCTATTACATGCGGCCTCTAATCCGCTTGGCGCATCAGTTAGGTGAATTAGAAAGTTGACTTTTAAAAAGGAGTGTCATTCTCTCTGCAGCGGTAGTTTCATCCTTTCTCTCAAAACTTTTCTTATCTTTAAGATTGATTTTGACGGGAAAATCTTGATTTTCTTGAGAAGATCCAAGAGGTAAGTTGGTTTATCTCAATCTCCTCTACATTTCTACCGTTTTATTTTTCAAAATGGTGCATTTTCTATTTTTGTCCTCACTTGACTGAGCTTGAATGGGAGTAGGAAAAGTGTTATTGTAGGTTTTATACCTAGGATACTAGACTAATGTTTAAAATTGAGGATTAGAAGTGGTTAAGCTAAAAACTTTAAGAACCCTAATTCGTAGGTATTGTTCATTGAATTTCTGAGACTTGTGTGAACAGAATTGGAAATTATTATCTTCATGAAAGTTGTATCTCATTAAGTTGTCGAAATTTAGAAACTGGTTTCACATTAAATGGATATTTGTAGCTCAAGTTATGTCCATTTTACTGTCAAATGTTCTAGCTGTGACGTTAAGAGGTAGCCCTGTTTCAACAGCCTCGGTTTTTGAATTACTGGGATTGATATATTTGAAATTAGTACTTGATTCCTTCATAAATATTGTAGGAAATTATATTCCCAAAATTTAGAAATTTGTTTCATGTAAATACCTTATATGTAGCATGAGTTATAATCCAATTATCAAGGCATGTTCAGAGTGTTATTGTAGTTGAGCCTAGTTGGAAACAACCACTGAAAAACTGAAAACTGCATCTATTCTATAGGGTATTTGAATTTATTTCCTTCATCAATATTGTAGGTAATTAAGTTATTGAAATTTTGGCTCAAATGTCATGTCAAAACAGCTTATATAACTCTAGAAAATTTCGAAATACTGAATCTTGTCCATGGTTGCTATTAGGGTTCTTCCTACTCTAAGTGTATATAAAATAGGATAATTTTCTAAGATAATTGTAAGTTGAATGTGAGCTTAAAATATTATTATAAATGGATTAACAACACAAAGTGAATTTAAATTCTCATGAGATAGAAACATAGAAATATAAAATTCTAACTAGTATTTTATTACGTATATAGATTTTGCTGAAACACAACATCAAGCTTTGAAAGGAATAAGTGTGAACATATTAAGTAAGAGGTGGACTATATAGTAAGGATTACATCATAAACTTGTTTGACCTTATTTGTTGAAGTTGTCTAAATTTGTTATGATTGATAATTTTGATTTCATTATATGCTTGGTTGTGAAAGTGATAATGAATTGCTTATGTGTATGATGGTGTAAAATACATGTTTGATACTCTATTATGATATGTATTGTCTCTGAATGAGCATTTATATGCATGGTGGGTTTTCATGAGAAAGTTCATTGAAAATTAAATTGAAAAAAATTGGGTGATGAGTTGTGCGTTCTTTTTGAACTGTATTGGAAGTTTTCTGCTTGTAACAGATGATTGGAAATTTTTGGGAAGTCCGTATTACAAGGGAAACTCTATCAAAATTTTTGGAAAAAGTGAATTTCTAAGAAAAACCAGTTAGGGACTCATATATTACTCATCTGAAAATGGTGATTTGTGAAATCTGGGGAATCAGAGATTATGGACTCGGAGAATACGATAGGGAGGCCCTGAGGGAGGACTTAAGGATAGGAAGGGTAGTGGTTGAAGGCCCCAAAAGACCCAGGCTCGCTACCTGTTGTGGGGGATCCCACTGTACAAACTGTCTTGTACCTAACTGTGCTCTTACCGTATATCAATGGTCAGTGAGCTATTGGGTTATATTTGAGCATGGGTCTCAACAATCCCGTGGGTGGATTTTCCATTCCTAGTAGTGTCAACTCCTGGCTACCCTAGTACTGATTTGAGAAATGATTCGGGCCCGCATGCATAAACATTTTAGAAAACATATTAGGATCATGCATCATTAACATCAATTATTTGGAATTTGATTGACTTGTGAATGTTTATGATGTTGATTTTAAAATGATGTATGAGTTGTTGCTCACCCTCTTGTCTTTCTGTTTTCTTTCTTTCCTTTGTACTTGCGGTACTCGTTGGACCTATTCAGTCATTGTTTGAAGATAGGGGAGATGACACAGATTCCACACCCGATGAATATGACACTCATACTCATTAGCTGAGAGCCACAATGATGACAACATGTATTGGGATAAACATATCCAAACTTTTATAGACAGTCTTTTGTAGTATATAGACCTACACGGTACTAGGTAGTAGTCACTCTTTTGTGTAGTTAGCTGCTCTGTAGGAAGTATCCCCAATGTTGCCTTAATATTTTGGAGGACTGTACTAGTATTTTATCTATATGTAATTATGAATGTTTACTTTTAGTACTTTTTTTAAATGATGAAATGCAGGAATGTATTATTGAAAATTTATGTATATTAATATTATGTACAAGGGAAAGATTATTATTGGTTTTTTTAAAAAAAATTCTGCTAAAAATTATTAATTCTTCCGATTGAGGGTTTATAAGGTAGGGTATTACAAAAATGACTTAAGAAGTTTTGGAAAATCTTTTGTCGAGTATTTTAACCGATATAACTTCAAATTAATCAATTAAAAACACATAAGAAGTTTTTGAAAATCTTCTGTCACTATTTTAAATGATATAACTTTGAATTATTGATTAAAAACACGTAAGAAGTTTTGGAAAATCTTCTGTCAGTATTTTAACTAATATAAATTTGAAGTAATCGATTAAAAACACTTAACAAAGGTGGAATTCTTGGTATAGGTGATGTCAAATGTGCAGAATCAGGAATTATTAACAATGTATATATGTTGATGGATTAAAGTTATGTGATAAAGGTCACAAAGTTATCTTTGAACCTGAACATTGTCTAATACTTAGACCTGGTTCAGAATAGATGAAGAACTTTTAACTGATAAAATGTATCAGTTAAAACTACCAGATTCTACCACTTTTTAGAAACAGGCATAAATTTTTGAAGAACTTGAAGATCATCTACCCAAAGAATGGAAAGCTCTAAGAAACCTCTCAATTGACAACATTATTGGACAAATTAATCAGGGAGTTTCTACTAGGAGTTCTTTGAATAAATTTTGTAACCTAAATCAGTAATTGATGCTTTGAATGATAACAATTAGGTAAATGCAATGCCTGAAGAGTTGAACCATTTTACAAGAAATAATGTATGGGAGTTAATTCCTTAACCTATGATGCAAATGTTGTTGTTACAAAATGGGTATTTAGAAACAAACTAGATGAAAATATTATTATCACTAGAAATAAAGTAAGGTTAGTAGTAAAAGGATATAATCAACAAGAAGGGATAGACTTTGATGAAACATATGCACCTGTTTCCATATTAGAAGTTGTTAGATTTTTACTTGTTTATGCTTCTATGAAGAATTTCAAGTTATACCAAATGGATGTCAAAAGTGTCTTCTTAAATGGTTACTTGAATGACGAAGTCTTTATTGGTCAACCTCCTGGATTTGAAGATCATGTACATCAAGATTTTGTATATAAATTAAAAAAGGCTATGGGCTAAAACAAGCACCAAGGAAGTGGTATGAAAGGTTGAATAATTTTCTTATTTCAAAGAACTATCAAAGAGGTGTTGTTGATAAAACTTTGTTTCTTAAGAAAACTAATAATGAGACAATACTGGTTCAAGTATGTGTTGATGATATAATATTTGGTGCTACTATTGAATCTTTATCAAGCACTTCATCAAAGAAATTAAGGGTGAATTTGAAATGTAAATGATGGGCGAACTCAATTACTTCCTTGGATTACAAGTCAAATAGTTGAAGGGAGGGGCTTTTCTACATCAAACCAAATACTGTGTAGAGCTTCTCAAGAAATTTGAGATGGAAAACTGCAAGGAAGCATTAACTCCAATATTTACTAATTGTTATCTTGATGCAAATGATAAAGGAAAACTGGTTAACAAAACCAAATATAAGGGGCTAATGGGATCACTGTCATATCTTACTGCCAGTAGGCCAGATATAATGTTCAGTGTGTGCAAGATTCCAGTTTGCTCCTAAAGAATCTCATTTCTCAGCTGCAAAGAGGATACTCAAATATCTCAAAGGAACATTGAATGTTGACTTGTGGTATCCTGGTGAGTCAAAACTAAATTTAATTGGTTATTCTGACTCAGACTTTGTAGGATGCAAACTTGATAGAAAAAGCACAAGGGGAACTTTCCATCTTCTAGGAAGCAGCCTAATCTCTTGGCATAGCAAAAAGCAGTCCTATGTTGCTCTATCAACTGCTAAGGCAAATATATTGCAGCTGGAAGTTGTTGTGCCCAATCCTTATGGATGAAACAACAACTAGAAAACTATGGTTTGATTCTAAACAAAATCCCTTTACTATGTGATAATACCAGTGCCATCATATTAACCAAAAATCCAATATATCATTCTAGAACAAAACACATTGAAATTAAGCATCATTTCATTAGAGATCATTTATCAAAAGGAGATTGTGAAATTTTTTTTATAGAAACTGATGAGTAATTAGCAGATATTTTCTGAAAACCTCTAGCTCATGATTGTTTCTAAATGATTAGGACCGAATTAGGTATTCTAGATTTTTCAAACATTGCATAAATTCAAATGTGCTAATGTAATTAATTGATATAAACTACTTTTTAATCGATTAAAATACTAGAATCAATGAATATATTTACTTTTAATCGATTAACTATTCAAAATAATCAGTTAAAATCACTTACAGTAACATTATGAAAAATATTTCATACTATTTTAATCAATTATTTATCGAATTAATCGATTAAAAGCTATCGGGTTTGCAATTCTTATTTCATGTTTCTGCTTTAATCGATTAAAATACAATTTGTATTAGTTAAAATCACTAATGGTTCAAAATTAATCGATTACTTATCATTTTAATCGATTAATATTCTGCTACGTTTTTCTTAACCCATATCCAGAACAAATTTAATTGATTAATTTGTAAAATAATTGATTAGTTTGTTCTTGGAAATTGTTTCAAAGTTTTAAAATGCAAGATCTACACCTTCGACTTAAGAAGTTAAAAAGCCAGTCAAGATTCGAGGTTGGGGATTCAGCTGCAGCAGTAAAGACAAAAGTGTTGACCAATCAATCCTGTTCTTCAATACATTTGTTACTAGTCAAGGGAACCACTATATTTCAAAACGCCAGTTTACACTCTATAGAAGCATTGAAGAAATTTTGACTGAATCACAGACTCAATTACTTCTCCTTACAGACAGACTTTGGTTTTCTCTTTAAAGCAATCGTACCTATTGGTTTTCTCCGTTCTTTGCTATCTCTTTTTCCTGTTCTTCATAAAATGAGAAAACTGTTTAGCTAAAAGAGATATATCGGAATCCAAAAACTTACCTTCATACTCACTTTCATCCTGTGAAGTTTTTACTGCATTTAGAGTTATCGTCTTGACTTGGTTCTGTTCACCGTTCTTTAACCTTTGTAGTTCCATCTCATGCTCTCATAGCTTTCCAAATAGAGTAGCAATATTAATTTATGTGAGATCCTTTGATTCTATAATAGCAGTGACCTTTGGTTGCCAATTCCTGTCTAAGGATTTTAAGATCTTTGTGTTCAACTCCTCATTGTTAAAACTCTTTCCTAATGCTTTCAAGTGGTTTACTATATGTGTGAAGCATGCCTGGAAATCCGTGATGCTTTCATTCTACTGCATTTGAAACAATTCATACTCCTGGATGAGTGTGTTCTTACATGCTCTCTTTACTTCATTTGTTCCTTCATGTGTCACTTCAAGAGTGTCTCATATTTCTTTTGTCGTCTTGCATTGTGAGACTCTGAAAAATTCATTCCGAGTTAAGACAAAAATAATAGCATTTCGGGCTCTTACATCATATTGGGCACGCTTGTTTTCATCCAGCGTCCATTGGTCAAAAGTCTTTGGAACAGCTCCAGACTCCGTTGTTCTGATCGAAATGTAGGGATCATTGAATACAGCATCCCAAACACCGTAATCTAGTGTTTTGTAAAAATATTTTCATTCTCGCCTTCCAAAACTAATAGTCTTCTCCTTCAAATAATGGTGTTTTGTTTATTGAGGCTCCTTCCTTGTAAACCTGATTCTGCATAGACATCTTGACAGATCGTTTAGAAATATCTTATCTAATCAAGCTCTGATACCAGTTGTTAGACAAATAGAATCTAGAGGGGGGGGTGAATAGATGCACAAATTAAAATAAATGCCAAATTAAACATTTATTTTAGATGTCCAATAATTTGTTAATTCAATTTTAATTATCAGATTCTAATCAGATAAAGAGGAAGCAATATAATCAGAAAGGTATAGGGAAAAATAAACAAAAGCCAAGAGTCATAAAGTTAAGAGAAGAGCACATAGTAATTTATACTAGTTCGGGTATAGTCAACCCTACATCCAGTTCCCAGTCTCCTCTAATAGAAGAGTGACCTAAATTCACTATCTTTAAAATTCAGTTTACAAATTATAATCAACTCAGTAGAGGAACCAGTAAAGAGTAAACTAATTAAAAAGACAATCACCTCCTTAAAAATTCACTAAGGATGAACACCTCCCTAGAATCCCACTAGGGATAAACACCTCCTTTGAACAAATCAAAGGAAGAAAAGCACCTCCTTTGCCACTAATACACAAAGGATGAACACATCCCTAGAATCACACTAAGGATGAACACATCCCCGAACAAATCAAAGGGATGAAAACACCTCCTTAGAATCCCACTAAGGATGAACACCTCCCTGAACAAATCAAAGGGATGAAAACACCTCCTTAGAATCCCACTAAGGATGAACACCTTCTTGAACAAATCAAGGGATGACAATAGAAATTCCAAACACAGAAACACACTGCTCAAGAAATAGTGCTACCACCTAAACCCTAAAAAGGGGATTTAACAGCAACCACTTAAACCCTAAACGGGGAACTTAACATCAACTTGCTAAGCCCTAAAAAGGGGATTAAGGCAATAAAATAACAACAACCACCTAAACCCACAAAGGATGAAGTCAACAAAATAAGAACAGTTACACCTAGGTAATTGTAGACCCCAAATCTTGCCCGGCCTCAAAATAAGAGCAGAAGACCTCCTATTCAAAGATGGACGAAGCCTAAAAAGCCACTAGGAGAGACTATTAGGCCCCATATTAGAGTAGGAAGGATTTTCTGTACAAAAATAAGGATTTTTGCCTTCAAGAGACGAGACCGCCGTCTCGCTTTTCGGGACCGCCGTCTTGCCATTGACGCAAGTTGAGACCGCCGTCTCGTTTGGCGAGACGGTCGTCTCACCACTTGCCAATGGCGAGATCCCCCTCCCATTTGGCGAGAAGGCCTTCTCGTCACTTGGAAAGTCGATACCATCATCTCACCAAGTGAGACGACGATCTCGCCACTTATACAAGTCGAGACCGCCGTCTCGAATGGCGAGACAATCATCTCGACCTTGCTAGTCGAGACCGCCGTCTCGACCTGACAGGCACAAATCCCTATAAATAGTGAACGCCCCCCCCCCTCATTTCACACAGTTCTTCCACTTTCCCTTCTATACTTTCTTCAAATTCTCCTCCTAGAGTCCCTCCGAAGCATTTCCGGAGTTTTTGAGTGCCTTAGAGAGCTTTTTATAGCGTTTTCGAGAGATTTCCAGCGTTGTAAGAGTGAAGGGCTGCCAAAACGCACCCTATTTTCAAGAATATTAATCAAAAAGCTTGCTTCGAAGGTTTCTTCACTCTCTCCCTTTCTTTTACTGCTTTTTTACTTATATTAAATTACGCAATAGCTATTAGGGCCATGTAGTCATTATTTTAATTCCGCAAATAAAAAGGGTAAAAGCATCTTTTCTGAAAGTTTATCTATAAAATAACTGGCCTATCATAGGGAATTGAAAGGGGCGTTGTAAGGGAACTAACACTTCCCTTACACGTAACTAACTCCCTTACCCAACTTTCGTTTTAACGACCAAAGTTGGTTTTTGAAAACCAACGCCTTTTCTTTCCTTTTTCGATGTTTCCGGTAAAAACATCGGTGGCGACTCCATCAGAACCCTTTCAAATTAGTTCTTAGGTCAGCCCGGTTATCAGACGATCTAAGAACACCTTTTCGAAAACCTCGCCCTTAGGTTCAATCCGGTTATCGGACAACCTAAAGGCGTTGTAACATCACCCATAAAAATGCGAAAAATGGAAAAGTCGAAACCATTGTGTCACTCCGACCGCCTCTTTTTTTACGGCAGCGACAGATGGCGACTCCACTAGGGAAGCCTAGAGAGTTGATCCCATTTAGTGATGGGCCGGTTTAATAAATAAACGAAGAAATTTTGCTTTTACCCTACCTTGTATTATAACATGTTTTAATTGCTTGTCTTTAATAATTGTTGTTTGTTTATTTTTCGCAATTGTTTGAAATACAAACTGTACACAAACCTTTGCACACAACAGTTCCCTCTATACCCGGGGGCAAGTGAGAAATCCATAGGGAGTGGGTGGCAGGTACGGTTCGCCGTAGTGATGGCCCTAAGCCGATTGGTGTGATTGGAAACCACCACTCAAGGTGATAACCTTCCTCTTTTGGCACAAAGACTGACTATGGCCTTAGTACTAAGCATGGTCAGAAGGTTGGAGAGTGGGGACCCTATAATGGGGGCACCTTGGGGGCCTAAACCTTGGTGAGAATAGTTAGAACCTACCTTTGCCAATGCACTTTTCTGCAGGAAAACCCTACCTCGTGATTAAAATGACTTCTCGCCTGATCGCGGATGAGTGAATTGTATGTGCATTTGTTTGTTGCATTTGATTAGCATAACCAAACAACAGAAAAATCACAAAAAACATTTTTTGCAATAAACACCTTTATCTCGGACAGTCTGCCTTTTCGCTAGACTGGTTTCAGGTTCTTTGTAAGCTAAGTAGCCACGCAGTCCGACAGAAGAGATAAGGGATGTTAAACATTATTATTTCGCATAAAGCCATTTTTATCTCGGACAGTCTGCCTTTTAGCTAGCCTGATTTCAGGTTCTTTGTAAGCTAAGTAGTCACGTAGTCCGACAGAAGAGATAAAAGGCTATAAAATAAAAACAATAACAAAATAAAATCAAATAAAAATCAAATCTAAAAAAATAAATTAAACAATTTTTGACAAAGTCAAAACATTCATATCACATCATATCATGAGTGGAGAAAACCAAGAGAGAAAATAATAGGAAAGAGCGCATTTGGCATCATCCAAACAGAATCTCTCATACATAAACATATCCATAATAGTTCCACACTCAACATGCATTAATAAACTCCTTTTAGGCATTCTAGAAAGCAACAGCTATGGAAAACCTGGAGGAACAAAATCGTAAGCTCACCGCAGAGGTTAATGCCCTCCAGGAGCAAATGGCTCAATTGATGGAGGCCATGCGCTAGGGTCAAAACAAGGGTGAAGCCCAAACCGAGCGCACCTCCCACCACGAAGAGGAAGAAGAAGAAGAATTCCTCTACGATCAAAAAGCGCATCTCCAGTCCGATGCTCAGACCACGCACATCCTCACCGCGGAGGTGTCCAAACAATAAATCTTCGCCCTAGAGGAAAGACTGAAGGCGGTAGAGGGGCACAACTTCGACGTCAAAGAAATGGTGGATATGTGCCTGGTGAAGAATATCCATTTCCCTCCTAAATTCAAAATCCCAGACTTCCCTAAGTACGCCGGGCTGACCTGCCCTAAGAACCATCTTACGATGTATTGTCGTAAGATGGCCACGGATGCCAAGAATGAGAAACTCCTGATCCACTGCTTCCAGGAGAGTCTGGCTGACACGACTCTCAACTGGTATATGCAGTTGGAACGAGGGCAGGTCCAAAACTGGAAGCAGCTGGCTGACGCTTTCCTTCGTCGTTACCGATACAACATTGATCTGACCCCTGACAGGTCAGATCTTAGAACTCTAAGCAAAAGGAACGACGAATCCTTCAAAGCGTACGCCCAAAGGTGGAGGGAAATGGCTGCCCAAATAGAGCCTCCGTTGATGGATAAAGAGACAGTGGCTATGTTCATAGATTCACTGACTGGAGCGTACTACGATAAGGCAATAGCCAGTACTTCCAATCTTTTCTCGGACATAGTCACACTAAGGGAAAGAGTAGAGCAGGGGCTGAGAAGTGGGAAGATAGCACACTCTTCCCATGTTGGTGTCTCATTTAGGAAACCCACCAGCAAGAAGAAGGACGAAGTTGTGCATGCGATTAACTTTACTACTCCTTCTTCCGCTCCACAAGCAGCTCGGCAGCCTCGCAAGAAAGAAAGGAAGTTCACTCCCATCTCAATTTCCTATGGTAAATTGCTGCCTCAGCTGCTGGAGGCCAAGCTCTTGACTTGTGTCCCTCCCAAGAAGCAAATAGAGCCTCCCTACCCTGAGTGGTATAAACCAAATGAGAAGTGTGATTACCACTCGGGTTCACCCGGGTACTCAACAGAAAATTGCTTGACCCTGAAGTATCGGGTCCACGAATTAATCGACGCCGGGTAGATAACCTTTGATGCCCCTGCTTCTGATGTGGACGCTAAGCCTTTGTCAAAGCCAGAATAGCAGAGAGGGAGGACTGGGAGGATCAGCCCCTAGGGCTCTTTTTTAAAGCTTTCTTTTATATCTCCCGCGGTCCCTGCCTGTGGCCACGGGTATTTTGACTAAAAGGGCTTTGATCGATGTCGTACTCGGTCAAATAATTAAAACAGATAAATGTAGTACTAAGAAGTTTTCCTAGGTCGTCTCCCAAAGACCACGAATTTCTATCAAAGCTTATCAATTTTTAAAATTAGAACAGTAACAAAAAAAGGGGAGTTTTTCAAAATTAAAATATTAGCTGAAACAAAACAAAAGTAGATTATAAAAATGCGGATTAAAATCAGATTAAAATGCAATTGATTTCCTGATTCTAATGCAGTGTCACTTATCCTAGATTACGAAATTAATTCGAAATTTACCAACTAAGCGAAGATAAATCCCAAATTATATTCTAATACAAAATTGATCAACTAAGCGAAGATTAATCTCAAATTAGCTTTAACCCTTGTTCCAATATGAAATTAACCAACTAAGCGAAGATTAATCCCAAATTTTCCTTAACCCTTATTCCAACATGAAATTAACCAACTAAGTGAAGATTAACCCCAAATTATCCTTATACAATTAAGCATTGCATACATCACATAATCTCATATCTAACACAGAATTAAGCAAACTGTGATAATAGTTTCGGTTTATTAAGCATAAACAGATTATAATTCAACACTGAGATTAGAAGATGAAGAGTTAAGAGAACAAACAAAATGAAATTGAAGAACAAAACCTCAAAGATCTACTTGCATTCTTCTCAGAAAATCAATGCAAATATTTAGCTATCCATGGAAAGTTGAAAACGCAATAGAAGAAACATAATTAAAATCAAAACAAGAATTTAAAAATAATGACAGAAGAGTAAACAAACTTGAATATAAATTGCAGAAGATGAAAGGTGGAAGTGTGGTGGCTGCGTAGTCCTTGTGTGATGTCTCCCTCCCCATGTGTGATATGCCTCTCTTATATAAATAACCCTAACCCTAATCTTTATTGAGGTTTGGGCTCAACTGGTCCCTGAAACACATCATAAGTTGGCTTTAGTGCAGGTCCGTGAACTTCAAACACGTGCAGTATTTTCAATATTTATCCAAATTAAGCGATTTTGGTATCCTTTGAAATCCTTTTGAGTTAGCTTTAAAACGCCACCATTGCTACTATTTTGGGAGGTCTAATGAATTTAGGAGACTTAAATTACTGAAGCATGTCTATTGGGCCGGCCTGGTGCGCTTGACCCGTGTTGGATAATTTATGTAAAATCCAATTTATCTCCGAATTGAATGATTTTGGATCCTATGGAAAGCTGAATGTGTCTAGTTTATAATGTTTTGAAAATAATGATTTTTGAAGATCTGTATAAAAAATGATAAATAAAACAGTGAACCAATGTTAGTACCCGTATAGAATAAAATATGACATTTGACCCAATTTTCCAAGCCCAAAATTGCTTTAAACTGTAAAATGGCATCTAGCCCAATCTTCTAGGCCCAAAATTGCTTTAACTGTCCTAAAATTAATAATGAGAAAAAATTAGATCAAATAGATTTAAATTAATTAAAATCTAATTATTGGCCCAATGAAGCCCAATTAATAAAAATTCACAAATAATAGAAAGTTAAGCCCAAAACACTAATTAAAATAAATTCAGAAAGGGAAGAAAATACTGGAATATAATGACTCATCAAATAACCCCACACTTAGCCTTTTGTACTCCTGGGCAAAATCAAGAAGCAAAACAAGGAAATAAATTCAAAAACATTAAAGAAAATTATGCAAAGGACAAAAACAAAAATAAAGACAAACAAAAACCTAAACAGATATACATATTCATCAATGAAACCTGGGAAACGAAAGGAGTAGACAACATCCAACACACAAAGAGTCAGAGGAACCAGATACTCATGGAAATCATCCAAGCATTTCAAAACCTGGCAAGAGGTCAATCAAGTCAAAAGGTGAATCAAAGGGACAAAACCTCATAAGATGCACTGTATCTCTCATGTGTCTAGGCTACTGTATACTCTCAAAATACTCAAGAAAAGCAAACAACAGATAGACTTGGCAAGCCTCTAAACTCAACACCCAACGCACATGAATAAAAAGATCAAAAGGTCTTTTCAGGTTGGAATGGGGGTAGGGACAAGGTAGAGGATATCATATGGGATAAGTAGTTGTGAACCAGAGGAACTAGAGGAGCAATGGGGAATAAGTCAAAAATAAGCACAAGATGCATGCCCAAAAACCTCTAATATCAAACCTCCATTACTGCCTTTACCTCAACCACAACTTTCCTTTCTTCTTTTTTTTCTTTTTTTTTTATTTTCTCTTTTTTTTTATATATATCTTTTTTTTTTAACTACATGAAATACACTGAAAGGAAAACACAAAAAATGTACATCAGAGATAACCAACTAGCCAGTACATCATCCAATGAAATACCAAATGCACCCCCACACTTATTCAATAACTTATTCCCAAAACAATTCCAAAGCTCCAAAAATCCCTAAGGTTAAGGTAATCATGGTTATTCACTTAAGGCTTTTAATGAGCTTCAAAAGAAATAAAGGGAAACATAGGCTCAAAGGGGCTATCAAAGGAATTAATTCAAGGTAGGCTCATTTGGCTAGAGGCTAATCAGAACAAAAATGCCTTAATCATCTCCAAACATGCATGTGAATCAAGAAGTATCAATCAGAGTCAAGCCAAGGCTACTGCACAAGCAATCAAGAGGCATAACACTCAAGAAAGAACAGGTAGTGGCTCAATTCCTCACAAAGGGTAAGATTGTCGCCTTCAATTCAACCTCTCAAACATCGTAACCAACTTGACAAGCAGAGAAAAACAGGGATTTCAATCCAAAAAGCATAAAGCAACTCCTATCCCAAGAGTGAAGAAAGTGCCTACTACCTATACAAAACCTAGAAATCAAAGAAAAATATGCAAAACTGTACACAAAACATAGAATATAAACCTACAATCCTACATCTCCCACCCCACACTTAAATTAGACATTGTCCTCAATGTAAACACAATCATATCCACTAAACAAATAGGACAAGCAAGATAAAAGAGGTGAAGGGGAAAGAAGAACTCCCTAATCATGTTGGGTCCCGGATCTATCTCCTCAAATGGTACAGGTGTTGAGGTCATCAAGTAGGAACTTTGTTCCGCTAAAACAAACAAAGTCTTCCTGATCATGGTGGTTCCTGGATCTATCTCCTCAGATGGGCGTTTCATGGCATTTAGAATATTAAAGTGCACCACAATGTCATCAAATTCCATGGATAAGGTCCCTGCATGCACATCAATCTTGGTTCGTGCAGTCTTTAAAAATGGTCTTCCTAAAATGATGGGTGCAAAACCACATGAAAATCCCTCGTCCATATCAAGAATGTAAAAATTAGTAGGGAAAATCAACTCACCAACCCTAACTAAGATATCCTCAATGAAACCTATAGGGTGGGTAACACTCTTGTTTGCCAACTGAATACCTATATTCGTAGGTTGCAGGGGTCCAAGAGAAAGAGATTTAAATATAGACAAAGGCATGACATTAATTGAAGCACCCAAATCAAGCATGACATTCTCAAATTTATTATTGCCAATAATACAAGGTATGCAGAATGTACCTGGGTCCTTACATTTCTCAAGAATGTAAGGAATAGATTTACCTATCAAAGCAGACACATTTCTGCCCATGCTGATTATCTCACTGCCCTTCATCTTCCTCTTGTGGGTGCACAGCTCCTTCAGGAATTTAGCATATCTGGGAATTTGCTTGATGGCATCAAGCAGAGGTATGTTCACCTCAACTTTCCTGAAGGTCTCTAGAATCTCTTTATCGACCTCTTCCATCTTTTTTCTTGGAATTGCTTTGGGAGGGAATGGAAGAGGGATAGGAGGTCATTGCGAGTCGAACTCGGGCTGGAAGAAGGTCCATCTATATGCAATTTTCGGCTACCAACCGGTTGCTCGAGGTGCGGGAACCGAGGCAACTACGGATGAGGGTGGAGGTGTTGCAGTGGGTATGTCAATCTGTTTCCCGACCTCAATGTGATGGCACTCACATTCTTAGGATTAACCACGATCCGTGCAGGGAGCTTGTCCGAATTTTGATTTTGCAATTGATTCACAAAAGTAGCTAGTTGACCAATCTGGTTGGTTAAACTCGAACGGAGGCATCATTTTTCCGTTGGTACTCGTATGTCATCTCAGCCATTTGTTTGACCAATTCCTCTAATGAAGGTGAAGAAGGTTGAGGAGCCTGGTGCTTCATTTTGCTGCCTCCGATATTGTTGTTGCATTGGTGGAGGCATATAAGGTCTACTTGGACCGGTAGAATTACGAAATGGTGGTGGTGGCAAAGGATTTTGCTCGTTGTTGGTGCTACCGATTGGACCATCTCGGATTTGGGTGATTCCTCCACCCTGGATTGTATCTATTGCTTGAGAGGTCGAATTATGTTGTTGGTTCGGAGCCCTATTATTGAAAATATTTGCTCGCATAAGCTTGTGGAGCTCCGAACCTATAGACTCATGCAATAATTGGCAAGCAATCGGTGGGATGCTCAATTAAAGTACAAATGCCACAAACCCTTGCGGGTGGTGCAGGTCTCCGATTTGCGAGCAAGTTGGGAGACTAGGGTGGTGAGGGCATCAATCTTACTTTCTAGCTTCTTCTCCACTAAATCCGATGAACCCACATCATGTACACCTCTAAGGACTATGGCATCACTCCTCATGTTAAATTGTTGGGAATTGGATGCCATCTTCTCAATTAAACCTCTAGCAGCAGCAGGTGTCATGTCTCCTAAAGCTCCTCCACTAGCTGCATCTATCATACTCCTATCCATTGTGTTCATCCCCTCATAAAAGTACTGCAGCAGTAGTTGTTCTGATATTTGGTGGTGAGGAAAACTTGCACAAAGTCTCTTGAACCTCTCCCAATAC
This sequence comes from Sphenostylis stenocarpa, assembly GCA_963425845.1. Taxonomy (NCBI): domain Eukaryota; kingdom Viridiplantae; phylum Streptophyta; class Magnoliopsida; order Fabales; family Fabaceae; genus Sphenostylis; species Sphenostylis stenocarpa. Next base: position 96,667,347 of record OY731403.1, on the reverse strand, counting down.
TCATATAAGCTCTCTGCCATCTGTTGCCTAATACCTAATATATCCTTCCTGATGGCAGTGGTCCTGGAAGCAGGGAAAAATTTCTCTAGAAAGACTCTCTTCAAATCATCCCAGCTCGTTATGGAACCAGGAGCTAAGTAGTACAACCAGTCTTTGGCAAGATCCTCCAAAGAGAAAGGAAAATCCTTCAGGTATATGTGATCTTCAGGAACATTTTGTGGTTTCATGGTGGAGCAGACTATATGGAACTCCTTGAGATGCTTATGTGGATCCTCACCTGCACGACCATGAAACTTTGGCAACAAATGGATTAGTCCAGTTTTAAGCACAAATTGTAAGAATTAATGGTTGAGTTCAGAGGGGGGGTGAATTGAACTTTTGAAATCTTTTTCAAAAAATACTCTTTCTTTTGGAAGAATGGTTAATATTTATCCAATCTTTTATTAGGTAGACTTGGTTTTAAACAAAGTAAGAATATAAGCAAGAATTGAAAAGAGATGAAAGAAGAAATTCAACACAAGAGTTTATACTGGTTCACTCTTTTCCAGAGCTACATCCAGTTCTTGACAAATCTGCCAAGTTCCACTAATTCCAAGTGAAAATACAAACCAGTAGATATACACCAATCTACCCCAAGATATACAGTTCCACTAATTTCCCCAACTCATAACTTTCTCTCTTGATGAACTTTCAACAATCTTGATCTAAATGCCTTGTGATATGAAAAGTTTTATGAATGCACAGCGAAAGGCACTAATATGATAGCTCTAAGATTGCTTTCAAATGTTTTTCAAATTGTGTATCTCAAAAGAGAAATCAAAACTATATTTATAGAGTAAAAGAGAGAAGCCTGATATATTCAATCAATTAAAATGCCTTGGAGTCGCAAATGACTGATCAGAATAGTTTTATGACTGATCAGAACAAGATATGATCGATCAGAATTGAGTTGTGATCGATCAGAATATTTTTCAATCGATTAAAATTTCGTTTCAATCGATTGATTTCATTTAAAACTAATTCAATTGGTTGTTTCGAGCTTTCAATGGATTAAATCAGTTTAGCAAAAGATGATAGCTCTCTGTTTCAATTGATTAAAACTTATTTCAACATATTGAAATCCTGTGATACCTTAGAATGAAAAATGATCTCTCTGTATCAACAGATTGAACTTGATTTCAACAGATTAAAATTGCGAAACCTTAATATGGAAAAATCATTAAGAACATTTTCACCTGTTGATTCTGCGATTCAATCAATTAAAATTTTGACAACATATAAACATTTCCTGCTTTAAGTGATTTTAACATATTGAAACTTCTTTTTAACAAATTGAAAAAACTCAGTTTGTTCTTTTAATGCTTAAAGGTTGGTTTTTCATGTAGTGAAATAAGTTCAATGAGATGCATCATTTAAAGGAGCTTATCACAAGATCTATTGAACTATCAAGAGATTAAATTCTAAACCTATAACCTATCTATCTACACACCCACAAAATAAACTCTATAAACTCTATATGTCTTCATCAAATCCAACAAGTGCTTCAATCTCCCCCTATTTGATGGAGACAAATAACCACTGCACCTGCACAAAGAAATAACAGAAGAGACATATATGATTTTGTGATGTGTATGTAGTGTCAGTTATAAGCAAATACTTCTCCCCCTATTTGACTTCATCAAACAGTGTTTTTATTACAGTACATAAGTACCACGTAGGTACCAAAAAAAAAACATAAGAAACAAGTGAACAAATGCATTAAAACGAAACTTCATTCATCACCATCCCAGGGACCCTGATTGAATTGGAGGTCTCCAATTCTGTTGAAGATATCCTCTAGTTGATTGTCAATGTGTTGAAATCTGGCAATGGAGTCTTCATAGAGTCGATGCTGACGAGCTTGCAGAGCAAATGTCATCTCCATGTGCCTCCTCTGATTTGTTTGCATTTCATTCATCTGACGCAGCACAGTCCGTTCGAATTGTGAAAGAGGCGTGCCACGGTCAGGTTGTGCCACGTAAGGAATCACTTCCAATGGAGACTGCTCTTCCATGACATCTTCCATAGGATCTGTTTGCCGTGCTTCAGCAGCACTCGGAGCACCAGTATTCACATCTTCTTCCTCTTCTTCTTCGATTTATTCTCTCCCGGCTTCTTCTTTCGAAATCCACTCACCATCAATCTTGATGAATCCCATTTTATGAAGGATGGAGTTGTTAACTTCATTTGTGGGGCGAATGGTTTCAGCCAATTCTCCTTCCAAGTCAACACCAAAAGGAGTCAAAAATTTAGAGATCAAGATTGCATAAGGAAACCTAAAATCACTTAGCCTTTTTGCTTTGATCATATGGTCCTTGATGACAAATACCCAGTTTACTCTGATTCTGTGATGGATACAGTACATCAGCACTAAATCGCCTTCATTTAGTACTGCATGATTGCTCCCCCTGGGAGTAAGCTGCCAGGCCACTATGAATGCAAGAATTCTTTCTTCAAGTTTCAACTTTCCAGTGTTGAAGGAACTCACAGAGTCACACTTGTTTCTCAAACACGAGCGAAAGTATTGAACTTTGTTGAATTCTTCCACATCAGAGGTATATCCTTTAGTGACTTTCACTCCTTCATCCTTGATTCCAGCAACATCTTTCCAAACAGTGGGAGTAATCTCTATTTCCACTCCTTTAACTTGAGTTCTGAGTGTAGAGCCTTCAAATGACAGATTAGTGAAGAAAACTTTGATAAGGTCAGGATAAATTTTACCATTGAGCTCAAGGAACCTCTGAAGCTTCTGGTGTTGCAGCAACTTCCGAACACCTCTGAATCCTTCAGCATCCAACCACGAGAATTTCAGAACCTTGGGAATATTAATTTGTTTCCTGCTCATTTCGTGAATGAATAAGTCCATCTTTTCTTGCTTCCCATTGAACCAAGATTCAATCTGCCCTCCTCCTGAGGTTTCATGCACAGCAGCTGAGGATTCTCCTTTGCTGAACTTCTTCCTCCCAGATTTGGTGCGTTTGAACATTTTGTTTTGAGAGATGAACCGAAAACCAGAGAAGAGAGAATATTTTCAAGGAGTGAGTACAAGATTTTCGAATCAATATTTCATCCTAAAAGGAAATGAGACTCTTCATCTACTTTGAATAGTCAAGTTTTGTCTCTTTGTGAATTACTGTTGTTCTGCTCCATGCGTCAGAGATGGTAAAGGCAGAGAGAGAGAAAGAGAATTGTTACTGTGATATTCAATTACCTTCACATCTGATTTCCAATCACAGTCATTCAGCTTTTATTGGATAATTATTACATTTAAGAGAGTAGCTGAAGTTGTTCCCAGTTGCATAGACACTCATCCCAATCTGCAATAAGTGATTAGAGGCAACGCATACACTACTAACCCTAAAAAAAATTAACCAATTGATTTTCCATAAAATCAATTGATTTTCAATTACTGATATAGATGCAGATCATCACAAGTAAAATAAATTGATTGAATCGAAGATTGAATCAATTGATTTGTAAAAGAAGAACATGTAGAGCATCAAAAGTGAATTAAATCAATTGAATCGAAGATTTAATCGATTGTTTTGTAAAAGAAAAACATGCAGGGCTACAAAGTTATTAAAATAAATCGATTAAAAGAATATTTAATCGATTAAACTGGTAATATATCATGAACAGAGATTGAGAATCAGAAAATCAACAGATTATTTCGCAATTTCAATCGATTAAAACACATAATTTCAAAATTTTCAGTCAATTTAATTGATTGAACATGTTATCAACATGTTAAAAATCACAATATCATAATAAAGAATCAATTTATTCAATACTAGATATATCCAGAATTCCTAATTCAGTTCTAAGCATATTAAGTCTATCTCTAGGGAGTGGTTTAGTGAACAAGTCAGCTAATTGTTTTTCAGTTTCAATGAATAAAATTTCACAGTCACCCCTAGATACATGTTCTCTAATAAAGTGATGTCTAATTTCAATATGCTTAGTTCTAGAGTGTTGAATAGGATTTTTAGTTAGATTAATGGCACTAGTATTATCACAAACCAAAGGTACCGTGTTGAGGAATACTCCATAATCTTTCAATTGTTGTTTAAGGTAGATACTTTGAGAACAACAACTCCCGACTGCTATGTATTCAGCTTCTGCAGTTGAAAGAGCTACACATGCTTGTTTTTTTTTCTGTGCCATGATATGAGACTGCTTCCAAGCAAATGGCATGTACCAGACTTTTTCTATCCAATCTACATCTTGCAAAGTCAGAATCAGAAAATCCAACAAGTTTAAGAGATGCACCTTCAGGATACCATAGTCCAACATTAATGGTTCCTTTAAGGTACTTGAGAATCCTTTTAGCCGCGGCGAGGTGAGATTCCTTTGGATTTGCCTGAAATCTAGCACAAAGACAAACATTGAACATAATGTTAGGCCTACTAGCAGTCAGATATAGAAGAGATCCAATCAAACCTCTATATTTAGTTTGATCAACTGATTTTCCTTTTTCATCTAAATCTAAACAGCAGTTAGTAGACATGGGTGTGGAGGATTCTTTGCAATTATGCATATCGAATTTCTTCAACAACTCATTATAGTATTTAGATTGATTTAGGAAAATACCATTCCTTAATTGTTTAACCTGGAGACCAAGGAAGAAATTCAATTCTCCCATCATTGACATTTCAAATTCACTTTGCATTTCCTTAACAAACTTATTACACAGAGCTTTATTAGTAGAACCAAAGATGATATCATCAACATAAACCTGCACCAGAATAATGTCAGATCCAGATTTCTTAATGAATAAGGTTTTGTCAACTTCACCTCATTTGTAGCCTTGATCAATTAAGAAACTACTTAGCCTCTCATACCATTGTCTAAGAGCTTGTTTTAATCCATAAAGAGCCTTTTTCAACTTGTAGACATGGTCAGGATGCTTGTGATTTTCAAAACCAGGAGGCTAAGCAACATAGACTTCTTCATTAATGAGTCCATTTAGAAAGGCACTCTTGACATCCATCTGAAGTAATCTGAAACCACTAATACAAGCATAAGCTAATAATAGTCTAACAGCTTCAAGTCTAGCTAGTGGTGCAAAGGTTTCATCAAAATCAATTCCTTCCTGTTGATTATATCCTTTGGCTACTAACCTAGCTTTATTTCTAGTAATAATGCTGTGTTCATCTAATTTGTTTTTGAATACCCACTTAGTACCAATTACATTGATATCTTTGGATTTAGGAACTAATTCCCACACATTATTTCTTTCAAACTGATTAAGCTCATCATGCATGGCACTAACCCAATATTCATCATTTAATGCATCCTTAACAGTTTTAGGTTCAATTTGTGAAATGAATGCCATATGATTGCAGAATTGATTAAGAGAATGCCTAGTGGTTACTCCCTTATTGATTTCTCCAATGACATTGTCTAGAGAAAGATCTCTTGGGACAATCCATTCTTTAGGAAGCTCATCCAAGATATCTTCTTCCTGTTCTTCAGCAATTCTTTCTGGTGGATCAGCTTTTGTAGGATCAATTGACTGATCACCTTCTTCGACAATATGCTGATCTAAACCACTGGGATGTTTTAACTAATAAGAATTATCAGTTAAATCATCATCATCTGCAGTACCTCTTGTTTTATTTTGCAACACTCGAGGAGACTCATTAAAAACAACATGTACTGATTCTTCAACAGATTTTAGTCTCAGATTATAGACTCTATATGCATGACTGTTAGAAGAATAGCCAAGAAAGATCCCTTTATCAGATTTTTCATCAAACTTGCCAATATTTTCTTTCCCATTGTTTAAAACAAAACATGTACATCCAAAAACCCTAAAATAGTTTATGTTGGGTTTTCTTCCTTTGTAAAGTTCATATGGGGTTTTCTTAAGGATGGGTCTAATCAAAACTCTATTCAAAACATGGCAAGCAGTGTTTACAGCATCTGCCCAAAAGTATTTAGGTAAAGAATTTTCACAAAGAATTGTTCTAGCAAGTTCCACAATGGATCTCTTCTTTCTTTCCACAACACCATTCTGTTGAGGAGTTCTCGGAGCAGAAAAGTTGTGTTTTATGCCATACTTTTCACAGAACAATTCAAACTTTTCATTTACAAATTCTCCACCATTGTTACTTTGAATAGATGTAATGAAATAACCTTTCTCATTATGTAGAACCTTGGCAAGTTTTTTAAAAGATTTGAAAGAATCAGATTTGGCTTTTAGAAATATAGTCCAAGTAAATCTGGAAAAATCATCAACAATTACCATGATATAGAGATTACCACCTGGGCTTTTATTTCTTGAAGAACCAACCAAATCCATGTGAAGTAGTTCCAAAGGTCTGGAAGTAGAAACAATGTTTTTGTTTGAAAAGGATTTTCTAGTTTGTTTACCTTTTAAACAAGCTTCATAGATTTTGTCTTTCAAAATTTGAAGCTTAGGTAGCCCAGAGACTAAATCTTTAGAAATCAGTTTGTCAAGATGATTAAGATGAATATGTGCAAGCCTTCTATGCCATAACCAAGATTCTTCTTCTTTAGTAAGAAGACAACTTTGAGATGAGATAGAATGCTTGATATCTAGCATGTAAATGTTATTTAACCTCTTACCTACCAACATTACTGTGTCAGATTTTGGCTCACAGATTAGGCAGATTTTTGGTTTGAAGATAACCTTGTGACCTAGATCACATAATTGACTTATACTGATTAAGTTGTGCTTGAGACCTTCAACAAGAAGAACATTGTGAATAGTCATGGTTTCACCATCTCCTATATCTCCAGAACCTAAGATTCTTCCCCTTGTTGTTGTCTCCATATGTCACGTGTCCTCCATTCTTCAATCTCAGTTTCTGGAATTTTGAAATATCACCTGTCATATGCCTTGAGCATCCACTGTCCAAGTACCAAAGTGATTCTTGCTGTTGTTCTTGAAAAATCAAACATCAAGTATTTGGTACCCTTAATTACTTTGGGTCCTTAGTGGTCAAATTTTTTGTTTCATATTTTGGAACCCATCTCATTTTACCCTGTGGCACAAAGTGTTTTCTAATATGACAAAATTTTATAATATGCCCTTTTTTCATACAATAATGACAAGATGAGAAAGGAGATGCTGTTGGTTTTCTAAAAGAAAAGAAATTCAAATATCTTTTAGTTTTAACCCCAACCTTAGGTTTGTACCCAATTCTAGTATGATCAAAAACAAAGTTTTGGGACCCAAGAAGTGTATCTAAGTTTTCTTTGCCTTGAGTAAACTTAGACAGAGTTTTAATCAAATACTCAACCTTATTCTGCAAAGAGATACACTTTTCACACTTGTTGTTAGCAGCAGCATTACCAACAGATGAATTATTGTAGATTATCTCAAGATGTTCCATATCTGTCTTACTTTCTAGTAATTCTCCTTCTAGGATTTTAACCCTATTCTCTAACCAGTTATTTAGTCCTTTTAACCGATTATTTGTATGAGATAAATTCCTAGCTTCATTATGCATTTCATTGAAAGCATTTAATAATGTGCTGTAATTCATTTCATTTTCTGTGGGGGTTGAACTTACATGCGATGAAGAGGATTCATAGCCATCCATTAAGCATAGATTCACTTCTTCACCTTCAGATACAGAACTAGAGGATGGATCATTGTCTTGCCAAGCTATGTAGGCCTTTTTCCCTTTGTACTTTAACTCTTTCTTGTTTTGATTCTTGGATTTTTCTGGACATTCACTCCTTATGTGTCCCTGCTTACCACAAGAATAACAAGTAAAAGTATTTTGAGTAGATTCAGTTCTTTTATCAGTGTACCTTTTAACCTGGCTAGTTCTGTTCTTCTTTCTAAGAAATTTCCCAAACTTCTTAACCAACAGAGTCAGATTCTCAAATTCATCTTCTTTAGAATTACTACTTTCTTCAATTGTCTTGAGAACAATGTTTCTGCTTTTCTTTTCTGCATTTTCTTGTTCTTTAAACCTATTGATCTCCAACTCGTGTTCTCTTAGCTTACCAAACAATGATGCAGTAGTCATCTCAGTTAAGTCTCTTGATTCTGATATAGCTGTCACCTTTGGTTGCCAAGTTCTGTCCAAACATTTTAGAATCTTGATGTTTAACTCTTCCTTATCAAATGTCTTGCCTAATCCAATTAGATGATTGACTATATGTGTGAATCTTTTCTGCACATCTGCAATGGTTTCACCTTGCTACATTTTGAACAATTCATAGTCTCTAATTAACTCATGCTTTCTTGCCCTTTTCAGGTCAGAGGTACCCTCATGAGTGACCTCTAGAATCTCCCACATTTCTTTAGCAGAGGCACATTGAGAAACCCCGAAAAACTCATCAAGATTTAAGGTAGAGGTAATAATGTTCTTAGCAAGTATAATCATATTGAACTTTCCTATTTTCTCGCATCGATTAATTCAGCCAGTCTTTTTCAACAATTTTACCATCTACCGTATGAGTTGGTTTGAAAGGCCCATTAACAATTGTATCCCAAATACCCCTATCAAGAGATTCAATAAGGATTTTCATTCTAACCTTCCGGAAAGAATAATTCACACCAAACAAATAGAGGAGGCCTATTGATGGAGGCTCCTTCCGAAAAAGTCATCTTTCCCTCAGCCATTTAAACCTTTCTTGGACCGAATTCTTGAGTAACTTACAAGAACCAGCTCTGGTACCAATTGTAAGAATTAATGGTTGAGTTCAAGACGGGGGGTGAATTGAACTTTTGAAATCTTTTTCGAAAAATACTCTTTCTTTTGGAAGAATGGTTAATCTTTATCCAATCTTTTATTAGGCAGACTTGGTTTTAAACAAAGTAAGAATATAAGCAAGAATTGAAAAGAGATGAAAGAAGAAATTCAACACAAGAGTTTATACTGGTTCACTCTTTTCCAGAGCTACATCCAATTCTTGACAAATCTGCCAAGTTCCACTAATTCCAAGTGAAAATACAAACCAATAGATATACACCAATCTACCCCAAGAACTATCTTACAACACCACAAGATAGACTCTTGAATTAACCACCTAGTAACCAAACCCAGTTACTGTAACCAGTGCAGATTCAAAACCCAATCTACACAATTATCCTTTGTACAAGTATATGAAAAGAATAAACCTGAACTTTAGCTTTAACAATATAGAAGTCCAGAAGCAATTTCCCCAACTCAGAACTTTCTCTCTTGATGAACTTTCAACAATATTGATCTAAACGCCTTGTGATATGAAAAGTTTTATGAATGCACAGCGAAAGGCACTAATATGATATCTCTAAGATTGCTTTCAAATGTTTTTCAAATTGTGTATCTCAAAAGAGAAATCAAAACTGTATTTATAGAGTAAAAGAGAGAAGCCTGATAGATTCAATCAATTAAAATGCCTTGGAGTCGCAGATGACCGATCAAAATAGTTTTATGACTGATCAGAACAAGATATGATCGATCAGAATTGAGTTGTGATAGATCAGAATCAGATATGATCGATCAGAATTGAGTTGTGATCGATCAGAATATTTTTCAATCGATTAAAATGTCGTTTCAATCGATTGATTTCATTTAAAACTAATTCAATCGGTTGTTTCGAGCTTTCAATGAATTAAATCAGTTTAGCAAAAGATGATAGCTCTTTGTTTCAATTGATTAAAACTTATTTCAACAGATTGAAATCCTGTGATACCTTAGAATGAAAAATGATCTCTCTGTATCAACAGATTGAACTTGATTTCAACAGATTAAAATTGCGAAACCTTAATATGGAAAAATCATTAAGAACATTTTAACCTGTTGATTCTGCGATTCAATCAATTAAAATTTTGACAACATATAAACATTTCCTGCTTTAAGTGATTTTAACATATTGAAACTTCTTTTTAACAAATTGAAAAAACTCAGTTTGTTCTTTTAATGCTTAAAGGTTGGTTTTTCATGTAGTGAAATAAGTTCAATGAGATGCATCATTTAAAGGCGCTTATCACAAGATCTATTGAACTATCAAGAGATTAAATTCTAAACCTATAACCTATCTATCTACACACCCACAAAATAAACTCTATAAACTCTATATGTCTTCATCAAATCCAACAAGTGCTTCACAAATGGTACATCCTCTTCAGGGTATTGGATACATAAATTTACATAAGTGAAATCAGCTGCAGCCATCTCCCTGAGAGTCCTCTCACGAGGTCCAATAGGTTGATCACCCATGTTATTAGTTTGGAAATTATCAGAAGAAGGTATATTGTGTGCAGTACTCTCACTATGACTATCTAATGGTTCAGACTCAAGAGATGAATTCCTAGAATGTTTAACTAATCTATGAAAGGTTCTGTCTATCTCGGGATCAAAAGGTTGTAAAAGGTCAGGATTGCTCCTAGTCATGCACTATATTCAACATTTCATGTATTTCCCAAGAGTTAAAAAAAAATCTAAAAAGAAATCAATTATTTACTAGAATGGAAATGGTAGACCGTGAATAAGTACACCTGGTAGGTTCCCAAGAAAGAGAGGTGGGTCACTAATGGACACACTTAAGTACCGAGTCTTTCCTAGCCAGAACCCTCCTAGACATGCACTCTCACACTACCAAGCTATAAGCAGAGTTTTCTATGAGAATGGAAATTATAAATTTTTTTTAAAATAAAACTAGAAAAACAAATTAGAGATGAAATTGGTTTTTTATTTTTTGAATTATTATTTATATTTTTTTATTATTTTTTTTTATTTTATTATTTTTTTTTATTTTTTTTATTTTTAACCCAAAAGAGTTGTAGAACAACAGTGAGCTATCAAAATAGTATTAAGAGAAGTAAGAATGTTAAATTAAATAGAAAATCAAATAAAATATTCAATTAAATAAAATATCCAAATAACGAGTAAATCAAATAAAATATTTAAATAACAACAAATCAAATAAAATATTCAAATAACTAAAAATTAAATAAAATATTTAAATAACTGAAAATAAAATATTTAAATAACTTCAAATCAAATAAAATATTTAAATAACTGAAAATCAAATATTAAATAACTTAAAATCAAATAAAATATTTAAATAATAAAAAAATCAAATAAAATATTCAAATAACTAAAAATTAAATAAAATATTTAAATAACTAAAACTCAAATAAAATATTCAAAACTAGCAATCAAATAAAATATTAAAAACTAGTAATCAAATAAAATATTCAAATAACTAAAAATCAAATAAAATATCTAAAGAACAACAAATCAAATAAAATATTCAAATAACTGAAAATCAAATATCAAATAACTAAAAATCAAATAAAATATCTAAAGAACAACAAATCAAATAAAATATTCAAATAATTGAAAATCAAATAAAATATTTAAATAACTTAAAATCAAATAAAATATTTAAATAACTAAAAATCAAATAAAATATTTAACTAGCTAAAAATAAAATAAAATATTAAAAACTAGCAATCAAATAAAATATCTAAATAACAACAAATCAAATAAAATATTCAAATAACTGAAAATTAAATATTAAATAACTTAAAATCAAATAAAATATTTAAATAACTGAAAATTAAATAATAAAAAAAACATAAACATAAACAAAAAATAGAAATTGAAAACCGAGACAAAAATCTTGGCCCCTAAGCAATGGCGCCAAATTTGATCGATGTCGATACTCGGTCAAATAATTAAAACAGGATAAATGTAGTACTAGGAAGCTTTCCTAGGCCGTCTCCCAAAGACCACGAATTTCTATCAAAGCTTATCAATTTTTAAAATTAGAACAGTAACAAAAAAAAGGGGAGTTTTTCAAAATTAAAATATTAGATGAAACAGAAAAAAAGCAGATTATAAAAATGCGGATTAAAATCAGATTAAAATGCAAAGCAGATTATAAAAATGTGGATTAAAATCAAATTAAAATGTAATTGATTTCCTGATTCTAATGCAGTGTCACTTATCCTAGATTACGAAATTAATTCGAAATTTACCAACTAAGCGAAGATAAATCCCAAATTATATTCTAATACAAAATTAATCAACTAAGTGAAGACTAATCTCAAATTAGCTTTAACCCTTGTTCCAATATGAAATTAACCAACTAAGCGAAGATTAATCCCAAATTTTCCTTAACCCTTATTCCAACATGAAATTAACCAACTAAGCGAAGATTAACCCCAAATTATCCTTATACAATTAAGCATTGCATACATCACATAATCTCATATCTAAACAGAATTAAGCAAACTGTGATATTAGTTTCGGTTTATTAAGCATAAACAGATTATAATTCAACATTGAGATTAGAAGATGAAGAGTTAAGAGAACAAACAAAATGAAATTGAAGAACAAAACCTCAAAGATCTACTTGCATTCTTCTCAGAAAATTAATACAAATATTTAGCTATCCATGGAAAGTTGAAAACGCAATAGAAGAAACATAATTAAAATCGAAACAAGAATTTAAAAATAATGACAGAAGAGTAAACAAACTTGAATATAAATTGCAGAAGATGAAAGGTGGAAGTGTGGTAGCTGCGTAGTCCTTGTGTGATGTCTCCCTCCCCATGTGTGATGTGCCTCTCTTATATAAATAACCCTAACCCTAATCTTTATTGAGGTTTGGGCTCAACTGGTCCATGAAACACATCATAAGTTGGCTTTAGTGCAGGTCCGTGAACTTCAAACACGTGCATTATTTTCAATACTTATCCAAATTAAGCGATTTTGGTATCCTTTGAAATCCTTTTGAGTTAGCATTAAAATGCCACCATTGCTACTATTTTTGCAGGTCTAATGAATTTAGGAGACTTAAATTACTGAAGCATGTCCATTGGGCCGGCCTGGTGCGCTTGACCCGTGTTGGATAATTTATGTAAAATCCAATTTATCTCCGATTTGAATGATTTTGGATCCTATGGAAAGCTGAATGTGTCTAATTTATAATGTTTTGAAAATAATGATTTTTGGAGATTTGTAGAAAAAATGATAAATAAAACAGTAAAATATGACATTTGACCCAATTTTCCAAGCCCAAAATTGCTTTAAACTATAAAATAGTATCTAGCCCAATATTCTAGGCCCAAAATTGCTTTAACTGTCCTAAAATTAATAATGAGAAAAAATTAGATCAAATAGATTTAAATTAATTAAAATCTAATTATTGGCCCAATGAAGCCCAATGAATAAAAATTCACTAATAATAGAAAGTTAAGCCCAAAACACTAATTAAAATAAGTTCAGAAAGGGAAGAAAATACGGGAATATAATGACTCATCAATATATACGCTTTCATTTTCTTTAATACATGAGGCATTTTCTTGTCATATTCATTTACTTCATTCTTTTCCCTCTTTTATCTATTATTCTTTCAAAAATAATTGAATAATAAAATCTATAACTAAAACAGAACCTAAAACACGTCATATCGATACCCAAATTGATAGTAACATCAGGGAGGGACTGACACAACTTTTGAAAGAGTATATGGATGTGTTCGCCTGGTCCTACCATGACATGCCTGGGCTCGATACAAGTATAGTGGAGCATCGACTGCCATTAAAAGAAGGATTCCGACCTGTGAAGCAAAAACTCAGAAGAGTCAAACCAGACTGGTCCTTGATGATTAAAGAAGAGGTGCAAAGACAACTGGACGCCAATTTCCTAGTAGTGACCAAATACCTTGAGTGGTTGGCCAACATAGTACCTGTCATAAACAAGAACGGTAAGGTCATGGTATGCGTGGATTATAGGGATCTCAATCGAGCAAGTCCAAAGGATGACTTTCCCCTACCACATATAGACACACTAGTAGACCATATCGCTACTAACACACTTTACTCCTTCATGGACGGGTATGCGGGGTACAATCAAATTAAATTGGCCATCGAGGACAGAGAAGAAACCTTTTTCATCACACCATGGGGTACCTTCTGCTACCGTGTAATTCCTTTCGGACTCAAGAATGCAGGGGCTACCTATCAAAGGGCTATGGTCACGCTATTCCATGACATGATCCACAAAGAAATAGAAGTATATGTGGATAACATGATTGCCAAATCCAGGAACGAGATGGACCACATTCAATATCTCAAGAAGCTATTCGATCGGCTCTGAAAGTATCAACTCAAACTAAACCCAGCGAAATGTACTTTCAGAGTACGGTAAGGAAAACTCTTGGGGTTCATCGTCAGCAAAAGAGGAATCGAGGTGGACCCTAACAAAACCAAGGCAATTTTGAAAATGCCCCCACCAAGCACGAAGAAAGAGGTTAGAGGATTTCTGGGCTGAATCAACTATATTGCCCATTTCATTGCACAGTTGACAGATAAATGTATACCCATCTTTAAGCTATTGCGCAAAAATCAACCAACAGTGTGGAATGAAGAATGCCAACAAGTGTTCGATAAAACCAAAACATGCTTAACCAATCCGCCAGTATTGGTACCACCCGTTGAAGGAAGACCTCTGATCTTATACCTGTCAATACTCAAAGAGTCCATGGGATGTGTGCTCAGTCAACAAGATGAAACCGGGAGAAAGGAGTGAGTCATTTATTATCTCAGCAAAAAGTTCCTAGACTATGAGACCCGTTACACACCATTTGAAAAGACCTGTTGCGCATTGGTATGGGTCACTCAGCGTCTCCGACAATACATGGCTCGACACACAACATGGTTGGTCTCCAAAATGGACCCAATCAAATACCTCTTCGAGAAGCCCATTCTGACCGGAAGAATAGCTAGGTGGCAAGTGCTCCTCTCAGAGTTTGACATCATTCATGTCACCCAGAAAGCTATTAAAGGTAGCCACCTAGCAGACTATCTAGCCCATGGATCAACAAACAAATATCAGTCCCTACAGGACGATTTTCCCGATGAACATATCATGCACATTGAACACGAAGAGACCAAAGAAGAGGCGTGGACCATGTTCTTTGACGGAGCCTCGAACATGCTTGGACATGGGATAGGAGCTATTTTGATATCCCTAGAAAAGAAGTATATCCCCGTAACGTCCAGGTTGAATTTTGACTGTACTAATAACATGGCCAAATACGAAGCATGCGCGCTAGGAATCCAAGCAGCTCTAGATCATGGGGTCACCAAGATCAAGGTTTTCGGTGATTCATCCCTCGTCATCTATCAACTTAAAGGTGAATGGGAAACCCAAAACTCTAAAATAATCCCATATCTAGAGCACATACGTGATTTGGTTTCGAGGTTGGAAAGCGTCACCTTCCAGTATGTTCCTCGGGAAGACAATCAATTTGCTGACGCCCTCGCCACTCTATCATCCATGTTTTCTTTAGATCAAGAGCATGAAATGCCAATTATTCAAATCAAGCTGCATGACAAACAAGCTTTTTGCATGACAGTAAATGACGAGCGCGATCAAAACCCTTAGGATCACGACATAAAGCAATACCTCATCAAGGGCGAATACCTCGAAGGAATCAATGATAATGATAAATGAATCATTCGTAAAAGGGTAGTAGGGTTCACGTTGATTGAATAAACCCTCTACAAAAAAAAGCTTCGATTCCAATCTCTTAAGGTGTGTGGACCATGAAGAAGCCCAAACCTTGATAAGAGAAATTCACAAAGGAACCTTTGGGACCCATGCACCTGGGCATGTCATGACAAAGAAAATCTTAAGGGCAGGGTATTTCTGGTCCACCATGGAGGCCGATTGTCACCAATATGCTAAAAAATGTCACAAGTGCCAAATTTATGCCAATAATATTCACGTTCCGCCCGCACCTCTCAGCACCTTGGCTACACCATGGTCATTCTCTATGTGGGGCATGGACGTCATTGGACCCATTGAACCTAAAGCATCTAACGGCCACCGCTTTATCTTTGTGGCCATTGACTACTTCACCAAATGGGTCGAGGCAGCATCATATGCACATGTGACTAGGAAAGTGGTGACCACCTTCATCAAGAAATAGTGAGCGCTCCTCCCCTCATTTCACACAGTTCTTCCACTTTCCCTTCTATACTTTCTTCAAATTCTCCTCCTAGAGTCCCTCCGAAGCATTTCCGGAGTTTTTGAGTGCCTTAGAGAGCTTTTTATAGCATTTTCGAGAGATTTCCGGCGTTGTAAGAGCGAAGGGCTGCCAAAACGCACCCTATTTTCAAGAATATTAATCAAAAAGCTTTTTTCGGAGGTTTCTTCACTCTCTCCATTTCTTTTACTGCTTTTTTACTTATATTAAATTATGCAATAGTTATTAGGGCCACGTAGTCATTATTTTAATTCCGCAAATAAAAAGGGTAAAAATGTCTTTTCTGAAATTTTATCTATAAAATAACTGGCATATCATAGGAAACCCGAAAGGGGCGTCGTAAGGGAACTAACACTTCCCTTACACGTAACTAACTCCCTTACCCAACTTTGGTTTTAACGACCAAAGTTGGTTTTCGAAAACCAACACCTTTTCTTTCCTTTTTCGATGTTTCCGGTAAAAACATCGGTGGCGACTCCATTAGAACCCTTTCAAATTAGTTCTTAGGTCAGCCCGGTTATCGGACGATCTAAGAACACATTTTCGAAAACCTTCCCCTTAGGTTCAGCCCGGTTATCGGACAACCTAAAGGCGTTGTAACATCACCCATAAAAACGCGAAAAATGGAAAAGTCAGAACCATCGTGTCGCTCCGATCGCCTCTTTTTTAACGGCGGTGACAGTAATGTGAACAAAAAATTGTAGAAGCCTGTAGAATGATAACCTCCAAGAACACACTGTGATTGATAATGAAAGTGTAGAAGGCAGTATGAAAATGTTTTCTCAGAAAACCTAAAAGTGCTATGTTGCTTTGCTCAAAATTCTTTTCTCAAAACAGATTGAATGTAAATTGAATTTTCGAATTATGTAATTGTGTCATTTTGATTTTTCATCAAAACTCATTTAAGTAGGAAAATAACATCATAAAATAGTCATTGGTCATTAATAATTTCGTAGAGAAAAATCAAGATGTATCCAAAAACATATATTCTTTAAAAACGGATATATTTTTCAAATTTAAACTACCATAATCGATTATGTTACCAGTATAATCAATTATGACAAAAATAAAATCATTTTTCCATTTCTGATGCATCATAATTGATTATGACAGTGAAAAATGTCATGTTACGAAATTTTATCACACTTGTGCTTTGGAGGCTTATACATAATACTACTTCATCAACTTGTACCTCCATATCCAGTATTTTAAGACTTTATCTAGTCTTCAGGAATCATCTTGGGCTTGCTTGAATCTTGAATGGTTTGAATAATCATATATTGGCCTTACTTGAGTCTTGAATGTTGTTGACTTAATCATCATCAAAATCATCTCTTGGGAATGTAGGGACATGTTTCACAATGCCATCAATCTCCCCCTCATTACTTTCAGAGATTTAAGCTCTAAGGTGGGTGGCTGAACAATATTAGTGAACTGCACCTCAATAATCAAATCATATTCACATGTACTTCCTGCAACATGGTTAGTGCATTTTGACTGTATAAAATAAAATCAAGAGGTACAACACCGGAAGCATCAGATTCATGTGCATGCTCAAAATGTGTATCAGCATTTATATTAGTCATGTCAACAGTTGTATCAATATCAATATTTAGAAACTAATCAATGCAAGAACTACACACTTCAGAATAATTACATGCAAGACATGTGAAGGAATTATGTAAAGATGGGAAGTCAACATCATGAAAGAATTCAAGTACATATTCATCAATTAATTCAACAATCAAATCAACATGAAAGACAGAATGATCCTCAGATGAGTGTTTCATAGCATCATGGATGTTGAACCTAGCCACACAATCATCAAATTCCATAGAAAGTGCACCAGCATGGACATCTATCTTAGTTCGGACTGTACTTAAAAATGGCCTGCCTAAAATAATGGGTATTGAACCGTGGGAATACCCTTCTTCCATTTCAAGAACATAAAAGTCAGTAGGGAAAATGAGTTTATCAACTCGAACCAAAACATCCTCAATAACACCAGCAGGGTGGGCAGTACTTCTATTTTCTAATTGAATAACCACACCTGTGGGTTTTAAGGGTCCAAGGGACAAAAAATTGAAAACAAACATAGGCATGACATTTATAAATGCTCCTCAGTCTAGCATGGCATTTTCAAATTTCCTATTGCCTATGATTCAAGGTATGGTAAATGTTCCAGGATCCGTACACTTTTCAGGAGTATGAGGAACATGTTTACCTATGAGTGCAAACACATTTATGCCCAAACTGATTCGCTCATTACCTTTAAGCCTCCTCTTGTGAATGCACAACTCCTTGAGGAACTTGGCATACCTCGAGATTTACTTGATTGCATCAAGGAGAGGTATATTGACATTAACCTTTTTTAAAGTCTCCAAAATCTCCTTATCCACCTCTTCCATTTTCTTTCTTTGAACTGGTCTTGGTGGAAACGGAAGGGGGATGGAAGACTGTTGCTGCTGCTGGCTTGTTGGAGAATGCCTGGTTGACTGATTTCTACTACCAATCTGCTCCTCTTCTTGTTGCATAGGACCCTTCCCTTTTGCTGTTGTAGCTCCATCACTAATCTGAACAGGGACGTCAGGTACAAGTGCAACAGGTGCATCAATTGTCTTGCCTGACCGCAAGGTGATGGCATTAATATTCTTCGGATTGGCAACAGTTTGTCTAGGAAGCTTGTCCAAATTCTGTGATTGCAGTTGGTTCACAGTAGTGGCTAATTGGCCAATCTAGTTGGTTAAACTCTGATGGAGGCATCCTTTTTCTATTGATACTATAGATTCAACTCAGCCATTTGCTTGACCATTTCCTCCAACGAAGGTGAAAGTGAAGCTCTTTGTTGGGGAGGGGGCTACTATGCAGAACTCGAAGGTTGATTATGCTAAAATGGTTTTTGGTTTTGCACTAGATAATTGCCCCATCTCAGGTTTGGATGATTCCTCCAACCAAGATTATATCTCTTGGGTGACAAGTCAGAGTTTTGCTGCTGATGTGCAACCATTGATGAGTCATTATATTCTCATATTTTCTTCCCTTTCTGAACTTATTTTAATTAGTGCTTTATGCTTAACTTTCTATTATTAGTGAATTTTTATTAATTGGGCTTCATTGGGCCAATAATTTAAATTTTAATTAATTTGAATCTATTTGATCTAATTTTTGCTCATTATTATTTTTCAGGACAATTTAAAGCAATTTTGGGCCTAGAAGATTGGGCCAGATGCCATATTATGAGCTCCAAAAATCATGATTCTAGAAGCATTATAAACTAGACACATTCAGATTTCCAGAGGATCCAGAATGATTCAATTCGGAGTTAAATAGGAAATTACATAAATTATCCAAAATGGGTCAAGCGCACCAGGCCGGCCCAATGAACATGCTTCAGTAATTTAAGTCTCCTAAATTCATTAGAACTCCGAAAATAGTAGAAATGGTGGCGTTTTAAAGCTAACTCAAAAGAATTTCAAAGGAGACCAGGATCTCTTAACTTGGATAAGTATTGAAATACTGCATGTGTTTTAAGTTCACGGATCTGCACTGAAGCCAACTTATGATGTGTTTTATGGACCAATTGGGCCCACACCTAGATTAAGATTAGGGTTAGGGTTATTTATATAAGCGAGATGTAGGATTGAAAGGGAAGGACACCACGTAGTAGCCACACATCCGCCTTTCATCTTTTGCAATTTGTATTCAAGTTTGTTTACTCTTCTGTCATTATTTTAAATTCTTGTTTCGATTTTAATTATGTCTCTTCTTCTGCGTTTTCGATTTTCCATGGATAGCTAAATCTTTGTATTGATTTTCTGAGGAGAATGCAAGTAGATCTTTGAGGTTTTGTTCTTCAATTTCATTTTATTTGTTCTCTTAACTCTTCATCTTCTAATCTTAGTGTTAAATTATAATCTATTTATGCTTGAAAAATCGAAACTAATATCACAATTTTCTTAATTCTGTGTTAGAGATGAGATTTTAAATCTGAAAATTCCCCCTTTTTGTTGCTATTCTAATTCGAAAAATTGACAAGCTTTGATAGAAATTCGTGGTCTTTGGGAGACGACCTAGGAAATCTTCCTAGTACTACATTTATCTATTTTAATTATTTGACTGAGTATGACATCAATCAAATTTGGCGTCGTTGCCGGGGACCTTCAGTTTCTATCTAGGTTTTCAATTTTCATATTCTATGTCAATTGGGTTGGCCAAAAGCCAAACATCAGACATCAAGGTTAATTAAGGACATCAAGGTGACTATTCTTATTTTATTGAGCCTTCATTCGGTGTCAATTGGGATTTCCTCTGTGGGAACTATTGAGCCTTCATCCGGTGTGGGTTTAGGTGGTGGATCTTATTTTCTTAAGCCTACAAACTATGGGTTTTATTTTGTGGACACTATTTTTTGAGAAGTGTGTTTCTCTGTTCATCTTTTGATTTGTTTATAGGGGGTTTTCATCCCTAATTTTAAAAAATTTTCAAAATTTCAAAATTCAAATTTTTTTTCTCTAATTTGTTTTTCTAGCTTTAATTTCTCTTATTGAAACCCCTATAAGTGGTACGTTGGAAAGAGTTTTTACCATAAGTATATAATTGGGTTCTTATTTGAATATTTTATTTTTTTATTACATTTATTTGATTATTTTTTTTCAATTATTTGAATATTTTATTTGATTTGGTGTTTAATTTAACATTTTTACTTCTCTCAATGTTATTTTGATAACTCACTGTTGGGTTCTTTAAAAAAAAATCAAAAATCAAAATTGTTTTTTTCTTCTCTAATTTGTTTTTCTAGCTTTATTTAAGAAAAGTTATTATAATTTGTTCTTGTTTGCTCCCTAACCATTCTTGCAGAAAATTGCTAATAAATCATCCTTGAAAAAAAAATTGAAAATCATTCTCATAGGAAACTCTGGATATAGCTTGGTAGTGTGAGAGTGCATGCTTAGGAGGGTTCTGACTAGGAAAGACTTGGTACTTAAGCTTGTTCATTAGTGACCCACCTCTCTTTCCTGAGAACCTACCTGGTGTACTTGTTCACGGTCTACCGTTGTCATTCCAGTTCTTTTGATAATTTCCAAACTGATAACATGGGTGATCAACCTATTGGACCTCGTGAGAGAACACTTAGGGAGCTTGCTACTCCTGAATTCACATATGATAGCTTATGTATCTAGTATCCTAATGAAGATGTGCCTTATGTTCTAAAAACTAGATTAATACACTTGTTGCCCAAGTTTCATGGTTTTGCAGGTGAAGACCCTCGCAAACACTTAAAAGAATTTCACTTTGTCTGTTTCACCATGAAACCTGCGAATGTCCTAGAAGACCATGTGTTTCTGAAGGCTTTTCCTCATTTCTTGGAGGGAGTTGCAAAGGATTGGTTCTACTACTTAGCTCCTAGGTCCATTACTAGCTGGGATGATCTGAAAAGGATGTTCCTGGAGAAATTCTTCCCTTCCTTCAGAACCACTGCAATTAGGAAGGATATCTCAGGAATCAGGAAACAGGCTGGAGAAAACCTCTATGAGTACTAGGAGATATTCAAGAAGTTATGTGTAAGTTGTCCCCACCACCAAATCTCCGAACAACTACTTCTTCAATATTTTTACGAGAGACTGAACAACATGGAAAGAAGTATGATTGATGCTGCAAGTGGTGGTGCACTTGGTGATATGACTCCTGCAGAGGCTAGATAGTTGATAGAGAAAATGGCCTCAAATTCCCAGCAATTCAGTGCAAGGGGTGATGCAATAGTTATTAAAGGAGTAAATGATGTGGCTACAGACTCCTCTGCTGAAATAAAGAAACTAGACAACAAAATTTATGCTTTAGTGAATTTAGTCATTCAACTTGCTTTAACCCAGAAGAATGTTGTTGCACCTGAAAAAGTTTGCAGTATTTGTACTTCCATAGATCATTATACCGATAGTTGTCCCTCATTGCAATTTGCAGAACTAGATGCTCCCCAAGCCCATGCTGCAAACATTTACAACAATAGAGGTCCACAACAGCAGCAAAATTTTGACTTGGCTTAAAATAAATACAACCCAGGTTGGAGAAATCATCCAAACCTGAGATGATCCAATCAACAACCACAACAAACACATCCTCCTACTTTCCAAAACAATGCTGGACCGAGAAGAAATGTGCCTCCACCTTTTCAATAGCAGTATCAGAGACAAAATGAAGCTCCAACAATAGCACCAACTCCCCCTCAACCTTCCACTTCTGAACCTTCATTTGAAGAGCTGGTCAGACAGATGACCCTACAAAATATGCAGTTCTAATAGGAGACAAAAGCTTCCATTCAAAGTTTGACAAATCAGATGGGGCAGATGGCTACTCAGCTTAATCAGGCACAGTCCCAAATATCTAATAGATTGTCATCCCACACAATGCAAAATCTGAAAAATGTCAGTGTCATCACTTTGAGATCTGGTAAACAGGTTGATATCCCAGTAGCTGCACCTGTACAAGAAATTGTGCCTGCACCTCAGACAGACAACTTTGTTGCATCAAATACAAAGCATCCTGAGCAAGGGGAGCCTGCAAATAACTATATAGGATCCTCCAGTTCTACTGCACAAAGTAGTCAACAGTTGTATCATCCTCCTATTCCTTTTCCATTCCCACAAAAAATTCCTTCAAGTAAAAGGATGGAAGAAGTGGACAAAGAGATTCTAGAAACATTCAGGAAGGTGGAGATGAACATCCCTCTTTTGGATGTCATTAAGAAAATTCCTAGATATGCCAAATTTATAAAGGAGTTGTGTACACACAAGAGGAAGCTAAAGGGAAATGAGCGAATTAGCATGGGCAACAATGTATCAGCACTAATAAGTAAATATGTTCCTCAAATTCCTGAGAAGTGCAAGGACCCAGGTACTTTCTGTGTGCCTTGTATCATAGGTAATTATAAATTTGAAAATGCTATGCTTGATATGGGTGCTTCAATTAATGTCATGTCTTTGTCTATATTTAAATCTCTTTCTCTTGGACCCCTGCAATCTACGAGTATAGTTATTCAGTTGGCAAACAGGAGTGTTACTCACCCTACAGGTTTCATTAAGGATATCTTAGTTAGGGTTGGTGAGTTGATTTTCCCTGCTGATTTTTATATTCTTGATATGGATGAGGGATTTTCACATGGTTCTGCACCCATCATTTTAGGCAGACCATTTTTAAAGACCACACGAACCAAAATTGATGTGCATGCAGGGACTTTATCCATGGAATTTGATGACATTGTGGTGCGCTTTAATATTCTAAATGCCATGAAACACCCATCTGAGGACCATTTTGTCTTTCATGTTGATTTGATTGATGAATTAATTGATGAACATGTATTTGAATTCTTTCATGATGTTGACTTCCCATCGTTACATAATTCCTTCACCTGTCTTGCATGTACAGATTCTGAAGTGTGTAGTTCTTGCATTGATCAATTTTTGAATATTGATACTGATACAACTGCTGACATGACTGATACAAATGTTGATACACATTCTAGTCATGCACATGAATCTGATGCTTTCGGTGTTGTACCTCTTCATTTTTATTTTATAGAGTTAGAATGCACTAACCCTATTGCAGGAAGTACACATGAATCTGACTTGCACGTTGAGGTACAGGCTGTGGAACCCATTCCTTCCCCTTCTTTGGTTCCTTCTATTATCAGCCAACATCCATACCAGAGCTAATACCCCTACTAGAGAACCTCAAGTATGCTTACTTGGAGGATGATGAGAGACTACCGGTGATAATTTCCACCTCCCTCACTGATGATGAAGAGGAGAGGTTGTCGCAAGTGCTTAATTTACGAAAAAAGGCCATTAGATGGATCTTGGCAAACATTTCTGGTATTAGCCCATCCAAATGCATGCATAGGATTTTGTTGGAGGATGGAGCCAAACCAGTGAAACAGCCACAAAGGAGGCTCAACCCAGCGATTCTAGACCTCGTCAAAAAGGAGGTGACAAAGCTTCTATAGGCTGGGATCATATACCCCATCTCTGATAGTCAATGGGTTAGTCCAGGCATCATTGTGGTGAAGAATGGGAAAGATGAGCTGATTCCATCAAGAGTGCAAAACAATTAGAGGGTAAGCATTGATTATAAGAAATTCTCACCATGATCAGGGAGTTCTTCTTTTCCTTTCAACTCTTTTATCTTGCTTGCCTATTTGTTTAGTGGATATGATTGTGTTTACATTGAGGACAATGTTTGATTTAAGTGTGGGGTGGGAGATGTAGGATTGTAGGTTTTTATTCTATGTTTTGTGTACAATTTTGCATATTTTTCTTTGATTTCTGGGTTTTGTATAGGTAGTAGGCACTTACTTCCCTCTTAGATATGAGTTGCTTGAGATTCTATGGATTGAAATCTTTGTTCTTATTTGCATGTCAATTTGATTTTAAGGTTTGAGAGGTTGATTTGGAAGTGACAGATTTACCCAGTGTGAGGTTTTGAGTCATTCTCTATTCTTTCTTTCTTGTGTGTTATGCCTCTTGATTGCTTGTACAGTGGCCTTGGCTTGACTCTTTTTGATATTTCTCGATTCACATTCATGTTTGGAGCTGATTAAGGCAATTTGTGTTGTGATTAACCTCTAGCCAAATAAGTCTACCCTGAATCAATTCCCTTGATAGCCCCTTTGAGCCTATGTTTCCCTTTACTTCTTTTAAAGCTCATTACAAGCCTCAAGTGAATAACCTATGATTACCTTAACCTTAGGGATTTTTTGAGCTTTGGAATCGTTTTGGGAATAACTGAATAAGTGTACAGGTGTGTTTTCATTGGATGATATACTGGCTAGTTGGTTCCTTAATGTACATTTTATGCAATTTAATTTTAAAAAAAAAAGGTGAAAATAAAAAATAAGTTCAAAAGAAAGAAAAGTGTTGTTGAGGAAAAGGAAATTAAAAGGATTGGTATTAGAGGTCTTTGAGCATGCTCTGATGTTTATTTTTAACTTATTCCCCATTGCTCCTCTAATTCCTAAGGTTCTTAGCTATGTCCCATATGATATCCTCCACCTTGTCCTTGGCCCCATTACAACCTTGGAAAGACCTTTTGATCCTTTTGTACATGTGTGTTTTGGTTGTTGATTTTAGAGGCTTTCTAAGTCTATGTGGTGCTTGTTTTTCATGAGTGCTTTCAGAGTAAATAGTAGCCTAAACACTTTAGTGATACAATGCATATCTTGTTAGAATCGCGCAGTGGAATGTTCGCGTGGTCGGACAAAAACCAAGAGGGGGGGGGGGGTGAATTGGTTTCTTAATTAAAATTAGGTTTTCAAAATTTTCCCCAAATTTTACCGATTAAAAACTGTGTAAATGTAAATAGAGAAGAGAAGAGAATCTTACACAGGAAATTTATACTGGTTCGGATCAAAAGACCCTACGTCCAGTTGCTAATCACTCAAACCAAGGATTAACGCTGTCACTATAATCAAGTTGTTACAAGCAAATTACAATTGAAAAGATAAAGATAAGAAAACACCTCTCTTGAAATCCACAAGAGATGATGAACAACTTTCCCTAGAGATGGCACAACACACAATCCACTAAGAACTCCACTTAGTGATTCTTATCACTTCTAGCCCACACCAGGTTCCAAAAGCCCCTTTTTCTTGCAACAAATAGTTCTCTGGCACTACAACACTTAACTTTTGTATGAAAAAGGTTGTTCTTCTTTTCTGAGTGCCATAGAGAAGCTTAAGTAGAGAAATTAGGGTTTGGGAACTGGGAATTTCGGAATTAGGGTTCTTGGAAATAGGGTTTTCGAAAATAAGGTTGATTTGAAGTTAAAAATCAAAATCTGACTGAAATAATCGATTAAATGAAGTGTTAATCAATTATTACAGAGCCAAAATCAACAGAACCCAAAAACTCTCTGTTTTAATCGATTAAAAGGGTTGTTAATCGATTAACAGGCCTGTTAATCGATTAACAGGTGGTTTAATCGATTAAACCAATGAGCAGATACAGAAAATAGTTTTTCTCACTATTTTAATCGATTATTTCCCTATTTAATCGATTAAAGCCGAGCTTGGATGATAAATTTGAGCTTTTTGAAGCTTCTAAGGTGCAGACTATGTACCGGCTATCTTAAACTCTAATATTACATACTCAATCTAATTGAAACAAAGTTATTACAATACAAAACAAGTCTTCAACATTCTAAGTCTTTGAGTTCTTGAATCATCATCAAAATCAACAATCTTCATGTTCATTAAGTGCAACATCAAGTCCTTGAATGTTCAACAATCTCCCCCTTTTTGATGATGATCAAAATTATCTTTTAAAGCCTTGTAATAACCTATTTTATCTGTCATACTAACAAACACATTAAACATACCAGATAATATTTAAAAACAATCATTTTAGGCTTTAAATATTTTCTCCCCCTATTTTGATTAGAATGAAACATAATTCATCTATTACAAACATAAGAGCTCCCCCTCAAAATATGCATAACTTAGAGAAAACTCCCCCTCAATCAAAGCAATAACAGAATACCATATTTTATTTCAGAGATAAGCAATCATTACAATATAGGAAATAACAACAAATTGAAAATTCTTCACTATCATCACTATGAAAGTGTGCATCAAATCTATTTTCTAAACGACACACTTTATCATCTACATCAGATATACGACGAATTATTTCCTCATGCCGTACTCCAGAAAGAGTGAAGAATGATTGCATTCTCTGATTCATGTCAGATAACATGTCTTCCATGGATTGTCGGGTTTCATGATGAGTAGAGGAAGTTCCAACACTTTGGATTTGATCAGAGGGAAACTCAGTAGCAGGAGGCATATCTTCATCAGAATCTTCATTGTCACCACCTTGATTCGGAACGTCATCCTTGTGAACATAAATGTCGTTGACACGCACCATTTGTAGTTGGATCAATGTGCTGTCAATCATGCGATTCAAGTTATTTGTTCTCACTGCTTGTTCACCTTCGACATTGACTCCTTTATATTCAAGAATCCGAGAGACAAGGAGGGCATATGGAATTTTGAAGGTTGGATGGCGTTGGGCTTTTAACATAGTCATGGTGACAAGAACGCCCCAATCTAAGGGCTCATTATTCATTATGGCATGAATAATCCTAAGATCAATTGAAGAACATTGAGCATGATTTGTAGCCCGAGGACATAGAATCCAAACAAGTAGATGTAGAATCATGCATTCCTCCTTCTTTAAAGGACCAGCAAGAAGGAGACGCCCAATCTCCATGGAGGGATTTCGCAGAAAAGAACGGTAAGCTAAGAACCTGTCAAAATCATCTAACTCACCATAAATGTTAATAGCATCTTCTCTAATTGGAAAGTGGGCAACATTCTCCCAAATATCGTCGTCAAGAATAATTGTGACGCCTTTTACTCTAGAGGTAGCAATTTTATCTCTAAATTTAAATCTAGAGTAAAATACCCTAACAAGGTCAGGATAATACGTACCTTGCATTTGGATGAAAGGGAGAACTCCTTGAATTTCAAGAAGGTTGGGAAAGTTGAATCCCCTATTGATGAATTGCTCACCAATAAGGAACTTTGGAGAAATAATAGCACGTTCCTTCCAATAGGTCAGAAATTCTTGTTGGCCATCTGTATCAGAAATCCATCCTTCTACAGAATTAGGACGGGGACGAGATGAGGGTGCAGATCTTCTTCTAGTAGGGATCTTAGCACGAGAAGATGAGGCCATTGAAAGATTTGAGGAATAACAAGAAGATTTAGAAAGCTAAATGTATTGAGAAGAGGGCAAGATTGCTAGAATAAGGCAAGAAAGCTTGATTTCAAGAGATAGAAGTGAGTAGAAGTGAAATGAAGGCCCCTATTTATAATCAAGCATGTCTAACGGTCATATGGAAGAGAATATAAGTCAAGAAATCCGTTGGCAACGGCTAGGAAGCCAAACTTGCTAGGTTTAATCGATTAAAACTTAGATTAATCGATTAAACCAGTGCCAGAACCATTTAATCGATTAAATTGTGCAGTTAATCGATTAATGCTATATTTAATCGATTAATTAGCGAATTAATCGATTAATCCAGAGAGGAATGTCCTGTTTTGAGTGTTTTGGATGCAAATAATCGATGATAACTCCAATTAATCGATTATTCCAGAGAGTACATCAAATTTTTGAGGTTTTTACACATAATAAACTATGAACATCCTACACAATGAATTATAACATCACAACCATCCAAAAATTGTCTAATTAAGCAGATTTTAAGCTATTTTTAATATCCCTAAGTCTCTTCAAAGATCATAAAATCTATCCTTGGGTAGAGGCTTAGTAAATATATCTGTTAATTGATGCTTTGTATCAACGTACTCTATTTTACAGTTTCCTTTGCTGATATGATCTCTCAAAAAGTGATGTCTAATTTCTATGTGCTTAGTCCTAGAGTGCATTCTTGGATTCTTAGTAAGATTAATTGCACTCGTATTATCACACATCAAAGGTATGTCATGTAAAAATATACTATAATCTTCTAACCGTTGTTTCATCCACGGAATTTGAGCACAACAACTACCAACTGCAATATATTCAGACTTCGATGGTAGATAAAGCAACACAAGCTTGTTTCTTAGAATGCCAAGATACTAAGGATGAACCTAACAAATGACATGTCCCACTAGTACTTTTCCTATCAATTTTGCATCCACCATAATCAGCATCAGAATATCCTATTAAACTAGTACAAGCATCAGATGGATACCATAAACCAAAACCAGTAGTTCCTTTTAAATATTTTAAAATATGTTTTACTGCAATTAGGTGAGATTCTTTTGGACAAGCTTGAAATCTGGCACACACATAAATGGAATGCATAATATCAGGTCTACTGGCAGTTAAGTATAACAGTGAACCTATCATACCTCTATACATAGATTGATTAACTTCCAAACTTGATTCATCCTTGTCTAGATAGCATGAAGTTCCCATGGGTGTGTTAGCTTCCTTTGAGGTGTCCATACCAAACTTTTTGAGGATCTCTTTGCAGTATTTGGTTTGAGAGATGAAGATGCCATCTTTAAGTTGCTTGATTTGAAGTCCAAGGAAGAATGTCAATTCTCCCATCATAGACATTTCAAACTCTCCCTGCATTATCTTAGCAAATTCTACACATAACGAATTATCAGTTGATCCAAAAATAATATCATCAACATATACCTGGACCAATAAGATATGCTCTTTTACTTTCTTTCTAAACAGAGTAGAATCTATTTTTCCTCTAGAAAAATCATTTGATGTTAGGAAACTACTTAGCCTTTCATACCAAGATCTAGGAGCTTGTTTCAACCCATATAATGCTTTCTTTAATTTAAAAACATGATTAGGATAACTAAAATCTTCAAATCCAGGGGGTTGCTCCACATAAACTTCTTCTTTAATAAAACCATTCAAAAATGCACTCTTAACATCCATTTGATATAATTTAAATTTCATTAAAGATGCATAAGCAAGAAGTAGGCGTATAGCCTCTAACCTGGCAACAGGAGCATAAGTTTCATCATAGTCTATACCTTCCTCCTGACAATAGCCTTTGGCAACAAGTCTGGATTTATTCTTTGTTATATTTCCATCTTCATCAAGTTTATTTCTAAACACCCATTTTGTTCCAATAACTTGATGTGATTCTTCCCTTGGGATTAATTCCCAGACTTGATTCCTTTCAAATTGGTTAAGTTCTTCTTGCATAGCTATGCACCATTGTTCATCTTTAAGTGCTTCCTCCACATTTTTGGGTTCTATCTGAGACACAAAAGCTATAGACATACAAAAGTTAGACATGTTTCTAGTTCTTACCCCTTTTGAAATATCACCTATGATATTGTCCATTGAGATTCCTCTTGGTGATTGCCATTCTTTTGCTAATTTAGGTGTTTGAAAAGGCTCATTTTCTTCCAAATATAATTCATCAAGAGCCTCTCTTATATATTCATCATCACCTGCAAGTTCTTTATTTGACTCGAGGATTTTCCCCAAGGTCTATAATTTCATCAAATGTAACATGAATAGATTCTTCAATATTTAAAGTTCTTCTATTAAACACCCTGTAAGCCTTACTAGTTAATGAATAACCTAAGAAAATGCCCTCATCAGATTTTGAGTCAAATTTTCCTAACTTGTCCTTTCCATTATTTAACACAAAGCACTTACATCCAAATATTTTTAAATGAGCAACATTAGGCTTTCTACCATTAAACAATTCATAAGGAGTAGATTTAATAATTGACCTAATGAGCATTCTATTCAAAACATAACATGCAGTACTAACCGCATCAGCCCAAAAATATTTAGGAACATTAGATTCATTTAACATAGTTCTAGCAAGTTCCTCTAATGACCTATTTTTCCTTTCAACTGCACCATTTTGTTGGGGAGTCCTAGGAGCAGAAAAGTTATGTAATATTCCATTTTCTTCACAATAACTTTCAAACTTTTCATTTTGAAACTCACCACCATGGTCACTTCTCAAAACTTTAATTCTTAAGTCTTTCTCATTTTGAATTTGTTTTTCAAATTTTCTAAAGACCTTAAAGGCTTCACTTTTCATAGTTAGGAAAAATTTCCAAGTATACCTAGAGTAATCATCAACAATCACAAGGCCATAATAATTTCCACCAAAGCTCTTTATCCTAGAAGGTCCAAATAAATCTAAATGTAATAATTCTAGGGGTTTTGAAGTGGAAATGACATTCTTTGATTTAAATGATGATTTTACTTGTTTACCCTTTTGACATGCATCACACAATCTATCTTTTTCAAATTTTAACCTAGGCAAACCAATAACTAAGTCTTTTGAAATCAATTTATTCAAATGATGCATATTTATATGAGCAGCTCTCTTATGCCATAACCAAGGGTTCTCTTCCTTTGCAACTAGGCATGTAATACTAGAATAATGTAAACAATCCAAATCAATCAAGTATATGTTATTATGCCTAATGCCTTTTAATTCTACATTTTCGGAATCTATCAAATGAATGGTGCAAAATTTACTTTCAAAGATTACCTTAAATCCTTTATCACATAGTTGACTTATGCTTAGGAGATTATGCTTTAGTCCATCAACAAGAAGCACATCCTTAATCTCCAAAGTATTTGCACCACCTATGTTTCCAATTCCAAGAATCTTCCCTTTGTTGTTGTCCCCATAAGTTACATATCCTTGTTCCTTAGCTTTAAAACTCACAAATTTTGATTTATCACCGGTCATATGCTTTGAGCATCCACTATCAAGATACCACATAGACTTCTTAGATTTGGAAGTTTCCTACAAAACAAGAACATAGTAAACTTAGGTCCCCATAACTTTTGGGTCCTTGGGGTTAGAGACAAATAAATTATTTGACAATAGGAACCCAAATATATTTACCTTTAGGAACACCAAAATGTTTAATTTTACATTTATTTGAAGTGTGACCTTGTTTCATGCAATAAAAACATGCTTTTGATGTAGCTTTAGAATATGATGCATTACTTACAAAACATGCTCTAGTTCCTTTTTCTACCCATACTCTTTTATTTTTCTTTTTAGACTTTTTCAAAGGAACTTGTTGATTTACACTATTTTGAGCAAACACCATTTCATGCTTCTTAAGATCATCTATTTCCTTTTCGGCTTTATCTAGCAAATGGTTAAGAATATCTATATCATATTCATGCTCTTTACAAGTTGCACATTCTAATTTCTTATCATTATCCTCATCTAAACATACAATTTTCGTATTTAATAACTCCTTTTCTTCTAAACATGCAATTTTCGTTTTTAAGGACTCAATTTCCTTTTCGGATCTACTTAGATTCTTCTTTACAACTTTATATTCATTTTTCAAATTCTTAAAAGCACTAAACAATTCATTATAAGCATTTTGCAATTCATCATAATTATTATCATCATCACTAGAAGATGAGTCGGAATCACTTACCTCAAAATCGGAAGATATGTTGTCATTTGCCATTAAGAAAATATTTGCTTCTACTTCCGAGTCACTTGATTCTGAGCTTGAGTCACTGTTGTCCCAAGCAATATAGACTTTCTTCTTGAAGACCTTTTTGCCTTTGTTTTCATCGCTTTTCTTGTTTGGGCATTCGGTCTTTACATGCCCTGCTTCACCACAACCATAACATTTTATATTAACGGAAGTACTTTCTCTTACCTTTCCCTTACCTTTGAAAGGATGCCCTCCTTTAGCTTTCATGAATTTGGTGAACTTCTTTATCATAAGACTCAATTCTTCTTCTTCGTTCTCCGAGTCTTCTTCTCCCTTTTTATTTTTACCTTTGGAAATTTCGGTTTTGAAGGCTAAGTTCTTCTTTTGGTATTGACCTTCTTCCTCATTTAGCCATCCAAGTTCAAGCTCATGCTCTCTAAGCTTTCCAAAGAGCGCCGCCATAGACATTGTGGAAAGATTTTGTGACTCCGAGATGGCAGTCACCTTAGGTTGTCATTTCCTATCCAAAGATTTTAACATTTTAACATTTAATTCATCAACGTCAAAAATTTTAACTAATCCGGTGAGATGATTCACAATATGAGTGAAACATTTTTGAACGTCAAATATCATTTTGCCTTGTTGCATCCAGAACATCTTGTATTCTTGCATCCAGCACTTTTACACACAGAAATCCTGTAAAACTCGTCAAGGGTTAGAGCAGATGAAATTATATTTCTAGCCCTAACATCAAATTGTGCTTTTCTATTTTCTTCTGCAGTCCATCTAGAAAAAGGTTTGGGAACTTCAACACTGTTCTCAGTAACTTTAGAAACAAATGGACCGTTTAAAACAACATCCCAAACGCCTCTATCAACAGACTCTAAAAATATTTGCATTCTTACTTTCCAGAAAGGATAATTTTGACCTGCAAAAAGTGGGGGTCTGTTGATAGACGCACCTTCGGCAAAAGTTTGATTTTGTCCGGCCATTTTCAAAAAATTGAATGACTATCAAAGCAAGCTCTGATACCACTTGTTAGAATCGCGCAGCGGAATGTTCGCGTGGTCGGACAAAAACCAAGAGGTGGGTGAATTGGTTTCTTAATAAAAATTAAGTTTTCAAAATTTTCCCCAAATTTTACCGATTAAAAACTGTGTAAATGTAAACAGAGAAGAGAATCTTACACAGGAAATTTATACTGGTTCGGATCAAAAGACCCTACGTCTAGTTGCTAATCACTCAAACAGAGGATTAACATTGTCACTATAATCAAGTTGTTACAAGCAAATTACAATTGAAAAGATAAAGATAAGACAACACCTCTCTTGAAATCCACAAGAGATGATGAACAACTTTCCCTAGAGACGGCACAACACACAATCCACTAAGAACTCCACTTAGTGATTCTTATCGCTTCTAGCCCACACCAGGTTCAAAAATCCCATTTTTCTTGCAACAAACAGTTCTCTGGCACTACAACACTTAACTTTTGTATGAAAAAGGTTGTTCTTCTTTTCTGAGTGCCATAGAGAAGCTTAAGTAGAGAAATTAGGGTTTGGGAATTGGGAATTTCGGAATTAGGGTTCTTAGAAATAGGGTTTTCGAAAATAGGGTTGATTTGAAGTTAAAAATCAAAATCTAACTAAAATAATCGATTAAATGAAGTGTTAATCAATTATTACAGAGCCAAAATCAACAGAACCCCAAAACTCTCTGTTTTAATCGATTAAAAGGGTTGTTAATCGATTAACAGGTGGTTTAATCGATTAAACTAGTGAGCAGATACAAAAAATGGTTTTTCTCACTGTTTTAATCGATTATTTCCCTATTTAATTGATTAAAGCCGAGCCTGGATGATAAATTTGAGCTTTTTGAAGCTTCTAAGGTACAGACTATGTACCGGCTATCTTAAACTCTAATATTACAGACTCAATCTAATTGAAACAGAGTTATTACAATACAAAACAAGTCTTCAACATTCTAAGTCTTTGAGTTCTTGAATCATCATCAAAATCAACAATCTTCATGTTCATTAAGTGCAACATCAAGTCCTTGAATGTTCAACATATCTTGTGAGGTTCTATTGCTTTTCATTCATCTCTTGAGCAGATTGATCTTCTTGACATGTTTTGAATTGTTTGGACGATGTCCATAGATGTCTGGTTTCTTTAACTCTTTGAATGTTGGAGGTAGTCTATTCCTTTCGTTTCCCAGGTTTCATTGAGGAGTATGTATGTTTGTTTATGTTTTTGTTTGTCTTTGTTTTTGTTTCTGTCCTTTGCATGATTTTCTTTTATGTTTTTTAATTTATTTCCTTGCTTTGTTTCTTGATTTTTCCCAGGAGTGCCAAAGGCTAAGTGTGGGGTTCTTTGATGAGTCATTATATTCTCATATTTTCTTCCCTTTCTGAACTTATTTTAATTAATGTTTTAGGATTAACTTTCTGTTATTAGTGAATTTTTATTAATTGGGCTTCATTGGGCGAATAATTGAGATTTTAATTAATTTGAATCTATTTGATCTAATTTTTGCTCATATTATTTTCAGGACAGTTTAAAGCAATTTTTGGCCTAGAAGATTGGGTTAGATGCCATATTACGAGCTCCAAAAATCATGATTTTGGAAGCATTATAAACTAAACACATTCAGCTTTCCAGAGGATCCAGAATCATTCAATTCGGAACTAAATTGGATTTAACATAAATTATCCAAAACGGGTCAAGCGCACCAGGCTTGCCCAATGGACATGCTTTAGTAATTTAAGTCTTCTAAATTCATTAGACCTCCGAAAATAGTAGATATGGTGGCATTTTAAAGATAATTCAAAAGACTTTCAAAGGAGATTGGAATCACTTAATTTGGATCAGTATTGAAAATATTGCACGTGTTTGAAGTTCACGGACCTACACTGAAGCCAACTTATGATGTGTTTTGTGGACTAGTTGGGCCCAAACCTAGATTAAGATTAGGGTTATGGTTATTTATATAAGCGATATGTAGGGTTGAGAGGGAAGGAAACCATGCAACCGACTTTCATCTTCTGCAATTTGTATTCAAGTTTGTTTACTCTTCTATCACTTTTTTAAATTCTTGTTTCGATTTTAATTATGTCTCTTCTTCTACGTTTTCAATTTTCCATGGATAGTTAAATCTTTTTATTGATTTTCTGAGGAGAATGTAAGTAGATCTTTGAGGTTTTATTCTTCAATTTCATTTCGTTTGTTCTCTTAACTCTTCATCTTCTAATCTTAGTGTTGAATTATAATTTGTTTATGCTTAATAAATCGAAACTAATATCAGAATTTGCTTAATTCTTTGTTAGAGATGAGATTATGTGATGTATGAAATGTTTAATTATATAAGGATAATTTGGGGTTAATCTTCGCTTAGTTGGTTAATTTCATGTTGGAATAAGGGTTAAGGAAAATTTGGGATTAATCTTTGCTTAGTTGGTTAATTTCATATTGGAATAAGGGTTAAAGCTAATTTAGGATTAATATTTGCTTAGTTGATTAATTTTGGATTGGAATATAATTTGGCATTTATCTTCACTTAATTGGTTAATTTTGAATTAATTTTGTAACCTAGGATAAGTGACATTGCATTGGAATCAGGAAATTAATTACATTCTAATATGTTTTTAATCCGCATTTTTATAATCTACTTTTGTTCTATTTCATCTAATATTTTAAATTTGAAACTTCCCCCTTTTTGTTGATGTTCTAATTCGAAAAATTAACAAGCTTTGATATAAATTCGTGGTCTTTGGGAGACGACCTAGCAAAGCTTCCTAGTACTACATTTATCTGGTTTAATTGTTTGATTGAGTATGACATCGATCAACCCTGTTACTGTAGATATTTGCAACATAAGCTTGAGGAGCATCAGAACCTGTAATTTGTTGTAATGATGGACAGACATTTGTATAATGATCATTTGAAGTACAGATGCCACAAACTCTTGCAGCAAGCTGGGTGACTAGTGTGGTGAGAGCATTAATCCTACTCTCCAACTTCTATGTAGCTGCATCCGAGGAACCAACATCATGAACTCCTCTCAAAACTATAACATCACTCCTCATGTTGAACTGTTGCGAGTTGGATGCCATCTTCATAATCAGACCTCTAGCAGCAAGAGGTGTCATATCTCTTAAGGCTCCTCCACTGGTTGCATCATCATGCTTCTGTCCATTATGTTTAGCCCCTCATAAAAATACTATAGTAACAATTGCTTAGAAATCTGATGATGAGGACAACTAGCACAAAGTCTTTTAAATCGTTCCCAATACTCATACAAGCTCTCTCCAGTAGTTTGCCTAATTCTAGAAATATCCGTTCGAATAGCAGTGGTCCTAAATGCAGGGCAGAATTTCTCCAGGAACACTCTCTTCAGGTCATCACAACTTGCAATTGAACAAGGAGCCAAATAATACAACCAGTCCTTAGCAAGATCCTCCAAAGAGAAAGGAAATGCCTTTAAGTAAATGTGATCTTCTGGAACATTTTGAGGCCTCATGGTGGAACAGACTATGTGAAACTCCTTAAGATGCTTGTGTGGATCTTGACCTGCACAACCATGAAACTTAGGCAACAAATGGATTAGTCCAGTTTTAAGCACAAAAGGAACATCCTCTTCGGGATATTGAACGCACAAATTCGCTAATGTAAAATCAGGTGCAGCCATCTCCCTAAGTGTTCTCTCACGAGGTCCAACAGGTTGATCATCCATGTTATTAGTTTGGAAATTATCTGAAGAAGATGTATTGGATGCAGGACTATCGTGATTATCACTAAGACTATCTAATGGTACAAACTCAAGAGATGAATTCCTAGAATGCCTATCTAATCTATGAAAGGTCTTATCTATTTTAGGATCAAAAGGTTGTAAGAGGTCATGATTGCTCCTAGTCATGCACTATATGCAACAATTCATGTATTCCCCAAGAGTCAACCAAAAGTCCTAAAAAGTCAACCAAGAGGTGAGATCATGCAAAAATGGAGAACAACTAATCAGTATGTGTAAATATGCCAAAATGATGTAAAATTTTCTAAAAATGCCGAAGACCTAAAAGAAGATACCCTAATTTATTTATTTTTTTGGAATTTTCTGGACAGTATAAGCACACCTAAAAATTACTGAAAAATCACAAAAAAATGAAAAAAAAAACGAAAATGTGGAGATTGAGGTCTCAAATGGTTGAATTTTGAAAAAATAAGTCACCCAATCCGCTCTGCCGAATTGATTTTCCCATAATTCATGGTTTACCTAAAATTTGAAAAAAAAATTCGCCTCAATCAGAGTTATGTAGCAAAATTTATGGCTATTTTAATTTTGGAGTTCACATAAACAATGCATAAACAACCAAAATAGAAAACACGCTAAATAGTGTGAGAACCTTGGCTGGAAGTGCAAGTTTCCTGGCAATGACACCAAATTTGATCGATGTCATTTTCAACCAAATAAATTCAACAATTAAAATATGTAGTACTAGGAAGTGACTCCTAGTTCGTCTCCCAGCGAACTATAGATCAAGCCAATGAATGTTCTTACATGAGTATGCATATTAAACAGTAGAAAAAAGAAAAGGGGTTTTGCAAAATAATAAACAGTAAATTAACGAAAATAGAATTTGAATAAAACAATGAGAAAGCAATCAATTTCTTTATTTGAATGCAGTGTCACTTATCCTAGGTTACGAAATTAATTTGCTTTAACCCTTATTCTAACTCAAAATTAATCAACTAAGCGAAGATTAACCCAAATTATCCTTATACAATTAAGCATTGCATACATCACATAATCTCATCTCTAACATAGGATTAAGCAAACTGTGATATTGGTTTCGGTTTATTAAGCATAAATAGATTATAATTCACATTGAGATTAGAAGATGTAAAGTTAAGAGAACAAACGAAATAGAAGAACAAAACCTCAAAGATCTACTGCATTCTCCTCAGAAAATCAATACAAAGATTTAGCTATCCATGGAAAAATTAAAAAGCACAAGAAGAGACATCATTAAAATTGAAACTAAAATTGTGTTTTTAAAAAATGACAGAAGAGTAAACGAACGTGAATATAAAATGTAGAAGACGAAAAATGGTGTTCGGAGGATGCGGTTGCGTGATGCGCGTGCGTGATGCTAACCCTATGTGATCATTAACATAAATAACCCTAAACCCTAGTCTGCCTCTAGGTTTGGGCCCAACTGGCTCACAAAACACATCTGAAACAAATAAAAAAAACCCTAATCCTAATGGATAGCTGGCATGGCATCTGACCCAATCTTCCAAGCCCAAAATTGTTTTAAACTGTCATGAAAATAATAATGAGCAAAAATTAGATCAAATATATTCAAATTAATTAAAATCTGAATTACTGGCCCAATGAAGCCCAATTAATAAAAATTCACTAATAACAGACAATTAAGCCCAAAACATTAATTAAAATAAGTACAAAAAGGTAAGAAAATATGAGAATATAATGACTCATCACTGGGAAGCTAGACCAAATTTTCAATGTAAACTCAATAAGGGACCAAGAACAAGTAGACTTAGTGGTAGTTGAATTTGAAGGATATGCCATGATATGGTGGCATAAGATCTGTAACGATAATTACCACAAGCTAGATTCGTTCCTTGCCACTATAGTATTGAAGCTCCAACGACTTCATCAGGGACACATGTGTGTGAATAATTACTTTAAGATGCTAGAATCTTTGCTGCTTAGGGTTGGTATGCATAATAAAACAATGAGTCTAAGGTATCTAGGTTTGTTAGTGGTTTGTTAGTGGTTTGAGGAGAGACATCCAAGACTTAGTAGAATTATATGAATACTCCTCTATTGAAAATGTTTTACTCCTTACCTTAAAAATTGAAGCTCAATTGAAAAGAAAGGATGGGGCAAGGAGGAGTTATCCAAATAATGACTACTATAGTTCTTCTTGGAAGGGCAAGAGTACGGAAAAACATGATAAGAACCCTTCCAAGTCACTCCAAGAGCCACCCCAAGAGCCACCCCCTAAGGGCAACACGTCTAGGAACCCCACTCCTAACATTGTCGCTCCTCAAAGGTCTAGTTCAATTAAATGTTTTAAATGTTTTGGGTACGAAAACATTACTTCTAATTGCCCTACCAAAAGAACTATGATTTTGAGCACAAGCGGAGACGTCGAGAGTGAGAATTCTTCTCCCCCTCCCCATCTAGGGAGAATTCCTCTGAGCACTCTTCCTCGAGTGATGAAGAGTCAAGACTTGTGAAAGTGATTTGTTAATAGTGAGGCGGATGTTGGGTCAAGTCCAAAGGGACCTTGAAAATTCCCAAAGAGAAACATTTTTCATACTCGTTGCCTCATTAATAACAAGTTGTGTTCAATGATAATTGATGGAGGAAGTTGTGTGAATTTTGCTAGCACGAGGGTAGTAGACAAACTTGGTTTGCCCACTACTCCTCATGCCAAGCGATACAAGCTTTTCTAGCTTAATGAGAAAGGCGAGATAGAGGTCAATAAACAAGTCCTCATTAGCTTTGTGATTGGGAACTATAAGGATGAGGTTCTTTGTGATGTTGTGTCAATGGAAGCGTCCCATATTTTATTTGGTAGGTCGTGGCAATTTGATAAACAAACCTTTCATGACGACTATACCAACAAGTTTTCTTTTAACTTCTAAGGGCGCAAGATCACTTTGAAACCTCTTTCCCCTCAAGAAGTTAGTAAGGACCAAGAAAAAAATTCAAAAAGAAGAGAAAAGAAGAAAAAGAAAAAAAAAAGAAAAAAAAGAGAGAAAAGAAAGAGAAGGGATCAACCTCCAAAGCGAAGGACATCATGATCTCCCACAAGGGGATTAAGAAGGTACTTTTAGCTCATAAACCCCTACTATTAGCAAATCCTCCTCTAGGTTCTTCCCCTTCATTTCAAGAACAATCTCCAAGTTTGTCCAAGAATCTAGAGTTAGTATTTGATGAATTTCAGAATGTTTTTCAAGAACCTCTTGAGGGGCTTCCACCTCTAAAGGGGATCGAACATCAAATACACTTAATACCAGGTTCATCCATACCTAAGTGTCTGCCTTATAGAACAAACTCGGTGGAATATAAAGAGACTCAAAGGCAAGTAAAGAGATTTATAGAAAAATGGTGGGTGCAAAGTTGTAGGTTTATCAACAACGTAAATTATAGGCAACCCATCCCTGGACTTGATGACCTACTTGGTGAGATAAAAGGTGCTACCATATTTTCCAAGATTGATTTGAAGAGCGATCATAATCAGATAAGGATTAAAGAAATAGATGAATGGAAAACAAGAAAAAATGTGCAAAAAGAGAGAGAGAGAGAGAGAGAGAGAGAGAGAGAAGAAAGAAAGGAAAGACAAGGGGATTAAAAAGGTTTTGAAAATTCGTGGATGAATTCTCTCCAAGGGGGGGAGGATGATGAGTCCCTAGTTGCCCTGGAGATGGGAGAGGTCATCCCTAAGAGGATCATTAGGAGCATGGGTAAAAGGGAGGCCATATTTTTAATTTACTTAGTATTTTCTTTTCCTATATTTTTCACTTATTTTCGCTTTCCTTTTGTAGGCTCACATTTTGCACCTCCTTTTTTAATAATACCACCTCTTTTTGGTGGAAAAGAAGCCTTGGATCCATAGGATACATGCATGGGCAGTCCAAAGGTGTAGGACACTCCCTTTTCATGTCCTACACCCCTTTTTGGAGAGGAAGAAGCATGGGATGCCTAGAGAGTCCAAACCATCGCATCGCTCCGACCGCTGTTTTACGGTGACGATAGATGGCAACTCCACTAGGGATGCCTAGAGAGTTGATCCCATTTAGTGATGGATTGATTCGATAAATAGTAGATTTGAAATTATGCTTTCATCCTTTCTCTTTGTTTTGATATGTTGTGCGTCCAAATCAGACATCTCATTCAAAAGTTATGTCACTTTGAACATCTACCGCCCTTTTGTACTGGTGCATGCATAAATACATTCATTCTAGGGAGCACTAGATATCCCTAAGACAATGGCGAAAGAGGCCCCAAGCACATTTGTGACCTTCGCGACAAGGAAGGGACAAGTGTACTAAGGTGTGATGGTGACCCCCATTATACTTGTCAAGTCTGTGATGGGGAAGGAACCATTACACCAAGGTGGGTATGATACCCCACAAAGCGTAAGCTTTAAGGAGGATATCTAAGTCATTGTCTTAAGGAATATCCATCTGATAAATCATTCATTTTAAACAATAAAAATCTTTTTGCATTCTAGAAATCGGCTGGTATTCTTCATGCCCTCATCCGCATATAAAAAAAACACAAAATCCCAAACACTCTCATACATCATGTTAGAAAATAAAACATGATAATGTTTAGGAAAAAACAAACACTTGCACACATGCATCCACCAAACTTCATCCTCATAACATGCATCTGATAATAGACAGTCGAAGAAGTGGACATTCCTCAATACCATGAAAAGAGGATTAGGGCATTCGCATGCCATGCACGGGAAGTCAAAAAGAAAATGCATAGAAATTTTAACCCACTTATGGTTTCCTTTAGGCTTTTCGCTTTTAAAAATGTGCTTTGAAGAATTGCATTGAGGAGTGTACACCTTCTGGATGAAATAAATACAATTATTTGTTTTCATCATCCCCTCGACTGTCTATTGCATTCATAATTTGCATACATTCATACATTCATCCTCACTTTAATAATAATAATAACATAATAAAAAGAAAGGATTAATTGATGTGCTTCCCATGAATTGGAATAAGGTGAAGAGTAAACCTTTCATCGTCAAGTTCTCTCCAATGGTTGATCCGCCTAAGGAGGATAATAAGCCTCAACCGTTGGGTATCCAAATTAATAAGGAAGAGGGGGCAAGGATGTCATTACATTTGTTCATGCCTCGAATCAAATAAAACTGTACCGTGGAGATACGCAAAGACATCGCCCATCAATGAAGATATCTCCAGCATCGCCGGTATTGGGGGGCACAACTAGAAGTAGAAGAATCTACTCCCCCAAGGAGCTACAAGACAATGCTCCTAAGAATAAAGGAAGAAATAAAAAGACCGAAGAAAAACATAACCCCAAAGAGGAAACTGAGTAGACTTTGGACTCACGACGTTGAGGCAATTCTTTCAATGCTCCACCAACAAACTCATGGTAGGCGACACACTGGTCACGGTTCGAGCTAAAGACGACATTCAGATTAGCAAGCTGTCTGCCCTACCTTGAATGGATGGGCTGAAGAGGACCTTTGAAATATCTTTTGCCAATATGAAAAGACTTCCCTAACAATATGAAGGTGACCCACATGATAAGGAAATATGGATGCTGCCCAAACCAAGGGCTCATTAGAAACTCTCAAGGAATAAGGGAGCCACCAGATTTTAAAGGTAATCCTTTGAAGCATGACCCTACAAAGGATTAAGCTGCACAGAGAAAAGGGAAGTCTCCCCTCCACATCTTGAATCAGATTTTCCCAAATAGAGGGGTTCAAGCGTCAAAAGCGACTTTAGTCATTAGGTGTTCTCCTTCTGATTCTTAGGGTTTGTAAATCTAATGACTATTAGAGATTACTCCTCGGGGCTAGCCTGACCCCGAGCATTGTAGGGAACATATTTCCCTATTAATTACAAAGAATTTCATTCTTACTATCTGCTTCTCTTCTTGCTATTCATATCTAAACCTCTTTAATAACCATGTTTAAGCAAACATTTTCAAAATGCGTCAAAATAATCAAATTGCGCCATTAACCAAAATAAAAGTCGAATCCATCATCACTGATTGACTAGAAACACAAAATAAGGTTCCACCTCATCATAATAAAGTCGTGTTTCGCCAATGTTGTGCAAAGAGAAAAGAAAATCAAAAGAAGCCCATAGAAGCCAAAGGCCAAAAAGAGAGGCCAAGATATCCAGTTGGAAACCCATTAAGGGGGCTATGCAAAAGTTAGGGTAAAACCTGCTAGGAGACCCGAACAACAATAAAGGGTAGCCTAGACAAAAATTAGGGTTACAAAATAAAGTCCGCTAGGATTCCTAAAACAAGAAAAGAGGAAACCTAGACAAAAGTTAGGACATAGCACAACATCCTAGGCTGAAAACCCAAAGGGCAGACTAGGGAAGTCAATCAGTCATAGCAAGCGCCATAGAATAAGACGTCACTCCATAAACAAAATGTTGTTTAAATCAGCCTAAACACTCTAACCAACCTTGGCTAGCCGTGCTTACAAAAACCATTTTTTGTCAAAATGAAACACTTATAAAACACAAGCCCTTGAATTAAATATCCTCTTCTTTCTCTTCTCTTGACCCTTACTACTACAACATTCTAGTAATTAGTAGGGAAATGTGGAACTAGTAATCAATAAGAGGATTGACATCCCCATGGAAAGGGAGGGGCGCACTGACATGGCAAGTCGCTCTGCAATCAACACAATCATTCTTCGATCACGACAAAGTCAAGACGGAAAAATTGGTACAGCCTATCCTGTTGACGAAAGCACATAACGTCAAAAGCTCATCAGATGTAAAAGCACATCGGTTAATCCTTTTGAAAATATTAATTGAAATAGCATTGTAGGATGCATATCGCGAACATTGCATGCATATGATAGGGTCCTATCTCTCAAAAAAGAAGAGAAAAAAAAAGAAAAAAAAAAAGAATAATGCCTGCTAGGAGATTCTTAGGCAAAAGTTAGGGTAGCCCGCTAGATTGAAAATTCACAAAGGGCGGTCTAGGCAAAAGTTAGGGCATTCATAAAAAAGGAAAAATCCCGCTAAGATATCCTAGACAAAAATTAAGGCAGCCCGCTAGACCGAAAATCACAAAAGGGCGGTCTAGGCAAAAGATAGGGCTAAACCAAAAAAATGAATAGAATAGAGAGAGGGGCCCTTCATCATAATCATGAAAGTCCAGCAGGAGAA
Organism: Sphenostylis stenocarpa; assembly: GCA_963425845.1. Classification (NCBI taxonomy): domain Eukaryota; kingdom Viridiplantae; phylum Streptophyta; class Magnoliopsida; order Fabales; family Fabaceae; genus Sphenostylis; species Sphenostylis stenocarpa. Next base: position 96,623,433 of record OY731403.1, on the reverse strand, counting down.
TGTCAATCACTTTTCCAGATGCATCGATAAAAAAGGATAGATTGCTTTAGGGCATCCACACACAAGTAGTCGCACAAAACGACTTTGTCAAGCTCAAAAATGAAAGAAATAAAAATAACTTCAGATAAATAACAAAAAACGAAAAGCATTCATGCATATAAGGAGACTAGTTCCATGTTTGTGATTGAAAATAGGATCACCATGACCAAGCCTCCAAATAATGCTCCCCTCAAGAAAATAGAGCAAGTCGTCAATCAAGCGACTCAGCAGGATAAGAGCTTCTGAAAATCAAGAGCTCCAGCTACCATCCTTCTACCCAGAAAAGAAGGCACAAGAAAGTAATAAGTCTCCAAACATTGGTCTCCCTCAAGAAAGAAGAGCGAGTTGTCATAAGAAGCTTCCAGAAGCCAAAGCTCCAGTCATCATTCTTCTACCCAATAAAAGAGGGCACAATCATTAGACATCATAAAAGAAAAAGCCGACAGAAAGGCTTAGTCCTCCCCAAGAGGATCCCTGCCTACTCCGAAGGCAAAACAAAAAACACTCCTCACGGCTCAGCATTACCACTACATGAGTCATCAAGCACACTCACCCAAGTCTCCTCCACACTCCCCAATGGAGAATAAAGGCTCCAAGAGCCCATCATCATCAATAATAAAAAGAGTCCAATCTCTATACCAACAAGGGCTCAAAGAAGAAAACTCTTGCATCCCTAGCAGATGTCCAAAAGAAAGGGCCGCAATAGAGAAGGCCGAATAAAAATTCCCTAGTGGATCATACCAGAAAAATCTACAAAAATTCCCATCCCTAGAAAAGAAAAGTCAGATCCCCAGGAAGTCAACTAATTCCCTGGTGTATCACCAAAGAAAGAAAACTTCATCCCTAGTGGACCTCCCAAAAAGAAGGAAAA